>CM048040.1:25177500-25315000 GCA_026259375.1 Verasper variegatus | reverse complement strand
GTGTGTACTGGGTTTTGTAGCCTTCTCCAGCATCAATACTCACTTATCATGAGGCAAAACGTAATTTGGTAGGTCCTGGTTATAAGGTGTGAATTGTGGATATGTTAAGTAGGGGTTAGGATTGTTTAGGCTGTCCACACTGAATGGAAGTCGATGAAAAGTCTTAATTAAGATAAGTGTGTGTGTGTGTGTGTGTGTGTGTGTGTGTGTGTGTGTGTGTGTGTGTGTGTGTGTTCAGCAGAAAACTTGAATGCCTTCAAATAAGACAAGCAACTTTATCTGTTTTTATGATCTGTCAGTCATTCAGTCGCTTATTTGTTTCATTAATCAATCCAGGAGGAAAAAAGGCAGAAAATGATCAACAGAAGCTTATCACAGTTTCATGGTGTTTGCCTTGTTCTGCCCCATCATCATCCCCACACCCAAATATATTACATCTTCAAGATTAACAAATGCCAATATTTGAACTGGAGAAGCTGGAACAAAAACCTTCTGGGACATAAAAAAGGAATTTAAAAATTACAAAAAAGTAATAATAAATAATGAAAACAAGCGTTCCCATGGGCATATTACCAGTGCCTCGAGCTGATTTGTGTAGCCCACCATTGTACACTGTGTTATAGACAGGAATAAAAGCAGAACATTAGTGATTTAGGAATTAAGTGCACAAACGGCCTCTGGGTAAGTGCTCCTGAAGAGCCGGGCTACTTTTCAGTCTTTTAAAAAGAAGAGAGGAAGTTAAAAACATGGTTAGCGGGGATGAGTGTTGTATTGGTGTCGATTTCAGCTCCCATCCTCTGACTTGCGATGCACGGCAAACCCTTTTGTCCAGACGCTGTCTTTTCATACCACACAGTTATTCCACACCAGTCACGATGCTCTCGATGCCGGCACAGTAAAATGGCATTAGACCTTCCACGTGACATGGAAAACATTTTCAGCTGCCTTTAGAAAAGAAAAGTCTCCTCTGAGCTTCCTTTAAGCGTTGACCTACCACTTTAAAGAAGATGAAAATTTCACATTCGGCGTTCCAGTTTTTCCTCAAAGGTGTTCCTTTGTCCAAGCTCTATCTGAGATTATCAAGTTCTTCCAGATTAAACTGGGAATACCATTATTGTTTTGACCTATATACGCAAGCGGAGTCCCAATTCAGGGTCCGCCTCGTTCGAAGTCGTCGTCAGGGCCACGTCCAAACCAAACATTCTGTACTACTGTTCAAGATGGTGGTGCCCATATCAAGGATATCTTGGCTTCATTTTGTACAATGGGAGGAAGTAGAGAGGCCTCATTCATCTTTAAGTTCAGTCTATGCCTGTATATGGAGGCTTTGTCATTTTAAAACAGGACTTGGCCCCAAACTGTTTCCACATAGTCAGGGGAACATTGCATTCTGTAACATTAAGACTCAAACTATTAATGACATCTCCAGAAAGCCGTGTCCACATAAATCTGAACAGTAGCAGTGCTAATAGTTGTAGCGGTAACAATCAGTCAGTGTAATACAGATTGTCTGGACTTGCAACAGAAAGACATGATAAGAATGCAGCCAGACACACATACAATTCCTCTGTCTGAGAATAGACGTGATGTTTAGTCTGGACGACACAAGAAGGGAAACAGATAAACCTGCAGAGGAGAGAGAAGGCTGGAGGGAGAGTGAAGAAATAGGAGAGTGATGTTTCTGGAAAATAAGAACAAGGTGTCGAGGCAGTGAAGCCAAAAGAGAGAAGAGAGAAACGCTGCGGAAAAGAAAAGAGAAACACTGAGTAGGAGTTGACGGAAAACCTGCGTTTAGACTCTGGAACGAACAAAGCATTATCCTGTAAATAAAAACAAAAACAAGGTTATGTGCGAGATGTTCCATCTGTACGAGGCGGTGTGCACCGGAGCAGGGTGGGGAAAGATGAAAGAGACGCAGGAAGAAAGTACAACACAGGAAAATTCCCGTTATTCACTTGAGATGAGGTGATCAAAAGACGATGCAGACCTGATAGAATAAGCAGGGGTTCCCCAGACTTTCACTTCAAAAGAGCCATCTGGGAAATGAGCTCTCACTTTATAACAGATGTTGTCACATGAAGGCAAAGCTGCCTTCAAGGGTCAGTTCATCTAAATAGACAATAAAGAAATGATGGCGACAGTTTTGGTTTCATTTGTCCAGGTTTTCAAGTATCTGTGTCAGAGAGCTGTGGGTCCATCACAATGCAGACTTCAACAGCAACGTAGTTAAGTGTAATAGTCAGTGTTGTGTTCTGTGGATTATCCAGAGTAAATTGGACACTTTCTTAGTGGAGAGGCCGTTTTAACATGTTTCTTTATGTTTACGACCATTAGGACCAAACAAAATTCCATCTACAACCATGGAATTAGAGGAGTGAAAGAAATTAGGCAAATTATTTAAAAACTGTCAGATTGTTTGGGTTAATTAGCCATTAAATTGCTGTTTTTGCGGTTCCCACTTCTAATCCTCTTATGTGTAAAGGTTGTTGTGTTCATGCGACTTGCGCACATAGTAAAAGCATATATACATTTCAGTTATATAACTTTGTAAATCCCGATTTACTGGAAAAAGGAGCTGCAAGGATCCTGACTCACGTTAAACTATTATTAATCTGTCTCAGTGTCTCTGCTGCACATCCTCCCTCATCTGGATCTGTGGAGTTGTAATTGTAGGGTTACATATACCTGTTACACCCACTGACATATAAGAGCAGACACATGCACACTTATACACACACACACACACACGGCAAACTCATATGTATTACACATCTGTTCTGAGCGGCAGACATCGCTAGTCAAAGCACATGACATCAGCATTACTCATAGGCTAGCCGTGCAGGCGTACATGTGTGTGTGTGTGTGTGTGTGTGTGTGTGTGTGTGTGTGTGTGTGTGTGTGCATGGTGAAGTCATTGCTGGTATCAGCTCATAAGAATGATTTCCTACCAGCAGCCTGGTTTCCCTGTACATTTCTTACTAAACGTCTGGTCGTCTTAACATCAACACCTCCCCAGTCTGTGTCTATAGCCAACATAAACGTTACCTACAGCGTTCGAGTGTGTGCGTGTAGGTGTGTGTGTGTGCGTGTGTGAGTTCAGCTGGAGGGTAGTGCCGTTTATTGAATTCGAGGGAAACGAGAGTGTTCCTAAGTGGGCAGGAAGTGACTGTTGCGTTGGTAGCAGGAAGGACACAATGTGCCTGTTGGTCTTTTCTGCTCAGACTCCTGTAACTGTACCCTGCGTTAAGCTGCGAGTTTGATCCCCGCAACCACCTGTGTACCCATGAGCAAGACACTGAATCCCTAACTGATGACACATTATTTAAGAATGAAAAAAGCTCCCGGCTTAGGTTGCTGTAGGTTTTTTTGGATTTATTGAATCTGTTTAAAATCCATTTGGCTTAAACTGTCAACACTCTTTCATTAAGTAAAAATACATATAGACACACAAGATGAAGAAGTAGTAGAAAGTATTAAATGTTGGTTAACTGGTGAAAAGGTAAAATTATTGTCAATATGAAAGAAAGTTTGATTGAGAGGCTCTGACAACTCTCTGGGTTTGTGGACCTACAGTAATGAAACTTAGTTTGTAGATACATCAGAAAAAATGGCTTCTGTGAATTTGATGGATTTTAAGGAAACTCGATTTATGAAGACAAGGAGTATCCATGCTGCTGCATTGGTACATTTTCAAATGCCCACAAAGTATCCATTGTTTGTCAGTTAAAATCACGAATGGTTCAGTTTCTAAAGGAAAGTGCTGGATAGTGGATGTCAAAGTGTTTTGTAATTTGCTCAGTCAACCAATGCAAGAAATGCTCGGTGAGAGAGTGAATAACGATAGTTTACAGAGCAGGGCTACGCTCATAGGTGAAGTTATGACGTCCACTCTTAATCTTACAGAGATTTGAGTTCGCTATCACCCCTACCTGGTCCGGACCTTCTGAGTTTCCAGTTTAGTCTGAACCTAAAATGTGTGAAAGGTACGTTTGTAGCGTTTAACAAGTCAATGTAACGTTTATCATTTAAACTGACAGAAGAAAAAGTCATTGTTGGCTAAAAATGACAAAAATGTACCTGTTTGTTTTGTTGATAAAACCAGAAGAGATGATCTGCTGGGACTTCAGTGTCTGATGCTTCTGCTCTATTGAGTCTCTTCGAGTTGCATGACATCATTATCTGACCATATGTGACATGTCTAGCTACTGCGCTGGACATCACGTCACCTCCAGTTAATTGTGTTTTCTCAGAGACCACGTCGCCACACCACTCCTGGTTTATATTAAACATGTGTACAAAAGCAGCAGCAGCAGCAGCAGCCGTCACGTCTGTATTTACAGTATTTATAGCTTGACAGAAAGTCACTGTCGTGTCTGAAACTCCTCTTTCTTATTGACGTGTGTCACTTTGTCATTGTCATGTGTCAGTCGGTACAAAATTTCCACATCCTGTTCAGGCTGCAGCTCCCATGTGACACACGCCGAGGATGTTCATGAATCAGTGTGAAAAGCAAAAAGCAGGAACATTTATTTTTTTATCATACCGATCCCACTTATGACAGCATGAAATGAAATGGAAAAATACATCCTGAGGCAAACTCCACTCAGCTTTGTGTTTGATCTCATCAACTGTAATAGCCGAAACCAGAAGCAACCATTTAACTGAGGTGACTGTCTTAAATGTGCTGTGTCACTGTCGCTCAACGGGAACAGAGAGAGGAACAAGAAAAAACAAGGACGGAGTCAACGTATGATGGGTGGATGATTTGTTTGTTCACACTTCTTGTTTGATATTACTGCGATTTTAATTAAATCTTTGAGATAGTGATACTAGAACCAGACTTTCTGATAAAAATCAATAGATATTCACAGCGGTGTTGGCGCTTATTTTTGTCAATATGAAGACTTTTATTTATGTGTTAAAGACTGTGGAAACCTATTGTCTGTCTGTGGTTTGTGAGATAATGGATCAATTCCCAGTTTATTCACCACCAAGGCCACATGACTTTATTTAATTATGGGGCTCTGATATAAAGCTCTGATAAAAGTCTTAAAAGTAACTGGTTGAAACCTGTAAATACATCGGCCAATATGTCACAATCGTAAATGTTTCACTCCCTATATCGGTATCGGCCCCCAGCTACAACGCTGACACATGTTGGGGCTGATTACATGTGAAAGGAAATGAAATACACGAGAATATGAATAAGAAAGGAATCTGTTATATTTCCAAACATGGCCGTCAGTTGTTAGGAGGTGTTTTTCTTTCTTGTCACCGTCTTGTCGTTCTCATTGACGGCTTCTCTTTTCTTTTTTTTCCTGTCGCCTTTCTCTCTCAGTGAATCATGGAAATTAAATGATTGAGCCTGTTCTGGCTGGCCTCCTAGACTTATTATGTAAACCTCTCTGTCTGGCTGTCTCAGAGCTGCGTGTGTGTGTGTGTGTGTGTGTGTGTGTGTGTATCCGTGTATGCTATGTGTTAGTCGAGGAGGATTTGTAGTATATCATACATTTTTGTTCTACATTTGCCTTTTTCTGGCAATGAAGAAACGTGGTTGATGTTCTTTGTGTTTAGAGAATCAAACCACCTTTTATTTCTGTTTCTTATACTTCACTTTAATCCTTGAGTGTGAAAAACGGAAACTAATTTGTCTCTGAAGAAATGATTTAACTGCAGAAAGTCGACTCAGCTGCTTCCTGTTTGTTTCCTGCTTCCAAATAAGTCGTTCAGTGCTCTCACAGCATCACTGGTGCAGCTGTGGGTTGAGGACTCTGCTTAAGGGCACGTCAGCAGCAGCTTATAATGCACAAAAGAGCGTTTCCTGATTTCCACATCCAGATGTTTGACTTGTCCTGGCAACGTGCTCTCTTTGTTTCCTTCTTTCCATCCTTGATTTCGGCCTTCTGCCCTCCTTCCTCTCTTTCATTACAGAGATGTGAAGTGGAAAGACCTATTTCAAGCGCCCCTGCTTCCAGAAATAAAAGTTCCTTTCATTTTTCCCCATAGACAAATGTTACTCAACTCAAAGCTGGAGCACTCTCCTTTAGCTTTGATGGATGTGAAACACTCCTGGTTCAATCATCAGCACAAGAACTTTTAATAACTGAGTCACAAAATCAAATACAAAGGGAAAATACAGTATAATCTTGTGCACATAAAAACTTCTAAAGGGAAATGAAGTATGACTCTGACTTTTGGCAAGAATGAGTTTATTATTCTGCTAACGGTTAAGGTTATGCAAAGATTAAGCAGCTATGGCGCAGTGCTTTCTCAACTGCTCCAACAAAACCTTTTTATTTGCTTCTGCTGTTGCAGGCCTCTTCTGCTTTGCAATGGCAGCAGAGGATCATGGGTACTGTACTATTTTGAGCATAATGCCAAACTGACCAAAACTTCAAATAATTACAACTGGTGTTATTTCCTCTTTTGCTTCCATCGTTCTTGCTTCTCTGACTTCTTCATGCCTTTCAACCCACGTCTCAGCCAGGGTCTGAAATGAACACGCCGCCAAATGTGGGTAGATTTTTTCCGTTTGGTGGATAATTCCTAGAAGACTGTTCGCCGCACTTGTGGGTTAATGATTGCACCGAAATGTTCGTGCAATAAAACGGTATCCAGAGAGTCTCCTCTGCGTTTTTGATTTACGGACGCTCTGCTCCTGTCCTCTGTCTCTGCTGGAGTTTGACACACACATACACACACATGTAACAGCGTCAGGAAAGAAGCTTTTACATTTTTCCAGGATCCAGGAGTTAGTTTTCTCTTTCTTTGACGTTGTGGGGGATGGCGATGGAAAAAAAAAATCTGGCATATTTAAGGGACATTTTTTAATGCGTGTGTGCAATTTGGTGCCACTTGGTTGGATTTAAGGGGACTGTTGGGCGTTGGTGGAAGAATTCACCGAATGCCATTCTAGTTCGAATTGGAATTTACGAACCCCTGATCTATGTACTTAAAGAAGTTTCTATTCAACCTAATACCACAAAACCATATTATTCAAGCAAATAAAAAAACAAATGCTTGGCAGGTGGATTTGTTTTTCTACCATCCTCCTTAGCCTGTGAGTCAAAAAGTTAATTTGGTATCCCGCTCTCAGCTGTTCATTATTCCAATAACACGTACACAGAAAACAAAAAAAACCCACATCATGCATATGTAGATGCATGCAGCATTAGCGTCTGGGGGTCAAGGTCACTGTTACTCTGGGGGTTGTGTGTGTTTGTGAGTGTGGGCTCTCTGCATATGATCTGCATATAAGACAGTGTTCAGCTGAGGCCCTTGTAGTCTGCTGGACCTATATTGTCCCATTAATTAGTCTGAAGTCAGAGTCGGCTCTATATGTCTGTCTCGCACTGTGAATAAATCCATACAGAGACTGTCTGAGGACCAAGAGGCTGCTCTATAAATAAAGGCAATGACTGTTTGCTTGTTATATTCATACTATGCAGCGCTCCGCAGTGTGAAAGAGATTGCCTCTTGTTTTTCTTTAATTAGTCTGAGGCTGAAGAAAAAACCTGCATCTCTGTCTGGTCTTCTAAATACTTTAATTGTCGTAGTTTGAAAAACAAAGTCTGGGGTGAGGGTTTGTATTGTAGTGTGTTGTACTGGTTTTAGTGTGGTCTCCGCATTAGCAGGGAAAATGAAGTTTGCAGACTTGATTGCAGCGACACATTGTGTGTTCACAGTTTTCATTAATTATAGTGTGTAGTATTTAAAGTGATTCTCATGGCAAATACTGATGCAAAGCTTGTAATGAATAGACAATGACAATTTACTGCTTTTGTGAGACTGAAATGTTTTTGTATCTTTAGTCTCCAGCAGTCGTACTAGTCCAAACCAGAGTAAACAACTATTTGCTTCTTAAAACATTAGATGGGGACTTCTTACACATTCAAACTTGTTTTCCTTATTTGGTCAGAGCCTGGGTAAGTCAATGTGTGTCTAGTCTTCTTAACACAATAATATGTGTTGTGACTTTGGCTCAGCCACAGGACGATGCTCCACTGTGATCTGTTCATACTACATTTATAAAAACATAGCTCGTCTTTTAAGAATTTGTCCAAAAACCAGAATTGCCACCAAGGATGTTGTGTCTGTGCCTTTGTCCATTTGTTTGATTGTGAACAATATTACACACAAACGTTTGTCGGGCCTCGGTGGAGATATGAGCTCTACTGGGGGCCTGTTGTGTAACAGGAAAACACAGCTTCCTTACTAAAACTGAACCAAAGCAAAGTCCTTCCTTAGCCCTCAGAAGGTGGATGACATTTGATGTTATGATGACGTTCAGGTCATTATTTCAAACAGTTTGTCACTTGGCTGATCTGACATTTAAAGGTGTATTTCTAGTGGTGAAGTTTCATGTTGCAGCTGAACACCCCCTCGCCTCCCCCTCCCCTTACACACAGCTCGACGTCACTGAACAGATTTGTCTACACTCGTATACGTTTAGCAACATAATTGCCATTAAACATTCAGATATTCATACAAGTATGTAAATGCATGGTGCGCTGATGGGGGGGGGGGTGTTTGGTTTTTGCATATGAAACTCTGCATCTGCGCAGAGGGAGGGGGTGAGGTGATGCGGGTTTAGGTCTCTGCGAGGGCAGAGGTCGGGGGTCAGGTCAGGAGGAGGCAGGGTGGGGGGAGGGAGCGACGGCTCATTGACGCTAGAATGGAGTCTGGTGTTGGGAGTGTGCGTCTGTGTATCTGTATTATTCAGTAATATTTCACCACAGTTTACTTCTCACTTCTTCATTTTGTTGAGCCATTTATTGCCATTAGTTGTGTAGACAACACAATTATTGATTACATTTATAGATTTCATTTCATTGACTTCATTTTGATGTGTGTGTGTGTGTGTGTGTGTGTGTGTGTGTGTGTGTGTGTGTGTGTGTGTGTGTGTGTGTGTGTGTGTGTGTGGCAATAATCGGGTGTTATTGACTCATTCAAGTAATCAAACCTGCTGGCTCATACTGAAAGTACATATTTAATAACTGACTGAGTGACGACAGACTGAAAGCTGATTGGCTGTCATCAACATGTGGACTGTAGTGACATTTGAAATGATTATTAAGAATTATTATTGACAACGTGTGAGATCAGTCATGGAGCAGTTGCCGTTACAACTTCAACTCCTTCATAAGAGGAAGAATGTGTGTGTGTGTGTGTGTGTGTGTGTGTGTGTGTCCATTAAGCAAAATGAAGACAAACATATGAAAATTACTGAAATGACAGTTATCCTGACATGTTGCTGACACAGTGATATATACATTTGTTGTTCTGTTATCGTGCTCCACGTTGTGTCACAAGCTAAATCTGTCATGTAGTGAACCGCTGACACTGAGACGTTACGTTGCTCAGTCGATCGGTCTGGTCCTGAGTGCGAGACGCAGTCTAGACAAGGAGACACAAAACACATGCACACACTCTCAACCCCCCACGCATGACATAGATAGACGTCCATGACCGTGGGCTTGACCCTAACACACACACACACTCAGACATTCACAGACTCGTATGAGGAGGACTGTGTCTGCCTCACTTTACCCTCTGGCCTATAGGAAACAGCTGGGACCACATGATTTGCATCCGAAAAAACCCCACGCACAGACGACGCTGTGACTCCACCTTTCTGTTTATATTACTAACATTTATCATCATACATTCAAGTGTTCAAACACACAGGGACAACACACAAATTATTCTCATTATGAGCACACAGCCCAACGCACACTGAGCTCCACCTCAACAGCAACAATCTCCTCCCTCCCTGACTGTCACACACACCAGACACACACACACATATATATATAGAGCGGACAATAAAAATGTGTCTAGACAAAGCAGCAGGTCAGAACATCCACCCAGACACTGCACTCAACTTCATATGCAAATTAAAGATCTGACTTTAATTGTTTTAAATGCATGTGCAGGTTATGCCGTTGAGGTGAAAGTGACATTTATTGTAGGTGTCGGCCAAAAATAAATCCAAAATAAAACACTGTTTGTGGTAAATTAACATCACAAGGCGAAGTGGAGTATTTACTGTGTTCATCTGCACATTCTTTTAAGGCCTCCTCCCACACTGACATGAAACACATATTGACAACATTTTTGCTGCATTTTTACGCTAAAAGCGCTAAGAAATAACGAGAGCTGCTGCAACAGGCTGCCACCAGCGAGACGCCGTGTTCACAACGACATATGGCTTTGCTTTTTTTTTTTTTTAGAGAGAGAGTTTGAAAGATTAACTTTGGAAAGTATGACTTTCCAAAGAACTTCTTTCAAAAAAGACTTTGTTCTCCTTCTTTGGAACAGGAGATGCGACAGAATCCTGTTACAGGAAGTAGAATGTGAGCCAACACGTTTCCTAAAAAAGAAAAGAAAACAGTCTCCTGTCGTACCTGAGTTGACAGATTCTTGGCAGCGTCGGAAATACAATCGCGTCTCGCATTGTGTCCAACAACCTCCCACACCTCGCTCAGCAAACAGACCCATGCCAGCTGGCACAAACACACAAACACACACACACACATATATATATATATATATATATATATATGAGGCCCATATTGTTTTGCGTTTCGTTGGCACTGAGCCAGTTTCCCAGCTTGTTTGCCATCCATCCATCCATTAAGCATTCATGACCCAGCTGCACATCCACTCATGGTAAACATTTCTGACACTGATGCTGCAGAGATGACAACCTAAGTCACTGTCAGCTGTAAACTTGTGCACATAGAAAATTCACTTTCATCCCTCACACACGCACCGAACGAGAAACAGAAATTCCATGCATTTTGGGGTTTTGGCCAAATTATGAAAATTATCAACTGGAGAATTTCAGAAATTCTTTTTGGGCATTTAAGCCCTTGAAAGATCTAAGCGCAAATACTCAGACAGTAAAATATTTTCGCTTTTAATATTTTTTGCTTTACTTCACTGCCATTTAGTCTGTCTCTTCTTTGTGTGAACTTTCTCTGCTATGCTTCATTTGAATGGCTTTGTTACAGTGATCTTGTTTGGGTTTACGCCGACATTTGTTTTGTCTAAAGTAGAGGTTATCTCGCTCTCACACGCAGACACACATGAAGACACAAAAGCTGAGGCAGGCTGATTCATGCGGAGGATGAAGCGAGGAGCTGGGCTGATTTCAGGTTTCATGCTTTGAGGAAGAAAAGATCTTTTCCGCACCGGGTGCTTCTAATGTTTCGACTGTTGGCCACTGAGCCGCTCTGATGCTGCAATAGAGGAAACATTCACATGTTTCTGCTGTTTGCCAAGAGTTATGAGTACAGAGTATGCACTGTGTACGACTCTGTGGGTAAATAAGGATTTTAAATAGTAAAAAAAGACAGAAAATCTAAATGCATTTGATACACTGGGGTTTTTAGGAGCTTTATTGCTTAAAACTATAAATAAATGTGGCTTAAAAGCTCTGTAAATAGTATGTGACAATAATAGAGTGAATATAAAGATGGACGACATGTTTCCAATTCCTATCCAGAAATGAGGCCAAAATATCCTGCATACAAATGCTGCCATCTTGCGCTGATGATGGCTGAGAGAATTCCTTCTGATATACATGATCATCCAAATCGGCCTCAGCTGTCGATCATGTTTCACCCCGTTTTCACATCGTACATCTTTTTTGTTTGGTCCATGTCCCATCTGTTGACATGGAGGAGACAGGGTTTCTGGCCTATACTACAGCCAGCCACCAGGGGAGGTTCAAGATGCTTTGGCTTCACTTTTGAGAGCTGTCAGGTTTGTCCATCTTTATAAACAGTCTATGGTGATCATTTATTTATACGGCCCAATACCATAAATCACAAATTTGCCTCAGGGGGCTTAACAATCTGTACGACATCACGACACCCTCCCACAAAACCCTGAACATAAACCAAGACGGGACACAACAATTCAGACTGGACGGCACAATCTGGAGCATTCGAGAGAGTCTCAACATCTACCAAGGACAGACAAGGCGGGATTACGTTATGTCATGAGGGTGAAAAAAAGGTGACGTCTTTAATGTGCTGATCAAAAGAGAAGGTGGATCAAACACAAGAGAGAAATCACACAGATGTCGAGGGTTAATGTTTCTTATTTAAGCCGGTGTCTGTCGGTTCGGGGCATCTACACTTTTATCTGATATGACCCGATTTTATATTGTTCTCTGGGTGAAACCAAGACGATCAGTCAAAGCCAGAAAGGCCTGATGCGGGTGAAAGTTAAAGTCACATGATCCTATCAGAATTAGTCAGGAAGTCTGAGATAGTAGTGGAGATAATATAGTGAATAAATGCCAGGTGATCTGTAGAGTGATGGTAGTCGGTCGCTCTGGATAAAGCGAGTCATAGCTAATGGAGATGGCTATAACACTGGATTTATCAGCAAGAGAAATACCCTCTCAGACTGGTACTGAAAGTATCCAGAGGTTAATTCTTGCTCGTGACGGACGTTAAACTGGAATAATACAAATATATCTCTGGATGAAAAAGAGGAGCCGTGTGTAGAAGACATAGAAAGATGAGATTCCATTGCTTGTTGTGATAAGGGCCGACACCGGTCCACAGTGAAATGTATTTCATGTGCTGCCTCCTACACGCTCCACCCAGACCTCATGTTGTTGTGAATGTGTCTGATCTGCACAATTCCCTGCTGCGTTCTTCATGTGTGAAAGAGAAACTCTGGAAAATGTTCAGACCCACTTTACAGGACACATTTTTTTGTTAATATAACGGTGAAGTTATAGATGTGTATGTAAGTCATTAGCATTGTTTAGACAGACACACACGCGCACACCTGTCTAGACACAACAATGTCTGAACACTCTGAATGTCTGTCTGACCCTTTGTTTGTGTGTGCGTGTGTGTGTGTGTGTGTGTGTGTGTGCGTGCGTGTGCGTGTGCGTGTGTGTGTGTGTGTAAGGACTGGCTGAGCTGGTTTTGGCTTGGCAGCCAAACACTGTTTGGACAGGGACAACATGTCTGGCTCACGCACACACACACTTACCCACATCCCTGTTTGATCTTCCACTCACTGCCTCTTGCTTCACCTTATCTAAAGCTCTTTTCACACTGGACAGAAAAACACACCAACATCTGGCTTGTGTCGTCAGTGTGAAAGGGAAAAGTCAACGTTCATTCCCGGGTTCACTCTGCAGTAGTCGCAGGTATTTATTGGCCTCAGCTCCGTTCGGCAGTTATCTAAACACGACATCCGCGTGGACATGCACACTTTTTGCTTCTTTTCCAGTGTGATGCAACAACACATGTGGCCTCTGTTGATAATGTCTGCGACTCTTTGTCAACTCAGCCACATATTACATCTCTGTTCAAGCAGCAGCCAGACGTCATCCAGTCGTGTTTAGTTGGAAGACACGGTCACTGGCCTCTGTCTGCGTTTGACTGTTTACTAACCCCGTTTTCTAGTGTTTGTGACTCTTATTTTCTTTTAGAGGTTTAAAAATCCACATTCACACAGTAATGTTGGTGTTAAAAGCATAAAAGACACACACACACACACACACACACACACACACACACACACACACACACACACACACACACACACACAGCTTCAGCATAACAGATTTGTCCTTGAATATTTTTGATTGTCATTGAACGGTCTGTAAAAATCGAAAAAAAAAAAAATATGATAAAAATAAGTGATTAAAATTAGATAATGTCTGTAAACCATTCTGTATTGTAAAAAAAGTTGTGAGTCACTTAAAAGCCTTCAACTTAAATGAGTTTTGGAATCGGTAATTAAACTATTGTTGTGTTTTCGGCAGCAGTTGTGCAAAGATAGATTTAGTAAGTAACTGACGATGTGAATGTACAAATACGAATTTATTAAACTTATTATACTTTCGCTACAGTTAATAACTTTGAATCCCCAAGTTGAACTGATTAAGATTTTATTTAAAAAGTTTCCTTTGTGCTGATTTTTCAATCATTAAATGTGTATAAGTGAAAAGCTTTGTTTGATAGAGTAGTGAAATAGAGAAAATACTGAAATCAACACAAATGAAATAAACTAATGAATAACCACTGGCATCTTAGTCTTATTAATTGTTAATTAATCGATTAATCAATAGACAGAAATATAGATTTGCAACTCTTTCATTCATGCATAAAATGCGAAACATTTGACACTTCAGCTTCTCAAATGTTCTTTTGTTTTAGTTAATTAATCATCTTTGGGTTTTGTGTTGTTCATTAGACAAAATGAGACACTTGATGATAATCTCTCATGTATCACAGTTTTCTGTTCGATTGGTCAAACGATTCATTGAAGCGTTCAGAGAAATCAGCAGATTAACTGATGTTGAAACAACCCTAAAGGGAATTTTATTACATATTTACCACACAGTTTTTGGGAAATAGATTATATTTGGATTATTTAAATATTGTAGATTTTTAAGCTATTGCTCAAAGGCACTTCAGCAGTACTTGACTGTGCAGACCATATCACTTGTGTGAGTTTGCAACCTGCTGCACTGTGAATGTGTGCATGTGTTCAAAAACAGACTGTTAATGATTACTGTTATGTCTAGGATCACATTGGATCAAAGCCATTACACACACACACTTGTCTGCACTCGCGCACGCAGACACACACACACACACACACACACACACACACACACACACGGCGACTGCATGTGACCTGCCCTCTGTGTCTCTGTCTGACTTCCCTTTCTCTTTCACATTCAAAAGAGCAGTGTGTGTTTTTGTGCACGAAGGTCTGATTGTGTCTGTCAGTGTGTGTTTGTGTACTTTGGGCTGTGTGTGTGCGGGTGTGTGTGTGTGCGGGTGTGCGGGGGTGCGAGACGACAGGGGTAGTCTAGCTCCTTCCGGCTAGAATTATAATGAGAGACTGTACACACACACACACACACACACACACACACACACACACACACACACACACACACACACACACACACACACACACACACACACACTCACTCACAGACCCAGACAAGCAGCTGATAATGAGGTTTGATTTTCATATGTTTCAGACAGAATACTCAGCAGGTCAGCAAGTACATTGTGTGTGTGTGTGTGTGTGTGTGTGTGTGTGTGTGTGTGTGTGTCGCAGTGATATAAATGATTTCAGCTCTTTGTATTTGTATGACTTCATAAACTTTCACTTGTTAACATTAATGTCTCTCTCTCTCTCTCTCTCGCTCTGTGCATGTGTGTGTATAAATGTGCTTGTGTGTACTTGTGTGTCCATTGCAGTTTGTGTTGTGTCATTTGCGTTTGTCTGTGTTTTGTCTCTGTCTGATGTTTGTGATTTCGGTGCAGTCAGACTTCTGTTTAAATCTTGCTGTTATAATAAGGTCTTGCATTACGTGTTAATGTGTCTAGACGCTCTGATTTCATGTCCTCAGTGCGTTGCATTATAGATTTTATATTGCTTCGGTATTGACTTTTATTATAGTTTCCTGTTTTTGTAGACGTGCATTCTAAGACGTTGATTGCTGCTTAATCACCATCTTCTGAAAAGAAGGGAAATAACATCAGCAGAAATACAACATAAAAAAGTCCCAACATAAAACTCTTACTTAATTTCAAACAGAAATGAATTTACCTCTTCGGAGAGATGTTGGGTTTGATATTCTACATTTTCTTTCTTTGTTTCTGGAGCTGAAATAGAAACGTACAGGTTTCACAAATTAAGAAGTGACACACGAACCTCCAGGTGCCAGACAGAGGATAATAAATACAAAGTCCACATGCTGATAAAGCAAATACCCACTGACATAAAGAGTGTGTTGTTTTTTTTTATTTCAGATTCAAAACAATCAGCGCAGTAAATAAAGAAACCCTGTAAATAATACATTAATATATTTACCTACTTTGAAATTCTCTTTTGTAACATTATATTACTCTGAGTTAGCATAGCCAGATAGACGGCGCTAATAGAGTAGAAGTAGAAGTAAACATCATGTGTCTATGAATATACCCCGGGGGGGAATAAGATGATGAAAGTAAATAAATAATCACATAAAACCCTTTTAAACTTATAAAGATACTTGATCCAGCATTTATTTAGATTTCCGTTGTGAAACTCTGTCCATGACTGTTCCGTGACCTGCAGCGTGTGTTTTTTTATTGTTCTAACCATGACAGAATGTTCTGTAATCTTAGCAAAGTGTTTTTCTTTAATCCAAACAACAGTTTTTTTCTTCTAAACCTAACCGAGTAGTCTCTGTGCATCAACAGAACAGAACAAACGGCGCCGGATTTCAAAACAGGCCATCTATTTGTCGATCAGCACCAGTTCTCTGTAACTCACAGAAGACGAACACTTGATTTAATAATAATCCCAAAACTAAATCAAGCGTACAAATTCGCCTGTCATTAGAAAACCTGTCCGGTCGTGGGTCAGATGTCACAGCTCCCTGTTTGTGTTGTTGAGAGCTGGTTCAACGCTCTGTGTCTTTTCATGGTCACAATATTTAGTCCACTCATAGTCAGCGAACCCTCTCGCAGTTAGCATTAGCATTGCTAGCGTCGCAGATGGGACTCACAGTTTAACATGGGAGTTCCCTGGATTAGCACGCTAAATTTAGACTAATGCTCCACTCGTCTTCTCTGATCTACTCCGATTAATCCTCCGTCTCCGTCTCCTCTTTATACTCATCTACTCTGATTCCTGTATTGCTTCATCAAACTCTCTGCAAATGTGCCAATAGTTGCAGGAAGCCGGGGAGAGAGGTAACTTTGGGTATAACATGTTGAGTTTAGCTCTTCCTCTGCTGTCCACATGTTTGTGAAAATACAAACCTCATGTATAATACTTGAATTTATCTTTTTTTTCCATCAATTTCTATTGATATTCTGATTTTGTATGTTTTGCAGTATTTTTTTAAATGGTGGCAAATCTTTGAGATCTGCAAAATATAGCGATTGGACAATATGAGATAATCAATACAATACTACTACTACTACTACTACTACTAATAATAATAATAATAAAAATTATCCACTGCTAGAAAGTCTGATATGCATTTTATGGTTAGATTCTGTTTCTGCTTAAATCGATATGGTGTTTTTATTTGATTTGCCTTGTCAGAATCTGTGAAAACACCCATTCACGTTGGTTTTGTGTATGTAGCTGCTTTCAGACATGCAATGAAGGTTTCTAACACATGGCACACGTGGAACTGGGAGAATACAAATAACTCAGGATTCAAAAGTGCACAATGTGATCGCGACTTTACAAAAATACCCCCACTCATACAACAGTGAGGGCCCGGTTTAGGTGAATCGTGACGTGTAGACATGTTGAAAATGACGTATTGAATTTGAAAGTGACTGATAACAGATGAGAATCAGAGAGGAGACTGATAACAAGAAAAGGAGGCATGATGACTGTTCCCCTCAACACACACAGACACACACACACACACACACACACACACACACACACACACACACACACACACACAGACACACACACATACCAACACCTCCCCTATGCTGTTTTCAACAGTGGGAGTTTTGTCGACCAAAGTTCCCACACTTGTTGGCTGCACCATGACCGTGGCGTCCAAAGTCAATGGAGAGGTGTGTGTGTGTGTGTGTGTGTGTGTGTGTGTGTGTGTGTGTGTGTGTGTGTGTGTGTGTGTGTGTGTGTGTGTGTGTGTGAGAGAGACCCCCCCCCTCCAAATAGCCTTTCTCATGGAAATTGGCAAGCAAATTGTGTGCACCTATGACCTATAACTCTGTCTCACACATACAGAACCACACACACACTCTCACGCACACACACAGCTGTCTGTGCTATTTCTGACTACCCAGACTGTCGAGTCATCCGTGGACTGAGAAAGGAGGGGGAGGGAGAAATTAGCAAGCCTCTCTCTCCCTTCCTGTCCTTTTCTCCTTCCCTTTCTTCTTTTTCGTCATTGATTTTTTAAAATCCTCTCTCCTTCCTTTCCTCCTTATATCCTCACTCCTATCTAACTTTTTTTTAATCCTTCCTCACTCTATGATTCTCCTCCCTTTTATTTCTACTTCTTTGCATCTTTCTAAATCTCTTAAATGTCTTTCTCTTCTCCTTTCCTTCCTTCCTCCTCTGCACCCTATGTCCTCCTTTCTTATTTCTTCTCTTTTTCTCCACCACCTCCCTCCTCCCCACCATATTCTTTCTTCCTCCCCATCTTTCTCTCTTCCTCTCTCTCTCCTCTACCCTCATGTCATCGTCTCTTCCCTCCCCTCCCTCGTTTCTCCTGACCACCCCCCCTCCTTCTCGCTGTCTGCTTGCTCTCTCTGAGCCATCTGACTCGACAATGACCGCCTGTGACCTTTAGCTGAATGCAGCAGGACGGGGAGGAGGAGGAGGCAGATAGAGGGAGAGCAGGCAGCGGATGACAAATGAGCTAATTGCTTTAGATTAACCATGGAGTGTCTGCCTGCCAGGCTTACAGCCTCCTGTCTAGACAACAGCACAGAGGGAGGGAGGAGATCAGCAGTCTCTCTCTCTCTCTCTCTCTCTCTCTCTCTCTCTCTCTCTCTCTCTCTCTCTCTCTCTCTCTCTCTCTCTCAGAAGTGAAACTGTTTTAATGGGTTTTTTTCTCCTGTGTTGCACTTAAAAAGAAAAGCTGTGACTCCAGTGCTGACAAATAAAGGTCGGATGAGGTCAGAATCTGCCCAGAGGAGGAGCGAGTTTGTTACAAGGATACTGCAGAGATTCAGTGTCGTATTTAGATAAAGTTGTTGACTCACAAGTGACAGATAATTTGTAAAAATCATCAAAACAAACAGACTTTTATTTCCTATCATAGACTGTAAATAAAGATGGATGCCGCGGCTCCACATTAATCCAGAAATGAAGCCAAAATATCCCTGATATAAACACTGGCAGCAGTGATGTGGGGGGGATTGAACCGCAGTATCGGCTTCCTGATGATACATGTGCTCGACCAATCGTGAGTCAGTCAGCTGTCAGTCCTGATGTTTCAGCCGTTTTTTATAACATCATATAACTAATGAAAACTTATCAGAAACATGACCACTTGGACAAACGTCAGTGAGATAAGAACGACCTAAAATGACAGAAACCATCTTCAAGAAATATATGTTTGACGTGTGGTCCATGTCCCGCAGGGTTTATGACCTATACTGTTACTGACAGTAAGTGTTAGCAATGCTTTGCATTCACTGCTGCCAGTCGACTGATAAGAACCAAAAAGGATGCAAATGTGAAGTGTCTGCATCTTAGTTTCCAAAAGTCTCTGTTATTGGTCACAGCCTCTGAGTTTTGAAAATAGAACTGGGTCAGTCTCTGATTTAGTTTGGCCACAGGACGTAAAGTGATGAGTTTTGAAACTAAACCGTATCAGTGTGGAAGTTTCCTAAGTATTAACCAGAGAGGATTTGAAGCTGGAGCGTCGGAGGGTGTGACAGTGACAGACAGGCTTGAATTTTGATTTGTGACTGACTGTTCCCCCGCTGGTGAACAAGCTGACAACTGAATCTTATGTGAGGAGATGCAGAAAGTCTACAGCGCCTCAGTTCGAAGGAAAACTTGGAAACATTCACATGAGTGTCCTCATCAGAGGTACAAGTGGTCGTCTTGTTGAAACTGGAAACCATGTGTAAAATTGTCTTGGGCCTGATAACACACCACTGAAGACATCACAGGACAGTTGAGGACATACATCTGAAGCCAAAGATCAAACACAACAGTTTGAACTGTAGCTGCTGTACCAATGAGGACACTAAGGTTTAAATTAATCTATTGATCAATTACTTGATAAGTCCTGTCAAAAAAATAGTAAAGTCTTTGAAACAAGCTCTTGAACCTGCACATAGAGAAACTCTGGGACATAATGGATAAAACATAAACGACAACATAACAGAATAGTTGAATGAAATATGGAGAAAAAGGAACAAAAAGAGAAAGTCCTTTGAATAGTGTGTGGGGGTGGTGGGTGGCTTTGACCTGTAGACACAGTATTTCTGGATTCAGTGCAAAATACAGACAGTGAAAGAGGTTCCAGAAAACTACGTGTTCAATAAATAATGTGTTTGTACAACGAACTGAATATGTTTGTTGATTTAAAACCATGGCAGATTAAAAACCTGTCCTGTGTTTTGCTTTACTACTCTATCATAGGAATCACATGTATGAACGTTAAGCTGAGATCTCATGTGAGCCAGAAACCCATTTTCTGGAGAACCAGCGTTTTATTGTGCATCTTCAGTGAAGCATTATTTTGGCCTGAAGGATCTTTTTCACCAGCTCATTTTCTCAATGTCCTTTCAAAAATATTTTGGTCGAGCCAAAAGTGAAAGGAAGAAAAGACCTAAAGAGATGGAATGTCAGAAGAAGCAAGAAAGAGACTGTGCAATTGCATTTTGTAAAATGTGGCTTCACTTCTGGGAGCTGTCATGTCGTCCATCTTTATTTACAGTCAGTGGTTTAAACTTGGCTTAAATATATCTTCTCCTCTGTCTGGCCGAAGTGGAAAACCGGTGTATTGATATTATGTAACCGTGTTACACCTTCTGACAATGTGCAGAACATCTGGATGGAAACATGACATGAGAAAATAGTTTTCCTGTCGGTCTGCGGGACGGAGGGAGTGAGGTAAGAGAGAGAGAGAGAGAGAGAGAGAGAGAGAGAGAGAGAGAGAGAGAGAGAGAGAGAGAGAGAGAGAGAGAGAGAGAGAGAGAGAGAGAGAGAGAGAGAGAGAGAGGGTGAAAAATAAGAGACGAGACAAGACAGACGAGGGAGGAGGTCTGCTGACTGACCCCGTGACCTCCCTCTGTTTGAGAGCTGACAAGCTGCAGGCTAGGAGACACACACACACACACACACACACACACACAGTCAGCTGGTCTGACAGGGCAGTATTTTATTTAGCAATAGCAGATTTTCCCTTTTAATTATGATGCATCAAATCGTAGAAGCTGAACGGAAGCAGCAAATTACATTTTGTCAGCAGTGAAACAAATCTGTCTGCCTCTGTGAGTAATGATGTAATAACCCAATATGATAATAGCGTGTGTGTTAAATTTGACGGGAACTAAGTGGAATATAATGTTCACCATGCTCTTTTCATTAGTGCACGATCACCTGAAAGTATAATTTCGGCATGAAGGATAATATCGACATCAGGAGTGGGTCCTCTTCCTCGGAGGCCGACATGTTGCACTGCCATGTTTATACAGCATCCCAGGATCAACATTGGGTCAACAGAGGGCCTGTCTTGTTTTTATGATACCTGAGGGCCACCATAGATTCTCGTGCATGCTTCGAAAGGAAGAAGTGAGGGAGGGATATTCAGGTGGTTGCAATCTGTAAGCTCACCACTGGATGGCATCAATTCCTACATACTGGTCCTTTAAATGGAAGTGGGAATAAAAGGAAAATACAATATATATGGTTATTGTTAAAACAAAATCTAATACATAACTATCTTCTTAATATACAGTATAGTGTCTTTAACAATTTATTATGTATTATTAAATGTTTATATACATGCTAAATACAGGTGACATACAGTGAAGTGTGACTCAGTAGTTCTGATCTCTTTGCAAAAATAAAACATTCGTGGATGTGTTTGAAAAGACAAAACGGAAATAGTTAGAGAGGGGGGGGGGATTGTGAAGAAGGGAATGAAAGGGAAGAGAGAGAGAGAGAGAGAGAGAGAGAGAGAGAGTGAGACTGAGACTAAAAGGAAAGGAGAGGAGAGAGTTGTGGGAGTGATTTGGCAGAAAGATGCAGTTCAGCACCAGCTGACAGAGCACAGAGACAGACAAGCTGTCAGCAGGCCGAGTGCCCAGACACAAACACACACACACACACACACACACACACACACACACACACACACACACACACACACACACACACACACACACACCGGCTGGCACTCAGAGTGTCTAAGTGTCCGTTCACTTTTGCCTTTTACAGTGACAACACTTCTCTTTAATAAGCAGAGGAATGTGTCTGTGTATATTTCATTATTTCTGCGTGTGTGTTTGTGTTCGTTACTTTTTCCATCCTTCACTTGTCCTCTCTGCCCTTTCCCCTCTTCTTTCCTTCCTTCCCTTCCTCCTTTACTTCACCTTTCCCTCTGTTTTCCCACAGTATTTATGACGGTCTTCCTTCCTTTCTGAGGAGTCTAATCTATGTTAATTGCTGTTTTTATTAAAATAGAAGCAGAAGTGTTAAAGTGGAAGTGGCGACCATGTGACTGTGTGAACTCAGTAACCTCAGTTTTTTGCGCAGCAGTTCACATGATCCCTCATGAGCTACAGCTTCAAACTGTAAAATATAATAATATAAACATGAAGTCTGTCCTCAGGACTATTGAAGCACATGTTGATTCTGCAGAATTGCTGCATGTGGCTTTATTGACTGATGAAAACTGTTTACATTTCTGAACCTGTGTTTTGTGACTGCTGGTTGTAATTCAATGCAATATATCCTTATACTGCTTTTACCCCATTTCCCTCATGTTCCACGAATGTTTTTTTAGTTATGAACTCCGGAAAATGTCAGAAACTCTGTGTGAAGTTCGTCTTTCACATATGAAGAATCCAGCAGGAGGTACTCTTGCCTGACACAACAACTGAACTATCTCCAGATTGTTGTGGTGCAGCACATTAACACCAGCGTCAGCCTGCAAAAGCTCTCGCATCTCATCGTCTTAACCAATTGACATCTTTTGTGTCTTCTACTTAAATATTTGTTTCTCAGTTGCTCCGGACATTTTCCTGAACTCGTCCTCACAGCCCCCGAGAAAAACGTTTGAGCGACGTGAGAATACAGCAGCAAAATGTCCGGAGGATTTAATCACGAGCGAGTTGGCGCTTCGATGACGTTTCTAACATGTGGAGGACGTGAAACCGAAAAAAAAACTGTGAACAAAAACACTGAGCTCTCCACAGCCGAATGTGTACGTCATGTCCTGCCTCCTGCTGCTTTACAGCCATGGACATTTACTGGAGAGAGATGGTAAAATACTATTCTTCCATGCTGGGACGTTGCATATTGAGCAACGCACTGAAAATCGCTCGTAAGATTCCCTTTAATTTAATACGTTTAAAGTGTTGTGTAGAGATTTGTCATCACAGCTGCTACAAATTATGATTTTCTTACTTTTGACGTACGTCTTGTTGCCATAGCGATTTTAATGAATCATGTTCACTCCTTCCTGAGCGATCAGTTTTTTATTTATTTAAATTCCTGAAGTTGTCACGTGTCCCGATGAGATATTCAAGCTTTAACCCCCCCCCCATCCCCCATGTCTCTCTCACTCATCATTATTCTGTCTATCCCTCTGACCCATCTGTCTCTCCCAGACGCTCCCACCCCCACCACTCCCCCGACTTTTTCTCTCACTCCTCTCTCTGTCTCTTCCTCCCCCTCCCCTCCTCCTACACATCGACCCCTTTTGTTCACATCTATTGGGGGGGTGGTGGTCGGGAGGAGGGGTCTGGTCAGCTGTTTCCTCAATGTGTGTGTGTGTGTGTGTGTGTGTGTGTGTGTCTGGACAGTGTGGGAATGTGTGTGAGAAAAAGTTGCAGACAAAGCTTGGTTGAGGCTCAGAGTGTGTGTGTCTGCCGGCGAGGACACACACACCCCCACACACCAGAGCATCCGCAGGACATGTAGTGTGAAGTTCCTTTGCAGCGGGGAGTTTTAGTTTTTTTAGTTTTCTTTTAGTTTTGTTGCTTTTAGTTTGATTTGACCTCGTAGACTCCGGTCTGTGGAAATACCTTCATGATATAACCAGTGGAATATAGACATCTGCAATCGGAGAGAAGGCAGAGATCTCACAGAGCGACGAGGCGATGCAGCCTCCGCCAGGGAGTCACCACCATGACAACTGTGTTCAGACACAACTGTGTGGTGAGTTTCAACTGTAGGAGACAGCGATGGTTTGGTAGCACATTGTGATTTTATTCTGTCTGTTGAGTTGTTGAGTCTGGAGGTTGATGACGTGTCTCCAGCAGAAGTTTGGAGAGTGATGCTGCTCAGCCTGTTTTTTTAATTTAATTTATTTGAATGAATGTTTGAAACATTAAACTCTTCAACTTTCAACTTTCAGCTTCTCAAATGTGTTGATTTGCTGCTTTTCTCTTCAATTAAATCGAACAAAACTTTCAAGATTTATCACCTTGGACGGCTTCTGGTTTGCCTGGTTTTTAACATTGTTTTTGCGTTTATTTGACATAATTACAAACTATAGTAAATGTATAAACAGCAGTTCGCATTTGTACAAGGTTTTTCCAATAGGTTAGCTTTTGTAAGTGTTTAAAAAATAGTTTGAAAGCAATGGTTGTATATTTCTTTTACATTTTTCTCTGAATTTGTTATATTTCATATCTCTTTTTATTCTGTAAACTCTTCTGGAGCAACTGTAACGAAAAGCCAATTTCTCCCAGGCTCATTTTCAATATATTCAGTTTCAATTAGATTCAATTTCTGATTCAATTATGAGCCATTAGAGCTTTACTCTCAAACCAGATTTGGGCCGTCATTCAAATTTAGCCTCTATGAGCTCTGTGAACTTTTGTTTTAGTTGTGTTGATCATATAAGAAGTGCGTTTGTCGACTTTTACTTGTGCGGCTCTAGAGTGTGAATTCAGCCACAGCAGCCGTGTTTCTATCCTTCCGAGGACCCACAGGTTAAACTGGTGGAAGCTTGATGCAGAATATTTCATGTTGTGTGTTGGTTCGCTTGGAGAAGTGGTGTGAAACAAGTCTGTAGTGTGTGTGTGTGTGTGTGTGTGTGTGTGTGTGTGTGTGTGTGTGTGTGTGTGTGTGTGTGTGTGTGTGTGTGTGTGTGTGTGTGTGTGTGTGTGTGTGTGTGTGTGTGTGTGTGAGAAAGAGAGAGTGTGTGTTTGTTGTCTGCAGGCCACTTTATGCTCCTGTGTCTGACTTGGACCTGACCTCTGTCTGCTCCCTGTGGGAAAAAAGTGTGAGAAAAATGCTCTGTGTGTGTGTGTGTGTGTGTGTGTGTGTGTGTGTGTGTGCGTGTGTGTGTGTGTGCGTGCGCAGGGGGGGAGGGTCAAGTGGACTGTCTAAACAAAGCTTCCCCTGTCTGTCTGTCTGGTCTAGTCTGGCTGTGTGTGTGTGTGCGTGTGTGTGTGTGTGTGTGTCACACTGACCTTTGCATAAGGAATAGATCTGTCTGGTCTCTGTCTGAAAATCTTTTCTCTCTCTCACACAGAAACATATAAACCTCAGTGTTGTATTTAAACTTGAATGTATTTAAACTGAATCATGTGTCATTTTATCAATAAACAGATTTATTTTTATTCTATTAGTTTAATTTTAAATGTACTTACCACAACAAGCCCACATCAGCAATAATTCTATCATGTACTGAAAAGATACTTTAATCGATTTTATTTAGACTTTTTTTTTATCAATAGTTATCAACAGATCTTTAACCATTATCACTACTGTCATATTTGTATATTACGCACAAGTGTTCATTCAATCAGATCAGATCAAACCAGATCCATTTTATATGAAACTACATATGAGCAACTTTTACTTCTATGAAATTGTTTATTGTATTTTATTAATAAATATGATATTTTAGGGGGTGTTAAGCCTTTAATGACGGGACAGAGGTCAAGCGTGAAATGTGGAGAGAGAGATCCGGGAAAGACAATTAGTTCAGGGTCTTGTTCGGAACTGAAGCTGTGGCTCAAGCCTCTCCACCAAAACGTATGGACTGCATTAAGAATCCTACAAAACATATGTTCTGTGAATGTTGGATTTTACATACTTAATAAAACATTCGGGAACATCCTATATCTTTATTTGAATAAAGTGTTTTGGGGTCAGAATCCAAAGCATCGTACTCTTCCCATAATGCATCTGGATAGAATCCTTTTCATCGCTCCTCTTGGTTGGTTGGTCCATGTTTTGCAAACTCCATTACTCAATTTTTGATGCTGGTTTATGTGAAAGACTTTCAGCTCAAGCCAAAATAACAATGATAACATCACTATGACGTCAACATTTCCCCAGAATCCTCTAAAGCCACAGAGGACGTTGTACAACTGTAACACGACGAGTAAACTGAGCTTCGTCTTCTGTGTTCCTGCAGCCCAGCTGGAGTTCGTCCAGATCCTGGTGATCGTGGTGGTGATGATGGTGATGGTGGTGGTCATCACCTGTCTGTTGAACCACTACCGCCTATCAGCACGCTCGCTCCTCTCCAGACACGCCCCTACACGCAGGAGACACCTGCCGCTGGCCAACGTGAGTCAAACACCACATTTACACCACAAACCGGTATCTAGATTTAATTTAACCACACTGCTGTAACATATCTGATCAGATATTGTCTGATATCTGGCTGTAGCTTGACAGTCATTATCTTACACAGGTGCTTTTTTCTCTATGCTATTTACAATTTTACATTTATTGTGCAGTATCAGATGGAAAATTATTTGTTTCCATCGTTTCATCTACTTACAGTCAGTTTACACTCTATTCAGACTTTGGATTTAATTATTTCAATTTTTAGTTTATATGGCTACGTGCAGAGCTCTTTCCTTCTCTATGGAAACAGAGTTTGTGGTTTACATGACATTTAAAAAATCTATTTCCTGCAGAATGTCGACCATAACCAGGTTAAATTAAGATCTTGGCTCTTCAACTTCTCTTAAAATCAAATCATGAAATGAAACTTTGTGTTTGCTGTTCAACTTATTGTGGGTTAAGTTAAGTTAATTGACATTGCAGTTCTTAAAGGAATCTGGTTAGATTACGTTTGGTTATGTGGGTAACTGTGACTAAATGGATTTGTTGAGATGTTCCAAACTCAGGGCTCCAGGCTTTTCATTGCCAACTCAAAATATGATATGAATAATATATCAACTATATGTGAACAAAAGAAAACTACTATCTTGACATGTTTTTCTTTGTTCACAGTTAATTACAGTCATTATTTAACAGACTTAGTTCCATCTGAGTTAAGAAGTTGTCGTTACAGACGTTAACGAACATTGTCGTTCAGTAACGACGGTCGTTTGTGAAAGTTTGAAGAAGCAGAGTTTCGGGAGGTGATCATAGTGATTAGAGTTTGCTGCAGGCTAATGCTAACACACTGACTCAACTCTTCAGACGACACTTGTGACGACTTTCTTAAGACACACACACACAAATGGCCGCGTGTCAGTGACTTCAGAGGACGTTACACTGACGTACATGAAGGTGTAGATAGCTGTAAATAGAGATTAGTTAAAATGTCGTCTGGACCTAAAACACAAACCAAACATATCACTGTTTGTGTGGAGAAACGTTTGACTCCTCTGATTAATAAAAAATAATAATCATAATTGCAAAAAGCGAGATTGTCCTTACCCCTAACCTTAAAACTTGTCTTTGCCTAAAAGTTATTGGTTTACTAAATGGGAACATCCTGTCCCCATAAGGAGTTCACGTCCCCACAGTGTGTAAACAGACTTAGGTCCCCACATAAAACCTAGACCACACACACACACTGACTCGCACCTGAGGCCTCTTCAAACATATGACTTCACTTGTGCTTCTTGAATTTCCTGCTACTGAATCACCATGTGTGTGTTGGTGTGTGTGTGGCTCCAGTCTACAAATTAGATATGAGTAAAGGATGAGGCATAAATGTGCACAGAAACATGCACACACCCACAAAGACGCTCCTGATAAGCTCAGAGGACTCACGGTGTCCTAGTTAATTTGGATTAGCAGACAGACACACTGACACACACACACACACACACACACATGCAGACCGACAGACAGGAAATGAGAAGCGGAGAAAAAACAACAACCTGCACAAACGCTGGAAAAGTTTCTCTCCGACGTTTTTGCATAAGTGCAGAAGTGTCGTCTCTTCACCGCAAGACATCGACACACAACTGATTTCAATTTCCTCAACAGTGTGTTTATAATCTGGGGAGGAAGTCAGGCCGAGTTTATCAGTTGCTGTGTTCTCTCGTCAGTATCATGTCGATTTATCGGAGCCACAGTTGTTGATTAGACAAAACTTAATTTGTGTGAAAATCAAATGATGAATTAAGCAAAAACCACATGTGTGACATCTGAGAATTAACTTGTTTTCCAGTTTTAACTTGTACCACAGACAGAGGACGTCTTATATGTGCAGCTTCACTGAGATAAAAACACAACATTTAAATATAAATGGTAACCTACAGAAAGGTACTATGGCAGTGAGTGTTTGTTGTGCATCAGTGGAGCTCCCTAGTGGACAAAAGGCACAATAGAGTTGTGTGCAGAAGTTTCAAATGAATCCTGTTTTCTCTCAGTGCTACATGCAAAAGTAAATAAGTAGAAAAGCTTTAAACAACTGGAAAAAAGTGGAAAACTGTCTGTCTGTAGTGCACAAGCTTCTTCTGCAGCTCAGTAGAGTACATACTGTGAAAAAACAAATTGGATCCACTCCTTCATCTGGATCCGCACATATATATATATTTTTGGGGCTCCTCCCTGACACATATCACATCCTTCTACACATTTTCGGGGAAATCTGTCCAACAAAAAAAATGGACAGGCATGAAAACATAGGTGAAACTCCTTTGTAGCTGTCATCGATGGACTGTTTTTGAAAATAAACACGAAGAAGAGGATTAAATTGTCAGTGTTGTTAAGCCAGAGCTTGATAAATATGCTGATATCAACAGTTTGGACTTAGTCACGGTCTTGTTTTATTTAAATCAGCTTTAGGCAAACAGACGCACAAAGTGTATATAAACTAAAGTGAACTGACTCAACA
This sequence comes from Verasper variegatus, assembly GCA_026259375.1. Lineage (NCBI taxonomy): Eukaryota > Metazoa > Chordata > Actinopteri > Pleuronectiformes > Pleuronectidae > Verasper > Verasper variegatus. The sequence goes on along the minus strand of CM048040.1, from coordinate 25,286,223 downwards.
GATCAACTGAAAGAGATTCTCACCGTCAAACTTTGTCTGTTTTTTTTCAGGAGGGCAGTCTGTGGTCGTCTGAGGGCACCGGGACAAACAGTGGTCTGAATGAGGTGAGTTCAGCTTTAACTTTTCTGTTCATACAAAAGAAGAAAACATAAAGCAGGTTTATAGCAACTGTCAAATGTTCCGCGTCGTGACACAGCTGTAATTTGATGTCGTTTGTTTTGTTTCATGGTTTCAGGTGTACAACCCTCGACCTCCGGACCGAGGCGTCCACTCGTCCTACCTTCAGCGGGAGCCGCCGCACGGCCAGTCGCAGCCCACCCTCCAGTCGCAGCGCTTCCAGCACACGTACGCCCCGAGTCGCTTCCAGCCGACGTACCCCTACCTGCCCCAGAGCCTCATCGACCTCCCCCCCACCATCTCCCTCTCAGACGGAGAAGAGCCGCCGCCCTACCAGGGCCCCTGCACCCTGCAGCTCCGAGATCCGGAGCAACAGATGGAGCTGAACCGCGAGTCGGTCCGAGCGCCGCCCAACAGAACAGTGTTCGACTCCCACCCCCTCGACCCATCCAACTCCTGTCTGCAGGCCAGGTAACCACGCAGTGTCACGTGTTCACAGATTCATTATGACCTGCAAAATTAAAACTCCTCCACATACCTGTTTGTACTTCGTCCTAAACTACGAGGCATGTTTCAGTTTTCTTTGTCATCCTAACGCTGCGTTCGTGGTATCTTAATTACCAGGTTTATATAATTACACCCTAATAACACAGACACGCCCGAAAACCAAATGAATAGTGATGCCTTACCACAGCTTAAGTCTTTAACAATTAACGTAAATAATTATATTGATAATTCTACTTAAGCAGGAATGCAAATATCTCTGGTTGTCACACCATCATTCTTGATGTTGTGAAACAGTTCTTTCATTATCTGCTCTTACAATCACTGTGGATTCATTCGTATCACTCCTCTTTATCTATGTTGTTGTGCTTTCAGTCTGCAGGCTCCTCCCCCGAGCGTCCATTCAGGCATCAGTGTGTTAGAAGCCCAGGAGGCCTTGTCCCGGCACCAGAAGCAGGGCTCTCGAGTAGAGGGAGCGCCCCCGGCCTACAGCGAGGTGATCGGGCACTACTACCACCCGACAGCCCTGAACTCCGCCCACAACCATCGGACTGTTCCATCCGCACAAGCACCCCCGTCCTCGCTCATACATGGTCTGATCCGACCTCCGCCTCAGCAGCAAGGAAGTGTGGACAACAGGAACGCAAGGAATACAAAGGAGAAATCCCAGAAGCCCCAGCAAGTGTGACAGTACTGTTTCCTCTTTTCTAGCCCGCAGGAAGGATTATGCCTCGCCACTTTGGGGAAACGGTCAGCAGCCAACAAGGAACAACCTGGTCGGTGGTTAACTCCACAGGTTTAAGGGCTGGTTAGTTGTGGTCGTAGCTGACACGGTTTCCCCTCATCACGGATCGGGCTAGGAGCGAGAGGCAGCAGCACACGCCGGCTTCTCGTTAGGTAAGAACATCTGGAACCCGCATCATTCCTGCAGAGCATGGTCGCAGGAGAACATCTGGTACTTCCTGCTCCACAGTTTCCTGTGCACTTCGGATGAACTGACGATGATGTCCGAGAAGGAGGTTGAAGGGTGGAGGCGGGGGGGAAGGCGGATACAGATGCCTCCTTCTCCCCCATAGCATCTCCTCTCGCTGCAGCTCATCGCTCCTCCACGATTGAACTAGCCTTCACTCATTATAAATATTTACTTGTTCTGTTTGTTTCTATAGAACTTTCTCTTCGTTTGTTCGACTGTTTCGCGCTTACAGGATCGTTTCTTTCCCGGCAAACGGTGAAATGTTGCAGTCTCCTTGGTTCTTCCAGGATTTGTTTGGTTTTCTCGTGATAATCCCCCCCAACCACCCCCCCTTCGCTGCTTTGACTCCAGTAAGTTTGTTCCCGACTGCACAGTTCAGCGTTTGGCGGCGACTCCTGCAACAGGCTTTAGCTGCATCACTGAGACACGTTAGCACTCAACAATATTCACACAAAGAGTTTAGACGTCGCTAGCATTACTTTAAAACTAGCTTACGAGTTGTAGCACAGTGCTCAAAACGTCCTCGAGCTAAACATCATGCCTTATATTGACCAACTGATGCAGGAGTTGTCGCTTAAATCTTTTCCCTTTTTTTGTTTTATGTTTTCTGAAGAAGGTTTGCACAAAGTTCAAGACTGTTGACCCCAGAAAAAACCCGCAATATGATTGATAAGAGAGCAAATAGAGAAAGTAGGGGTATTTTTCTAAACTAGGTGGATTCTTATCAGTGAAGATGTTTTTTTCTGTTTGTTTTTATATGTTGTGTAGTTTTAGAAAAAAAGAAAAGAAACAAACATCTGTAATCTGTTGGGGTGCCAACTTTCACGTTGAACATTTTGCTACGTACATGTTGGCATGTATATATGTTACAAATGGACGATATATACACACACATGTATGCAAACCGAGAGCAAACTTAAAAGCACGAATTTAGAGTTATTTATATAATTGCTAAAAAGAATTGCACTATTTTTTAGTATGCGCAGATGGAACGTGTGAGAGAGACTTTTATTGTGAAGGAGCTCTGTCCATTGAGAAACGAACACGAAGAGAGAAACCGTGGGGGGGGGGGGGGGTCGAGGGCCGGGGGCCACGTCAGTGCACAGCGGCGAGTATCATGAGAACATATCACGGGAGAGATTCTGACTTTGATTCAAAGGACTTGGAACAACCATTACTGTACCATTGATATAAAAAAATAAAAATAGAAATCCCTGGTTTATGCAAATGTCCGAGTCCTGCGAGCCAACCACAAGTCAGCGTCCAACCTAACCTGTGGGCCCAATCAGAAACCCTGCTCGAAGCTCTCTCTCTCATCCTAGTGGCCGAATCGTTAGCCAATCCCAAAGCCCAAAGCAGGCTGTCACTACCTCGACCAAACAAGTCAAGCACATACGAGTTTGCTCACATTAATCAGACGTTGTCTCATCGAACAAAAGTCTGAACTAATCAAGACAATGTGTATTGTAACAGTGAAAGAAATTAGAGTAGTTAAATCCTGCTGTGTGTTATTTTATTTTGAATGTCAGATTATTTGTTTGTTTGTCGCGTGAGAAGAGAGCGGGAACGACGCAGGTTCAGTGACGCCAGGCCAGGTCGCCCGAAATGTGTGATACACCGACTGTGCACTGCCGTGGCCACACACACAGGAACACAACGTTTCTGCAGTTTCATTTAGAGTCGCATCTCTCCTGCCTTTTCAACACACACACACAAGTACCCACAATCCCCTCTGGCGAGTTTCTCTCTTGCAGGCATCTCTGAGCACTTTACGGCACCAGGAAGGAGACAACAATCTTCTGTCAGCCAGCGTCGGCCAGAATAAAACTTAGAAACTTCAGTCAAACCTTTACGTTAAGTTGAGATTCAATTCTCTGATCTTTAGAGCCACACTTTTAAAAGATGCAAAGACTTTATTGATCATTATTCAACCTGTACTTTAGAGAATCCTGAATTATTTCGAGACATTTGTCGAAAATCGGTCCTCAACTAAACTATCGAGGTTCGATACTGAGCCCTCGTAACGACTACACATTAATAAGATTGATTTACCTCCTTTCAAAAATAATTAGATCATTTACTTCTTCTGTTGGACGCAGCGCAGGATGAGTTGTTTCAAACTAGACACGCTGAAGTGTTGAAAAGTGACACGAGTGTTAATAGCAACTCATCTTGTGTCATCTCTTGAACAGTGTGGAAATAAAGGTTGGATTATCATTAAAGTAGAATCTTAACGTATCTCTAGTTTTAGCCTTTTTTAAGTTGCTGCTCGTACATGAAAGGTTTCCGTAGTGACCACCACTCTTTCAACCCTGAGGTTGGCAATTTATGTTAGTTTGTATTGATGTGAAGGAACCACAGCCCAAATGAAGCCAGCGCCCTCTAGTGTTCAGTCTTTATGCAACAGCGCCCTCCAGAGGGACCCAACCAAACCGCAGCCAAAAGCTTAATTTAGTAGAGGAGAGATTTAAAGGTTTTATAATCTGATCATTTGTCTTCTCTTTACTTTTGAAATCACAGGTGTTCCATCAGTATCAATATATTCATCACATTTCAATCACAAAACAACGAAATATTACAAACCTTGAGATCTTTACTTTCAAAACAGCCGTAAACTGTAGAACATCATCTTAAGAAATTCGTTTTTCTGTTTTAAGAATATATGATTCGTATATTGTCAGATTAAAATCCTGTGACCACAATAAACAAGAAAAACTGACTCAGGACAACACAGCAGCAGATCAACAGTGTGAGATCTGTACTTTTCTGTTGAATCCTGAGTTTAACATCCTGTAAGAAGAAGAAAAGTTAAGACAAATAATCAGAAGCCATTTCTTAGTGAATCACTTCCCTCTCTCTCTCTCTCTTCTCTCTTTTGTTTCTGTGCTGCTGTAACTCGGCTGCATTGTGCACTTGAAGAAAAGAAAAAATCATGATATAATCTCTTGACCCCAAACGAGTGACGATTGAATCAATCACAGTTTGAATCACCTTGTTTGGAGATAATGAGCCTGGTCCCAAACGTATTATTTGCCTTTATTTCCTCACCTCTTCTCTCCTGTCCCGTCCTCTTCTTTCCCTCCATCACTGTGACCCTTGTGTTTGGGACCGGCTTCGTTCCCGGTTGAATAAGGTTTGGTTCCCTGCTCTGGAGGGTTTGCAGCGGGTATCAAAAGGCTGAACAGGCTCTGATCAGGGCTGTAGGAGGTTATACTAGTTAGAATAATTTAAAGTCGTGTAGATTAAAAGAAATAAAAATAGTGTCGCTTCAGGGAAACTTACGCTGGCTGACGATACAAAATAAAAAAAACAGGAGGAGGGAAAACGGACATTTTTCATGTTTTGCTGACACTGACTTCACCAACACACGTATGTTTACACACAAAGACATTAGAGCAACTCTTTCTACTTATTTTTCATGATGCGGTGAAGCTGCCTGAAATCTGCACGGGCCACACCTTTAGCTTAGCGTTAAAGCTAACGTGAGGGAAGTGAGCGTGTCAGTTAGCATATTAGCCAACACAGCGTTTTATAACCTGACAGTGGACGACGTCTTTTCCCAAAGCAAAGTAAGAGTTAACAACACAGACTTGCCCTGGGAAAGACCTCCAGCTGTCTAGACAGAAACTAAACACACACACACACACACACACACACACACACACAGTAGACTAAATAAACGTACTTAAGAGCCAGACCTTCCACACACACAGGTGCACTTTCATTCATCCACACACTCTTATTATGGACCACACAAGATAGCAAAAACATTTATCTCTCTCACACACACACACACACACACACTTCCCTCTTCCTGTCTGAACGAGCTCTACCTGTTCCCTAGAGATGCCTGCTGTCCAATGACAGAGCTCCCTTCCAACTGGCCCTTGCCGCTATTGGCCGGCCGTCTTTTCGGTCTCCCTGGAAACGTCCGTCGTATATTATTGTTGCTATGTCGTTACAAGTGTGCCTGCCTGTGCTGAGACGGGCAAAATGTGAGTGGCTAGTTTGGGCTGTCAATCATCCCAGGCCACGCCTCCTTACTGTCTCACGTGATGATTGGATGATGATGATGATGATGATGATGAGATTGAGTATAGTGACGATGAATATGTTTTTGATAGTGATGCCGCAGAGAGCGTTGCAATACACCTACTATTTGCCTTTTTGATAATATTAGTCATATTAACGTAGTGTGCTAAATGTAATTTTTTTTAAATTGTTGTTTTTATTGTTGTTTATTCACTTGAGAACAAAAAAAAGGTCATTTTATTATCAATCCACTGATCACACAGAACTTTTCTTTTTCCATTTCCAAAACCAACGTCGACAGTGTAAAACTACCTAACACGCAATCGCTGCAGATCACTGGGGGAGGACGTGTAAATACAAGAAAATGTACTTCTGCTTTTAAAGTGCCCTTTCCAGTTTGATGTGTGCATGTTAGTTGCGCCGCTGTGAGTGTGATTCACGTACGTCACCTGAGATCAGCTAATGTTCGATCGTTTCTGCTCTCGCACTTACAAGTACGATTTCGTTGTGCGCGCTAACCCCAGTCCGCTACCTGGCTAATCATCACGTCTCCTCGCCTGGCCCAGCGTCTACACGTGTGCCTTCTGGTGTCCGGTCTCAACGGAGACTTCACCCGACTGTAAAAACACATCACGGTGCAAAGAAACTCTTCAATTTCTCTGTTTGTGTTGTCGTCATTCGTTGTCGACTTCGAACGGCAGCAAAATATCAGAAAACAGAGCCTACTTTTGTCTGGAAAGTATGGAAGCTCATTCATGCCAGAAAAATACAGAAGAATCGACAAAAATCAACTCAACTTCAGAATTGACCTGCTGTTCCCGTGGCCAAGAAACTGTTTTGATCTCAATTTAAAAGCTAACGTGGAAATTAAAGTCCATCAATTTCATTTCCGAATTTTTTTGTCTGTGAAACAGCTCCATCTGCTGGGGAGGATTGTGTACTTCAGTTGAAAGCTCCACATCAACTATTGAGTCTAAACCCTCAGATGAAAAAATGTGACCTTCTGTGATTTATTGTAAATTTGTATCTGTCTTGAATATATATTTTTTATCATTCCAACATTTTGGTTCTTTTTTTCTGGCACGAGTGAACTTCCATAAGATTCTGGTAACCCTTGGCCGCCACTAAAGTCAACGATGAACAGTTTGTCTGCTTTTGATCGGTCTGACCTCTCGTAAAGAATCTGCAGCTCAGTTTTCTGTCTTCAGTCTCGTTAAAGACATTTTTCCAAAGAAGGAATCATCCTAAACAAAACTCTTGCATCTGTAAAAAAAAAAAAAAAAAGACAAGAGTTACGCCTGACTTGAACTTTTCTGTTTCTTTCATTTCTTTGGACGGACGTGTTGCTTTAGACGCCTTTTTCCAGTTTCTCTAAGTATTTCAGTCACACAGTTGAACCCACTCGTCTGACAGAGGAGAAACAACATTGTACCTCGAACACTCGATAGTAAACTGGAGAAAGGTGGAAAATGAAGCAGAAGTTTAGCTCCTTTGTGTTTTTGCTCATTCTGCATCGTGGTGTTCTTGTTTTCTGCTCGCTCTGCTCTCTGAATCAGTGCCGCGCGGCGCCGCTCCTCTGACAATGTTGAAGAAAATATACGAATACACTCTCTTTCGGTTGCAGTATGTATGTGTGCGTATTTAAACAAGCCTCAATATCTTGCAGGACACAACGCTCGTCCGCCACAGTGACTATTGTAGAAGTCTTCCACCTGTCGTCGAGTTTAATCCTGCACGCATGTTAAATGTGGGACTTGTACAATAGATCCGTTTGTTGTGGTCAGGATTCCTTCATGCGTCTGGTCCTGAGCTCTGAGAATCTGTAAGTTCGGCCCGGAGCGGACGTCAGAGAAAACATGAAGGAGCCCTGATCTGCTCTTGTAGAAAAATGAAGGATTCTCCTGAATTTAAATGAAGCACCGGGCTCATTCATCTCCTACTGCAGCACAGTGGGAGGAAGAACAAGAGATGAACCCGGTGCTGGAAAGTTCAGGCTTTGAATCTGTTTTCTGTCACAGCATGGCTCGCAGTTATATAGAGGCCTACTTATTCTCAATGATGATAATTGCTTATTTGTGTATTAAAACAGTTTATTTTAATTTATATTGGATGGTCTACGTGTTGCTGGGTTTGTTATTTTCTTCTATGTTTGTTACAAACAGAAGACAATGGTTTATCGTTGTTGTCACAGAACATGGTATGAATCGGACACATTTCAGTTAGCCTTCGATTTAAAAAACCAATAAAAAAGTTTTATAAATACGTCTGTTTCTCGTCTGCTTTTTATTCACTTGAGTTTTTCCTCGTTGTTTAATTCAGTTTGTTCAGGATCAAGCAGATGGACCAAAGTTTCTTGTGGCTATTTTTATCAGGAGGGACTTTGAGGGGCCCCGCATTAACCCAACCCCCCCCCCACACACACACACACAAACCTCCAAGAAACATATGACACCATTCAAATCTTCAGGCGACTCTTTTAATGTCAAAATTATAAACAAGGTTCATACTTGCACACACATTAATAATAGTAAAATAACAATGTTTGATTCCAAACCTCCACCAACACACACACACCTGGATTGTATTTACAAAAACAGTCTCAACTACGTCAACTGGAACTAACTGAGACAAGCAGGGAAACGTCAATGTAACGGATCAGGACATTCACACAAGAGTAAGACTCAACTATTAAGATAAACTACAATAATAACAGAACATGTCAGTTCTCTAATATTAAACCAAGTTCAGTCCAATTAACAACAACAGTATTTAAACAGCTCTGATGCAGCTGAGACTCTTTTATTTGAGCAGAAACAAAAGTCCTGCAGCGATCAGGTAACACAAAGAAAACTGATTTCACATCCAGTAGTTTGATCTGTTTGTGTTTTGAGTTTCTTTCTTTGCTGAAACCAATAAACTGAGTAAATGAGACAAATAACAAACACCATTCGGTGTAATACCATAAAACATTTTTGTCAACATATCACAAAAAGAATGTCAGAAATCTGTTACATTTAGAGCAACAGTGCCTCATAGTGGCTGAAGAGTGGAACTTCCTCCTCAGGTGCAGGGTGAACGTTGGGGGATCAGAGCCCAACTCAGTTTGAATCTCAGAATTTTATATTTTCAGTCTCTACAGTAAAAGTGCAACACTTTTTTATTCATGTATTTATTTATTTTTAAACTGTTTATCAGACATCATCTTCTTCCTGATGTCGACGGGGAGCTCGTTCCACCATAAAGGAGCCAGGACAGCAAACAGTCGTGATGTTGTTGAGTGGCAGCTGCTCCCTCACTGCGAGGGAGCAGCTGATTGACCGATGAAGAGCGGAGCGGACGGGCTGGGGTGTAAGGTTTGATGTCCTGGATGTAGACTGGACCCGATCCTTTCGCAGCACGGTACGCTAGTACAAATGTTTTGAAACAGATGTGAGCAGCCACTGGTAACCAGTGGAGGGAGCGGAGGAACGGAGTGGTTTGAGTGAATTTAGGTTAAAGACCAGTGGAGCTGCTGCATTCTGGATGAGCTGCAGAGGTCGGCACTAGCAGGTAGACCTGCCAGGAGGGAGTTACAATAGTCTATAGGCGTGAGATGACCGGGGCCTGGACCAGAACCTGCACCAGAGCCTGGACCAGAACCTGCGCCGCCTCCTGAGTGAGAAGGGGGCATATTCTCCAGATGTTGTGCAGCATGAATCTACAGGAACGTGTTGTTGTAGTAATGTTGGCAGTAAGGGAGAGTTGACTGTCGAGTGTCACACCCAGGTTCCTAGCACGGCGTTGTCAAGGGTAATAGTCAGGTGGTGGGTGGGAGGAGCCTTTCCCTGGGAGGAAAAGTAGTTCTGACTAGTTGGGTTTCATCTGCGTAGCTACGGTAGGAAAAACCATGTGAGTGAATGACAGAGCCGAGAGAGTTGGTGTACAGAGAGAAGAGGAGGGGACCCAGGACAGAACCTTGAGGGACCCCAGTAGTGAGAGGACAAGGTTCTGACACAGATCCTCTCCAAGTTACCCGGTAGTTGTAGTCGTTGAGGTCTCTACTCAGTGAGGTTGAGGTTCTGCTTCCTGCTGCTGATCCTGCTCTTGGCTGCTCATCTCCTCAATGGAGGCTGTTTCAGAAGGAAGGAGGGAAGGAGGAGAGGAGGGAAGGAGGGAAGAAGTAGAGGAGGGAGGGATCCCAGAACCCTCTGCGGCCTCATTAATGATGCTCCGAACAGCCTGCAAGTGTTTTTGCTGCCTCGCGTGAACTGACAAAGAGATAAAATAAAATCAGTGAGTGTTTTCAACCTTTTCTTTCATTTTCACCTTTGTTTAGGTCGTTTCACATTTTGAGATAAAGGATGTTGTTGATTATGATTTTAGAATTTTGATTTATAACATTTGTTGTATTCTGATCTTTGTGTGGAAACAGAAAAACCTCTTCTCCTGATGTTGATCTTCTCCACCTCTGGGATGAGGAAACTGTAAACCAGCTCTGACACGATCTCCTCCGACTGAAGATTGTTCCTGCTTCTCACACACACACACACACACACACACACACACACACACACACACACACACACACACACACACACACAGACACACACGGCTGGGTGTTATCTCTGGTTTGAATGTCTGAATACAGAAGCTGAGCGGACATGCTGAGGTGTCTGTTACCTTTTCTCCGCAGTGTAAACTATGTCGTTAATCTCCTTCGCCCTCCTGCGGATCTCCTCTCTGGCCTGGTCGTCCGCCGTCTGCTCCACAGTTCCCAAGATGACGCTCTCCAGATAGAAGTCCACAGTTTCCTGGTGAATCTGCACCACCTGTGACACAGCATGAAGCACATTAGAACATGGCCCCCACCGGCTCACACATGTATTTTCTTGACATGCTCAGAAACCATGTACGCACTTGTCTGAAGATCTCATCTTCTTCTCTGCGTCTGTGCTCCTCCAGCTGCCTCCTGCCGCTCTCCTCAGCCTCTCGAATGCGCCGCTCTCTCTCGGCCAGGAGCGTGAAGGCGTGGATCCTTCGCTCCTCCTGGAGACGAATCAGCTCCTTGGACAGGGTGTCGAACATGTCCTCCAGCTCTACGCCGATCACTCTGGCCTGGGACGCCTCGTTCTGAGAGGTCTGAGAGAGGAAAGAGGAGGCGTGAGTGAGGAGATCGCAAAATGTGAAATACTTGTAAACCTGTTGCATGCGACTGTTTCACCTTGATTCTCTGTTTGTCTCTCTGTTTCTTCAGGGTGATCATCAGCTCTCTGTCGGTTTCCTGCAGCTGCTGCTCTTGTCTCTGCAGAGCGTGGACCGTCCTCAGTTCCTGGATGAGATCCATGTGGTTTTCTTTGCCCTTAAACATCTGTGCAACAACACAGACAGAAATATACATTTACTTATTAACATCCTCAGCAGCCAGACCTCAGTTTAACACAGCCCTGCTCAATAAGTGTGTACTGTGTGTGTGTGTGTGTGTGTGAGTGTGAGTCTGTGACACGACCGATCAGCTCCAAAACGTAGTCACACACACACACAGATGAAGTCAGGGGTTAAAGGTCACAGACATGCAGGTAAACAAACAGCAGGTGGCGTTACACATGTTCAGACCTCGTTCTGGACGCTTTTTCCTCTCAGCAGTTTCTGCAGGTGGATGACAGCGAGCTCCGTCTCCTCGTCTCCCTAACGAAGATCATATAAATGAATCAACAAACACCATCACGCGGGACCATCGGGGTGAGTGTGTGGATCAGACTGGGACAGCCGCTCACCTCTGGCGGCTCCTCCACTACGGGAGTGGCGGGACGAGGAACGGGCTTCTCCTTCTTGATCAGAAAACGTAAGGGCTTCTCCGTCTTCTTCTCCCTCAGGGCCTGTGGACACACAGTTGGTCACATGTGTATTTACAGCTGAGGCGAATGTGCTTGACGATGAATTATCTTTCGTGTACCTTGTATGTATTCATTTGTTCTAACGCTTTCTTCACAGACGGCTGGATCACGTCCTTGATGATGTCTTTGGATCTTTTCAGCCGCAACTGACAGATCGAGGTAGAGGACTGGGCCTCGAGGTCGACCAGGCCTGTGATTGACAGAAAGTCACACGTTATCTAAACAGCAGATGCTCGATTCTATTTGTCCAAAAATCATTTTAGATTCAAACCTTCATATGTGTTCAAGTGGTGTTTCTTCGGCGCACTGCTGTGAGCACTGTTGAAAGTCCCCCTGAGAGAGCGAGGGACAAACTCAGAGTCTTTAAGGCCGAGTTGCTTCAGCTGCCCCTTCATGTTCCTTCCCTTCGCTTGCAGTTTCCTCAGGGCTGCACAACAAGGAAAGAAAGAAGAACAGTGAGTGAAACGAAACCTCGAGCGATGAATATTCAGAAGCATGGGCGGAGGTCGAGGTTGTCTTACAGCGGGTGTAGTGGTTGTGGGTCTTGTGTAGTTTGCCCTGCCTGTGGTTTAGGAGCTTGAAGTAGCTGTGTGTCAGTCTCTGGTCTGTTAAGTCGCTCTGGGCCTCATCTCTCTGCCTCAACAGGTCCGTCAGCACGACCAGACGGGACTCCTGCAGCCTGGCCCCGCCCACAGAGACACGCGTTTAATGGTGGACACCGCGGCAACGGTAAGAGCATGTTGCTTAATGGGCCGAGAACTGGATACGTCGACTACATCCTTCAAACCCGTTGTGTTAGCATTTACTCTCTCTGCTTTATACGCTGATAACTATTACTTTTGGTACCACTAGGGGGCAGTGGAACAAAGCTTTAAACCATAGACTGTACGAAGACGGATGACATGACACCCACACATCCATCCACAGGTAGACAGTGGTTTACTTAACTATTTATGTTTATGCTATTTTCTGATTAGAAATGATGTTGCGGCTCCACTCACTTGTGGATTTCTTCTTCTCTGAACGCCCACTCCCTGGCCTCCATCTCCTCCATCATCCGCCTCCTCTTGTCCAGCTGACTCAGGTCGTCCAGCGGAGGGAGACTCGCCTCCCAGGCTCGTTTGGCCCGAGCCCGCTCGATCATCTCCACCTCTGCCAGGCCTGCGGGCAGACCGCGGCCTGAGGGGAGGAGTCACCACAGGGGTTTGGATGTGAGGGAAGTTACAGATAAACTGGTTTGAATAACCTGGAGGGATTGTGACTGATTCTTCTTACCCCAAGTCAAAGGAGCGAGCTGCAGGAGCTCTGTCGGAGTCGTCCCCGGTCGTATCACATACTCGGGGCAGTATGGGTCTGTTTGTGTTTCATTCTCCCTGTAGTCCGTCTGCACCCCCACGGTGACGTGTGTGGGCTGCTGTACTGCATACTGTCCACCAGCCGTCACAAAGTTTCCTCTGAGGTGACAAAAAAAGGGAGGATGCGTCCTCCGCTAGTTACCAGGACAACGTAAACGGATGAAAAGTAAACGAAATGTGAGGAAGCTGCTGAACTTACTGTTGCAAACCATAAATCACGTCAGGGGGAAGCCGCTGTGTGGAGGTAATCAGAGGTCTGAAGGGGGGGGGCAGAGGGGAAACACCAGATCAGAGAATAGGTGGATTTTTACAGATGAATTAAATGTTACATCATCATGAGCCAGACTGATTTATCATCTTCTGCAGAAAATGTGTCTGTTTACATTTTTACGTCTCTGAATTCTAGTTCTGTGTATTTGTATTTGGCTGGAATCAAACCGTTTAAAGTATTTCCAGCGATCAGCTCCACGATGACTCTCGTCCCTTCTTGGGATCGCCCTGTCAGGAACAGAATCAGTAATCAAAGGTTCAGTTTATATGTGAAAGGAGTAAACTTTTAAACTGGCACCGCCCAGTAGCTGCTGCTGTTACCCAGTGAGCTGCTGCAGAGCCTCGCTGTGCTGGTCCCTGTAGCCTCGCCAGCTTCGGTCCACAGACGCTGGGACGGGGTCTGCGGGGTCCAGCTGAAGAGTGTATGCCGGGTGGTGCGGCAGGCTGCTGAACATGGAGCCAAATTCAGGCACTCGCCGCTGAGTCGGGGAAACAGAATCAGTGTCGGTGCGTTTCATCGTCAATTCAGCTCTTTGTTCATTTTAAATGTCCGACTTGTAAAAATGACCTGTAAACATTTTATTTACTGACTAGTTTAATCATATTTTATTCTGTTTTACTCTTGTTCTTCTACTTTGCTTCCTTTGATGAGAAGGAACCAAAGGAACCATCTTGAAGACATAGGAGATGAGTCTCAGAAGATATAGATCCTCTGTTTCATCAAAGGAGCCTTCTTCATTCAGGAGAGTTGGATCAGTCGATAGAGAATCTAGGTCATCACAGACTTCAGACTCAGAATCAAGACTAAGAAGTTCCCTCATCTTCCTCATTCAAAGCATCTTTGACCATTTCAGCCTAAATCTGAAATGATTGTGACATTGTCAACAATCTCCTCTGATTGAGTTATTCTACTAATATAAGATGGTGAAGTGATTAAACCACTTCAGGTCTCAGACACTGGACCTGATGAGTTTAATCATTTTACTTTATTTTACTAATATAATATGTTATCCTCTGATCACCCACTGACATCATATTGAAACTCACCACTCTGTGTAAGGAGGCTCTGGACCGGACATGATCCACCTCAGATGAAACCGTGTGAACCGGATCTGCAGCAGAAACATCAGAGCTTCACTCCATCATGCTGAGCTAACATGCTAAGCTAACGTGCTAAGCTAACGTGCTAAGCTAACGGGTTGTTAGCCTGTGTTTACTCACCGTACAGGAAGTCGTAAACCCGCTGACGCTTCACCGCCGTGTCGCTCGGCTTCTTCCTGGAAACGGTGACACTGACGGATTCATTCATTTTCATTGTTTAGAGTCAAACGTCAAAGTAACTGTCTGTGCTGCAGATCAGCTGTTTGCCCTGTAACCATGGAGACGGTCAACATGACGGAGAGCCGGAAACAGAATCAAACCGTCACAATAAAACGTTGTAAAAACAAACGTCAGCCACTTTGTAAACGCTTCAGGTGAAGTTAACCAGGGTTATTATTTACTTGTATTAGTTATTTATCGTCATTTATAAGTTATGTTATTTTATTTCAGTGACTCATACTTTGGAAACTTCCAACTATTCTGTTCCCTACCAAAATAAAATCGTGTATAACGTTACCAGCAGAGGGCACCATCACACTAAGAGGGTCATAACATTATTATGGTTTTATGCTTTTACTATTGATACTACTAATAATAATAATAATACTACAACTACCACTACTACTAATAATAATAATACAAACACTTTTATTAAAAATGATATATTATCAAAAACTACGTCATCTATCTACCTTCACCTGTACATACACTCAGGATCTGTGTAATGTCGATCAGCCTCCAGCTGGTGGCGCTCTTTACTTGAGTTTGTTTAAAAGTGAATCTTCTCTCCTAACGTTTTGACGTCACTATGTATTAAAGCAACTTGAGATCATATATATTGTGATTTGGAGCCACACGATTAAAATTAATACACAATTATTCTCTATTTAGTAGTTTCACTGTTTGAATAAACTTTAAAAACACGATTAGTGTTGTATTTGTATCTGTAAAATCTTAATCTGCAAAGTAACTGAAGTTTTAGGCGACGTGGGTTTTTCTGTAACTTGTGTTTGGACATTAAAAGTTAAAAGAGGCAAGAAAATACTGAGGGAAGAACAATGTTTAGAAATAAACTGTCCATTAGGAGGAAACTACGATGTCAAACTTGCAGTGATGTCTGGTTCAGTAAAACTGGTTCATGTGATCACAGCATCTGAAGGAAACAACCGGTAATCATGGATCAAAATAAACGTGTCAATCAACCAGGAAATGACAGGTGGAAAAACCACAGGTGTTCACTGTGCATTGTGGGTAATGAGTCACTGGATTCTATCTAAAAATAAAATCTCCTCCGTTCGACAGACACAACTCTGTTTTATATTTCTTTTTAGTTTCTGTATTTTTGGCTCTGATTCTTTCAGTTTATACAAAAATCTACTTTTACTTGATTAGTAAAACTGCACGTGTGACTTTCAAAGTTTCACATTTTTAAACAATGAGATGACGTCTGATTATTTCTGACTCGTGACTTCACAAAACTAAACATACAGAACCTGCCCTGAAGACATGATCTCTTCAGCTACTCGGACTCAGTGACTCTCGAGTTACCAAACCTCCTGGAAACAGAAAGATACGAACTGATGTGTGTTACATCTTAATAATGTTCAAGAGAAAATAAAACAAGGGAAGGAGAGAAAAAAGGAAAGAGGGAAGGAGATAGGAAGAGACAAAGATCTTGTGTGTCACCTTGTGTGGCCTCAAACACTGAGGACCGGAGACTGTAACTGAACCAATCAGCAGATATCACCACATATAGATATACAGATATGTAGATGCCACATGTTTTTACTTTGATCAAGTTGTCACTCGGTCAAACCTCAGATCCTCGAGAAGAAACAGACATAAATCGAAGCTGTAGACTTGAGACTTGACTGATTTTCTGCCAGACGTCACAACAATGAGACAAACGACAGACGTGGATTTTATTTTTAAATGACTTGGACGTGTGTCTTGGATTTTAATTCAATAAGTTAAAACTGGGACTTTGTCCTGAACTCTGTCCTGAACTCTGACCTGAGACCTGAACTTTGACCTGAACCGAGACTGGATTTGAGCTCAAATATCTTGAGACCTGATTTTATAAAATTCAAAAGCTTGATTTGTCTGAGATTTGAGGTTTGACTTGATTCATGTGGCAGAATAGCTTCAGTCTTGACCTGAGAGAAGCTCTGTTGTTCAGGTGAGTGGCAGGTGAGCGGCAGGTGAGCAGCAGGTGAGGGGCAGGTGAGCGGCAGGTGAGCGGCAGGTGAGCAGCAGGTGAGCAGGCGTGATCGCTCAGTGATCAGTGAATGGTCAGTGATGAAACAGTGAGTGAATCTGTCAGTGATTTCTCAGCCTGTTGAACCTGAGCCACTTACTGATCAGTGACTCATCAGCCTCCCAGTGAGTGACTCTGCTCTCTGCTGGTTCCAGGTTTCCTCTCCAGCTGCTGGGTCATCAGATCACTGGCTCCACTATCAGTCCGTCTCTCCACTATCTGACGCTCGCTGTGTGTTGCCTCACACGTTGACTCGGTGCCCGTCGGACAAACAGTGCTCTGGCTGGTTTACTGCTCACTTGGCTGAGCTGATGAAAAGGTTGCGGATGAGTTGTAAAACAATGAATGAGGTGATTAGACAAATGTGGGTTGATGATTGAAGCTGATTCCAAAGATCAGTCAGGATCATTCGAGGGATTCAACCAACCTGCTGCTTCCTTTTCACTGTCCAACTTGAAGGCCTTTTTTATTTCATTAGATTTCAGTCAGGACTGTGCAGGCCGACACGTTTGGTTCTACAGACGATGAAAATGTTGTTATTGCAGGTTTCGTACAAATGTTCATGTCACAGACGGATGGATCCTCTTCTTTTCCTCTTGCTGCTCTGTGAGGTCGACATTTGTTTCTCAACCACTGTTGCATGAAAAATAACTTAAAGTTAAAGTTGAACTGCTCCTTAAATAAAAGACACACAGCAGTATTATACATCACAGCTGCAGCATCGCACAACTTACAACAACTCGCACAACATTATTTACTGTGTAAGTTTCATATTTAGAAATCAGACGCTACAATAAAACATTGGAGGTTAAAATAAGTCAACTATTCTTATTGAATCACATATTTCTAGGCAGTATATTTGTATATATCTGAACATGCAGTGGTTTCTGACGTAGTTTCAGTGACATGTGAAACTTTCAGGAAACTGCAGGAGATTCCACGACATCTCGTTGACGTCATCGTTCACCAAACAGTGTCCACATCACTGCTGACGTCCAGTCGTGGGTTATTGTCCGACTGGACCCTGCATGGGTGTGTGTCACCGGCAACCTCTGCGTCCACACACACACACACACACACACACACACACACACACACACACACACACACACACACACACACACACACACACACACACACACACACACACACACACACACACACACACACAGATAAGGCCTCACCTTTGATACGTCCATGTTTCGTTGCTTCATTTCTTTCATCTCTTTCTTCATTACTTCATTCCAAAAATCCAACAGAGTAAATGATTTAATCATGTCAAGATTGGAGGATGTGATAATGTTCCTGTTGAGAAAGAGGAAGAAGCCGTGAAGTCACACAAACGCCTGTAGTTTCTCACAAACTCACAAAGTCTCTAAACTTCAATAAAGTGGGTCAATCACCTGAAGAATGAACTGATTCCAAAGTCATTCCCTTCTGTTGTAATCTTTAATGTTTCATTGGCAGCTATTAGAACAGCACAGTCCATTAACACCTCCCCCCTGATAAGAGCGGAGGAATTTCATCTTGTCAGCTGATAAACGCTGCAGCATCAGCAGCTCAGAAATCCCGGCTCCTCCACAGGAGGCGTCTGCTGCCGTTCATTCAAACAACGTCCTCACACTGAGAAGCATCAGCTGTTCACTGAGCTGATCACTGACCCTAAGCAAACAGGATATTATCCATCCATCCATTGTGTACCACCGAGGACACTGTCACACAAATTTTAAATTTCACCAATGCTGAGCTCCAGACGCAGCCTCGCTCATCAAAGGAAGAAACCGTTTAATGGTTCACCACTGAAACATTTGCATATATGTTAATTGTGGATATATAATGGATATAATAATATCTGGAGCCGAATTAGAGACTAGAGACACAAAATGATGTCCATTGCTCCCAGAGACTAATATGTCGACACATGATTTAGCCACTGGGCTCAGAGACTGAATATAATTAATCTGCAGAAAAGAACTAAATAAATAAATTGTTAAGCAAAGAGTCTTAATTTATGGATTATGCCTCAGAAACAACAGATTCTTGCACAAACTCATTATAAATGTTAAAGGTCACTTGTCTGTGTTGTTTGTGTCTTGTCTTCATTGTGTTGTTCTTAGAAAAACGTCAGAACAACAACAGCATGGTCCACGGTACATGAACACAAAGGACCCACATCACACACGGTGTCAAAACAAGTCAGTGATGATTAACTTAAAGTCTCTGTCATTATCTTCACATCTTACACAACAGCTGCACAACAACATTTACAGACACACACTCTGAGGTCTATTGTTTGTATGTACATATGTTAGAGTCTTTGTTCACTGTTGACAGAATCTCGTGGAACCAGTGGAACCAGTGGAACCAGTTGATACGTGATGTCATGGTGATCAACAACACATCAGGATTCATTTAAATATCTCCACGTTTCCAATGAGGTTATGTTTTTGTGTCTTTACCATTAATTCTCCCTCTTCAGCATTGTGAGCGTATGGATGAGTTTGAATGAGGTCGTTTGCTTCCTGATTGGTTCAGCATGTGGGTGTTTGATCATGTGGTGGGAATGATGTCATTGTGGCGTCACTATGCATCATTATAAATTAGCATTATTACAATATGAAAAGTTAGTTTGTCTGATTGAGGCTTATCACCCTCCAATGCTTTTCATCATATATGATAAGATGAAAAACTGTGACTCTTTTCTGTCCAGTTGATTATTTACGATAAGATGAGATAAGATAAGATAAGATAATCCTTTTGAGAAGTGAAGTAAAACAAAGACTTGAGTCTTAATTTATAGATTTTGCGTCAGACACTAAAAAATAAAACTTGTGTCTGATGCTGCTCCATTCTCTCATTTTGCTGAATCGTGATTTTTATGCCTGATGAACCTGGTTTTTATTTCGTGACTTTTTCCGGACCTGCACGATTATCAAACCGAAATGTTTTTTGTCGTAACATACAGATGCTCATCTAAACACATATGAAACTGTTTGTCCTCCAGAGTCTGTAAATGAGGAATTCCTGCTGAGGAGGTTTGATTTCTATTTTTTAATAATCTGTAATAATAACAGCACTAACAAGACCCTTTAAGAAACAAGGCTGAATCACTGATACGTTTAAATACCTTTATTTTGTTCTATGTTATTCAAGAGTAAAACAGAACCTAGAGACTGAGACAGTATAAAAAATTTAAGACATATTTGAGAGATCAGACAAACTTGAGTGAACCAGGACTCATTTACTCTTTGGTCCATATGAATCCACATGGCAAGGATTGTGAGATGTGCACTGATAATAAGTTATTATTAAATAGCAGTTGAACAGTTTGAGAATATATTTAAACATATGTTTAAAACGCAGCAGCTCCACGGTGGATCGAGAGGAGACACTTCCCCTTCAGATCAGAAGTCTTGGTGCAAACGAGTGGGGGTGAACGACGAATGTTCCATTTGTTCATGTGACAATTCCCAGTTTTTCCCCCAAAAAAATAAATCTCAACAAACAGATTATTTCTAGCGAACAAATAAACAAATTGCACAATTTTAAAAAGTATAAAAAAATCATCATTAATTTGTACGCTCAAACCTTGAAGCAAGAAATCCTCAAAAGAAATTGAGTCCCTTGTAAAAACATTCCCTCAGAAAAACAACAATGAAATATGCTGGAATTTCTCACATTCTGTTCCAGAATTTAAAATATTTCTCTTCTAGAATTTCCGACATATTCTAGAATTAATACAATTCTAATCTACAATGTTGTTTTCAAATTTCTGTCATGTTCTAGAATGATTTAAGTTCAATTAAATCCAATGTATGGCAAATAGATAAATACAACGTATGTTCACGTGGTGCTTTCTGATGATATTGCCTTCAGGAAGCATATGATAAGTAAAAGACATTGGTCCCAACACAGAACCTTGTGGAACTCCTCTATCTTCTCCATTCTACACAAGCTGTAGAATCACCAACATGCCCAACATGTCCCCTCTTGTTTTCCCTCCTCACATCTGCTTCACTCTCTGCTGCAGGAGCTGCAGCTGATGTGTGATCTCGTCGGGCAGGTCGTCATTCACCTGCGTGGTGAAGTAGTTCCTCACCTCTTCCACCTCCCTCTGCCAAAACTCCTGATCCAGGGAGAACAGCTCATCCAGGTCCACATCGCTCTGCAGACCCTGGAGGTTCAGGGAGCCGTGGCAAGGCAGGTGGCCCACGGCGGAGGGCATGGCGCTGGCCTCGCCATTCACCCTTCTGAACATCCAGTCCAGAACACGGATGTTGTCGCCAAAACCAGGCCAGAGGAAGCCGGCGGTCGGGCTCTTGCGGAACCAGTTGACATGGAAAATCTTGGGGAGCTTGGCCCCGGGACGCTCAGCCATGCTCAGCCAATGAGAGAGGTACTGTCCAAAGTTGTAGCCGTAGAAGGGGCGCATGGCGAATGGGTCATTCATGATGACCTTTCCTGGAAAGAAGACAGAGACGGGGGATGAGTAACTATCTTTCCAACTTCCGGTACACTACAGTAATGAATGTATTAGTGGTGTATTTGAAGTGTGTTTCATGTCCAAGCCAAGAGAACTTGTTTTTATGACGTTAATTCAACGATCACATTGTACTAAATGAGTTATTAAATGACAAACATGATCCTTCAGCTGAGAAGAATTGATTCACTCATGATAAAACTCAGATAAACGTGAATAAAAGGATCCCGACCTCTGTATTCAGCTGCAGCAGTAGCCTCCGACCTCATGGCTGCTCCAACAAACACTCCATGCTGCCAGTTGAAGGCCTCATACACCAGAGGGACACCTGAAACCAACCAGAGTCACAAGTTAGACAAGAATCGTTCCCGTTCTGCTTTCCTCTTTCTTATCAGTGATCTCGTTCCCAGGTTTTCCACAAAGTTCCTTCTCACCCTCTGGTCTGCGTCCTCCAAATATGATGGCCTCGATGGGGACTCCCTCTGGGGATTCCCACTGCGGATCAATGATGGGACACTGGCCAGCGGGAGTGCAGAAACGAGAGTTGGGATGAGCACAGGGTTCGCCTGGGGAGAGAGAAAGACACGAGTGTAAGCTTTTTTTGTAACTCTTGTCCTCAATCTTTAAATTTGTCCAGTTAGATTTTAGAGTTTTGATTAAAGTATTGTCAAATGAATAATCTTTGACCTTCCATTGTCTCTAATTTCATCTCCGTACAGTTTTCATTCTTTCTTATGTCTTTTTCATCTTGTGAAGGTCTTACCGTCTTCTGAGCTCCAGGGCTTGTTCTTCCAGGAAGTGAGGGTGATTTCCTCAGGCAGTGATTGGTCCATCCCCTCCCAGTAAACACCGCCATCGCTGGTCTCTGCAACATTTGTGAAGATGGTATTCTTGACAATGGTCGCCATGGCGTTGGGGTTTGTTTTGACCGAGGTTCCTGGGGCAACACCGAAAAAGCCGTTCTCTGGGTTGATGGCACGTAGGTTTCCTGATGAAGGGAAATGAGAAATGTTAATATTTCTTTACTTGTTGTATCCCTGATGTTAATCTGTTAATCTGTTAATCTGAATTTAAGAGTGTGCTTCTCCTCTCACCTTCATCATCAAACTTCATCCAGGCGATGTCGTCTCCCACACACTCGACCTTCCAGCCCGGCAGCGTGGGGCAGAGCATGGCCAGGTTAGTTTTCCCGCAGGCGCTGGGGAAGGCTGCGGCCATGTACTTCTTCTCTCCAGCAGGGTTGGTGATGCCCAGGATCTGAACCGGAAGAAATATTTAGTTGGGTAAGACTGGATAGGTTGAAGAGTTTTGGATGGACGGGTGAAATCGATCCCTGAATGTTACACTTGTTTTCATGTATTCCTTCCTCTTCCTTACCAGCATGTGCTCAGCCAGCCACCCCTCCTCCTTGGCGATGCGTGAGGCGATGCGAAGGGCGAAGCACTTCTTACCCAGCAGCGAATTTCCTCCGTAACCACTGCCAAAGGAAACGATCTGCCTGCGGTCGGGGATGTGAGCGATTAACGTCTCCTCAGGGTTACAGGGCCAGTTGTTCGCCAGGGGCTCTGAATGACGAAGCAGCAAAGTGGTTAAAATGTAATCAGTGGACAGCTTGTATTTGAAAGACGAAGGAAAATGTATTATTTTACATATTTTAGCAGCAGTATTTGAGGTTGTGAAATTTGGTGCAGATCCAAATAAAAGAAAACTAGACATTGTGAATTTCAAAGTGGTTTCATAAGAGGAGACTAAATGGAAACAGCAGTAGCAACAATAGTTTTTTTCAGGAGTATTTCGCTCCTGCAGTGAAGGAAGAAAAACAGGATGACGTTGCTGACATACTTTTGAGTGGCAGCGGACAGCCGACAGAGTGCAAGCAGCGGACAAAGTCGTCGTTTCCCAGAGCCGACAGCACGGCCTTTCCCATGCGGGTCATCACTCTCATGCTGGCGACCACGTAGGCAGAGTCTGTCAGCTCCACGCCAATCTTCGAGAGGGGGGAACCCACCGGACCCATGCTGAAGGGGATCACATACATGGTGCGGCCTGAGGACAGAAAGTCAGACAAGTTAACATTAAGAAGTTGTACTATTTTTTAACAGATGTTTTTGTATTTGTTTGTTCATCTTCAGGACTTTCAGGGTAATTGGAATCAAACATTTAATTTTCCCTACGCCACCTTTCATACAGCCGGGGAACCGCTGAGCCATGGCCTTGTCAAACTCTTCCGGGCACATCCAGCGTCCCAGCTGGCTGACTCCGCCTCCCAGCGGTGTGGGCACCGTGTCCCTCTGGTCCCTGGTCACGATCACCGTCTTACTCTCCACGCGGGCCACGTCCATCGGGTCGGTCCTGGCCAACCAGCTGCAGGAGGAGGAAGACGACATTGAGGTTTTATCTTCCAGTTTTTTGTCACGCTTTAGTCTTTTGTGCAAAGTCAAAACAAGTTCATGCCTGAGTATAAAATGACGTACAAAAAACATTCATCAAATGATTAGTTTACACCTGAGGGCCGTGCTGTGTGAGCTCATGTTTGTGTGACGTCAGCCGGCCTGTCAGGTATTGTGGGACTGAACAAGCTGGATTTACAGGTTTTTGAGAATGTGTTGTTTATGAACTGATACTCATTGTCTGTATCGACAACATGACATGTGATCTGCAGGTTGCATTAGGAAAACAGCCTCAGCTCTAACAGCTCAGAAATCCATCTAAGACCCAAGATCTAAAACTGAACTCCAGGAGAACTCACCAGTTTTCATATTTGCTGAGCTTCTTGATCATCCCCTGCTCCTCCAGCTGGGTTAGGATGGCTCGGTCCTCCTCGTCCGAGCCGTCGCAGATGTGGAGGGAGTCGGGCTGGCACAGGGTCACGTTGGCGTCCACGAACTCCCTGACGGCCGGGCTGAGGGCGCTGAGGTCGCCCTGCAGGACTCTGGGTCCGTTCTGGTTCTGGGACTGGAGCTGGGGAGGCATATTGGAGGTGGTCCGGACTGGAGAGAGAGCGAGCGGGCCGATAGATGGAGAGAAGGAGACGAGAGAGGAATAGAAGGAATGGACGACCCTGAAAGGTCAAGGGTGGGAAAGAAAGAGGAGAAAAACCAGATTATGTTCAGTTACAACCACAAAGTGAAATACTTTGCTGAATCAAGCTGAAATACTTGAAGAGTCAAAGGGATGTGAGGACGTCACAAGGTAAGTGTCAACTCCAGCGCCCATTTTAAAATTCAAAAGATTTCAAGACAAGTTGATAGCAAAAAACAGGAGCTGGTTAAAAATGTGAGCTGCTGGATGATGCAACAGATTCCCTGTGCATCGCCGCTGAAAAGCAAGAGAGAGAGAGAATCCAGCTTGTTACCTTCAGGAGTTCGTGTGGAGCAGGAAGTCTTTAGCTTGGCCTCAACAGCTGAGGGGTCTGTGGGCTGCTTTCAGGAGAGAGCTGAGGTCTGTTCCTCTCTCTTGGTCAGTTGTGTCTGCTGGAGAGGGTTCCTTCTTTTTATAGGCTGGGATGTCCCATTAAGAGGAGGAGGTGGAGGGGTGTGTGTGTGTGTGTGTGTGGGGGGGACTCCTCCTGGAGGTTACTTCCATGAACCAGTTGTTCTCTGCAGATCTGAAAAACACAGCCTGTCACAGGCTGCTGGGGAATTATTAATCTGCAACGGGACATAACATCGTCTTCACGTAACCAGTTCTGTCTGCCTCACACACACACACACACACACACACACACACACACACACACACACACACACACACACACACACACACACCACTGTCACACACACACTCATACAGGGGAGATGTATTTTACGATTATTTTTCATTGAAGTCAGAATTTAAACATCACATGTTTCACACACGAAGAAATTTGACACTGGCTCAACTTAAAAAAGTTAAGGTAACAATTTGCATGGATCTCTTTAAGTACTTTTACTTTTATAGTTAGACCAACACGATTACTTTAGTTTAACAAACATCACTTTTTCATCTGACAGCTTAATTAAGGTGAACCAACTTCATATCTGCCTCCATTCTACTTAGAAATGTAAGTGCAAATTACTCCCTTCATTTTTAGGCAAAACACAGAAAGGAAAACTCCTTCACCGATGGCAGTCATTTGCATTTCTTTAGTTGATTTACCCAGGTTTAAAAATACCTGCGTGTGTATCTGCTAATTGTGATGTAAAAGAGACAGAAGTGCTGTTGTAACTGTTGTAAAGAGAATTTGCATGTTTTCATTTTATTGAATTAAAAAACAAACCCATCTAATGTAACTCGTCCTGAATTAACCTGAATTCTGCCGTTTTCTCTGTGTCCACTCAGTGTGGTAACACCCCCCCACCCCCCCCCCCACCCCACCCCCAGCAGCTGCAGTTGAACTTTGACCCACGTCACTAAATGATGTAAGTTCAGGGTTCGACATCGTCAGGCTGCTCTGTGACGTGGGCAGCCCGGCTGACTTACTTTTTATTGGCTGGAAGACAGGGGCTCGCCCTTGGTAGGTCAAGGGTCAGGGAGGGAGTGTGTGTGTGTGTGTGTGTGTGTGTGTGTGTGTGTGTGTGTCTCTCTCTCTGCCTGGCTAATGTTTCACCTGTGTGTAAGCCACACTGTCAGACCTGTTTACTGTCGTCATGGAGATTGGATTCTCTCACACACAAATTGTTTTTGCAGGATTGACTTCAAACAGTGGTCTGCATCGACAGCCCACTGTGTGTAAGGTATGGATTAGTGTGTGTGTGTGTGTGTGTGTGTGTGTGTGTGTGTGTGTGTGTGTGTGTGTGTGTGTGTGTGTGTGTGTGTGTGTGTGTGTGTGTGTGTGTGTGTGTGTGTGTGTGTGTGTGTGTGTGTGTGTGTGTGTGTGCAGCTCAGAACATTTACGAGACCCTCTCTGGAGAAAAACACTGATACGGCAGCGCTGACTGAACAACTTTCATCAGTGCAACTTACTCAACAACAACTGATAATGTTAACTGTGTGTTTGTGCGTCTGTGCGTTAGCGTCGAACTGGTGCAGCAACATTGTGTAAAATAAATATGTTGACTCAACTTTCCTCTCACATGCACCTCAACGTAGCAATGATGCAACTAATACGTCAATATGACTGTCAATATACTTCTACTTTAACACTGATGCTGTAAAGGTTTAGCTTCACATTTATATTCATGTTTTCAATCCCTGGTATAATAATAATAATAATAATAATAATAATAATAATAATAATAATAATAAACCTTATGTTGCAGGTTTCATCCATGAAACATTGAATCGAAAGTTGAATTTTCATCAAAATAGCAGAATAACAATAGTTGTAGAAAAATGAATGGAAAATAAGATTTAAATAAAACCCGGTAACAACTGTAGGGAAAAGTTAAAATAAGATGAAAAGCTGCTGTTCATTGTATTTTTTCGTCTCGTGGTCAAAAATTAAAGTTTGTGTTCCGTCTCCATCAACATGACCTGTTGTTGTGTGAGAGCTGGCAGGACAAAATGTTTGGTTAGGACATCCTCAGATATGGTTTATGTCTGCTCTGTGTATGTTTAACCTGAGCTTATACATTGGGAACCTCCAGTGCATTAAAGTGTCAAATATAAACCAGGCTCTGTGTTCAACCGGCAGGAGGAGATGTGTTATCTCCGCTCCTTCCTGTTGACTTGTTTTTGTAGGTTTTGCAGCTGCTGTGCTCGACATGTTCACAAGACGAGACAGAGCCGAGAGAAACACAACAAAAGGACAAAGGCTTTGGATGCACACAGATTTCTTGTCTTTGTCCAATAAGTAAAAAATCATTAATTAGAACGTCAGAGAAGAGAGTACACCTCGGCTCAGGCCACAAATCTGTATTTTTCCTCATTTATTTTCTCAATAATCATCATTGCTTTAGTGTGGAACTTATAAAGTTAGTTTTTCTGCCGCAGCTGAGAAAAGAGACGTGTGAACAAAATCAAACAACTTATCACAGACGTAAAAGTTCGTCATCGGGCCTGAAAGACAGAAAACAGGAAAGAGAGAAAGTTGTGGGTTTAGAGAAAGTGTGTATTTCTGCATCGATCTGGTCTCGGCACTGTGTTTTTAAAATCTTACAGCAAACAGCAGCAGATGAGGTAACAGGTCCTGGTGAAGCCTGATAACACACAGAGTAAATACATCAACCGTGTAGTTCTTGCACATGTGCACAAACAGTGAGTGAAAGTTACCACAGTCTGAAAAGAACCTGCTCCAGTGTGAATATTCCTCGTCCAGGTCTGGAAGTGTTCAGGACATTATCAACATTATCTGTCCGGAAAATACTTACATAAAAAATACTGTCATAAATATTTTTGTAAAAATCACGGATACTGATCACGAACAGAGATCACATCAGTTAAGATATGACATTAAAACCAATTAATGCAAATAATACAGATGAAAGTGATGAAGTGCTGAGGGTGTAATGATGAAGGGATGAAGGTTGTAGACCTGTCAGCAGGTGGCGCTAAGATGGTCGTGAACCAGGAGGGTCGAGACTACTAGAGGAAATACATTATTAAATATAGATTTTTCCTAAAATACCTTTTTACTGACTTTGAATGAAGGTTCTGAGTTTCCTTTACTAACTGATTTCATTTTACTGTGATGAAGTGTTGATGTGTTATTTGTCAAATAAGTGAATAATGGAAACAAGGAGAAGGTTCTTCATACAGTATTCACACACACAGTCCAAACCTTTATTCTTAATTTGATTTAACATACCTTTAAATGAACTATAAGACTATAACTATATGAGAGTCAGTGAAGTATATGTGGCTGCTGAAGTGCAGGAAGTTGAAGATGTGATCCTGACTGATTCTACATCCAGATACTCTTTCATCCCCTATGACAACAACCACGTGAACATTTTGTTATTTTTAAAAAACTGTGAAGACAGTCAGAGCTGTACCAAAGACTGACGGAGTCAAGATTCCCTTCATTAGAGCGCCACCATGTGGTTCTGTAATATAATGCAGTCCAGCTGAAAAATAAAATAAAGACATTACTTCAGGGAGGGTCTAACTCTAATGGAAATAACCATAACCAAAGATATATGTTTCCATGGTTACTGAGGGTCAGTAAGAAGTGTCACCTGTTGATATAATGACTGAAAAAATTCAAATCCTCCATTAGAGGAACACTAGAGACCCTCCAGTCACACTATCACTATGGTAACACACACACACACACACACACAGGATTGAGGGAAGATATGTGTGTGTGAGAGAATCCAATCTCCATGACGACAGTAAACAGGTCTGACAGTGTGGCTTACACACAGGTGAAACATTAGCCAGGCAGAGAGAGAGACACCACACACACACACACACACACACACACACACACGCACACACACACACGCACTCACAGACACACACACACGCACTCCCACACACACACACACACACACACTCACACACAGACACACACACACGCTGGTCAGGAAAGATGGCGGAGTCAAAGCGAACATCTGAACCCATCAACTTTGTGCATCAGGATGAAATCTGGTAAAATCTTAAACAATCTTTTACACAGTTGTGTGTTTGTGTTTGTGTGTCAGTGTTTATGAAACGTGCTGATGTGTTGATCAGAGGATCATGATGTTGACTGGATGTTTGAAACCAGGGATCATTGTTATATCCTCTATTCACATCTTTTTTTTCTGATATTCATGTAAAACAAATTGAGTTTTTCCTCAAAGATACATAAACTATAATATATCCAACTTTACATTAACTGTTGTCAAGAAAAGTTCTTTGTTTAATAAAATGTGATTCAACTTTATAATGATTGTTGTTTTAATAAGATACAAGAAAATATTATTTATGAAGAAATGAAGATTAAAGATAGATTTAAAAATGTTTCTATAAAAGTTTGTGTGTGTGTGTGTGTGTGTGTGTGTGTGTGTGTGTGTGTGTGTGTGTGCGCTCATAGGAAAGCACATGTTAACATGGAGAAGGATTCAGCTGATATCTGGCCCAACAAGTGGGGCTTCCTGACTGAGGCTGAGACACAGATACACACACAGACACACTGACCCACATGTGTGCAGACACACACATAGGCCCACCCATGTAAGTGTTGTGTGATCAGAAACTACAGTAAAGAAGTGGAGACAAAGTAATATTGAGATGTTTTGAAAGACACAATGAAAGTAACAATACAACAATTTGTATGTACATGTATAAGTTCTGCATTCAAAAGTCAAGGTGCATAAGTATTGTAGGACTTTATTTACTTTATATTATTATTATTATAAACTGTCCCCTTACAAAGTACAAGCTGGAGAATGTGAAGCTGAAGACAAGCCTCCACCTGGTCCCACTGCCTGAGACCCCTCCAGAGAAATCCATCCAGGTAGGACATCTGTCTGTCTGTCTGTCTGTCCTTCCATCTATCTATCTATCTATCTATCTAACTGTCTCTCTCTCTCTCTCTCTTTCTCTCTCTCTCCATCCATCGTCACAAACTCCGCCCCTGTTTCATTCCTCCAGGTTGGCCCCTCCCCTCCAGTCCCTCGGACGACTCAGGCTCTGATTGGCTGGCGTTCAGGCCGCTCCCATCTGCAACTGGAGAAGTACGGCCCGGTGCATCATGGGAGACGTAGTTTTCTGAAGGAGCTGGGCTGGCCTCTCGGCGCTTGCTGAGTGGATGATTCCCCTAGTGGTCACTGCTGCTCATTGATACTACCTCAATAATCAGTAATAATCAGTATGGATTATTATTGAATGTAGATTAAAAATCACTAATGGGACATTAATATGTCGACGTACAAACATGTGTAGATGGTGGAAGTTCTTCACTCTCTAACTGGATCTTGACTTTATATATAATCATAGTAATCATAATCATAGTACTATTATTAACTGTTAATATTAATTTGTGCATTGTGTAATTATACAAAATGCAGTATGTATATATATGATTATTGTACATTTTTTAATATTCACCTACAATTAATACAATATTATATATATATTATAATTATTAATATTATAGACAACCTTAGTATTTAACATGATCCATGATCCTTTTGTTTAAACCTGTGAAACCTTGTGTGACGTTGGCAAATAAAATAAAAAAATCTAAATGTTAACTTCCTTAAATGTTTCAATACAAAACAGCTTTTTGGTTGGTCGCATCTTGAGAAATGATCTAAATGATTTAATATATATTTTATATTATATTAAATTATGACGTAGTGTATGATATTATATTAAATTATAACATAGTGTATGATATTATATTACACTCTACAGACAGACTAAAAAAGAAGGTAGAAGATGAAAACATGAACTTGACTAATGGTAGAAATCCCCGGAGTGTTTCGTGTCGCGGTCACGCCTGAGTTGCGTAACAGCGCTGACGTAATGACATCACGAGGCCTGTGTCTGCAAAGCGGAAGTGAGGAGGAAAACAACAGCGGCGGCGGCGGCGTCGACTCTCGGTAGTTGAAGCAAAAGGGAGAAACCCGCGGCGGACACGTCGACTTAACGGTTCCGTTAAAGTGCCCACGGTTAGTTTGCGGTCGACTCCAACGGTTCGGTTCACGCTCGCCTTCGCACGATGTCGTTAATCGCGAAGATCTTCGGCGGAGGGAAGAGTGGGAAAGCGCCCACCACCCAGGACGCGATCCAGCGGCTCCGGGAGACCGAGGAGATGTTGGCGAAAAAACAGGATTTCCTCGAGAAGAAGATCGACCAGGAGCTGGCGATGGCGAAGAAGTACGGCACGAAAAACAAGCGAGGTGAGGAGGAGGAGGAGGGCGCTACCGGAGTGCTTTTTAGCCACAGCGCCTGGGACCAGCCCGGCGAGTTCCGTGGTTAGTTAGCTTGTCAGGGCTAGCCACCGAGAGCTAACAGGGAAGTTTACTCACCTGGAGCCTGAGTCCATGTTTAAATGTCTCCTCTGCGGGCGGCAGCCGTGGAATCAGACCCGAAACCAGCCGAACAGCTCATAGTGTGGACGTGTGTGGTTATCACAGGGGACTGTGGGCCTTTTAAACTTCACTTTCATCAAGTAATACACATTCAAAGTTATTCAAAACTTACATTGTATCCACAGCCGTCGTATATAGAGTTTGTTTTCTTGCTACGAGCTGTGGTATTAGTTGGTGCTAGAGATCTGATGTTTGGATCGGTTCGTCCTTCAAGGTCCAGTGTGTGAGAATTAGGTGAAAGGATCTAGTGGAGGAAATTGAACGTAAAATAATCCTCGTGATGTTTTCACTCGTGTGTTTCCTCTAAATTATTGTTGTCTTTTTATATTTAAATACTTTATATTTACTTCGGGAGCGGGTCCAGCCATGTTTGTGACAGTAGTCCAGACTGAAGCTACCACAGGGTCTCTTTCTTATTTGGAAGGTGAGGGGTGTTCAGCTGCAACAGGTAACCTCACCACTAGATGTCACTAACCTCTACACACTGAACCTTTAAATTCATTAATCCATATTAATCAAGCACTAACCTGTGAGGTAGATTTTATATTAGTTGTTTGCTCTGTGAAAAGTGACGTCAGGTCAGCTTATCTTTCATCTGACAAGTACCTGGTACAGGGATGGGCCGGGACTAGTATACGACTTTACAATCCACGGCAGATTAAGGTTTATGCCACATCAAGTCTGTGACTCCGACATGATATTAAGGCAGAAAGTAGATCTCCTGAGTCACAGCAGCATTGTCTCAAGACCTGGAAAAGAAGAATCTACCACAATGTTAGGTGACACCTGCAACTACCTGGACTGTGTACACGGCCAAGCCTTGGTAATAAAAGAAGCTCA
This sequence comes from Verasper variegatus, assembly GCA_026259375.1. Taxonomy (NCBI): domain Eukaryota; kingdom Metazoa; phylum Chordata; class Actinopteri; order Pleuronectiformes; family Pleuronectidae; genus Verasper; species Verasper variegatus. Next base: position 25,254,477 of record CM048040.1, on the reverse strand, counting down.
GGCACGTTGGAGGTATCAACTATCTTGATCTTTAGATGACTGTAATAGTTGATATTAATACATTTAAAAAAAGTTAAAGAACAATACTATTCTCTCTATCCTGCACATGTTCAATGTGCATGTGTTACAGGTTTTATCTTGAGTCGTGTGTCTGGCATCGGTTCATTGTCTGTATGTGGTTTTCCTTTCAGGAAATAGATACAAAACCGTTTCGTCCACCAAGGAAGTTATGTTTTCATTTGCTTGCTTGTTCGTCTGTTAGGTGACCGCATGAAACAAAACGTTTTGGTGCAGGTGCAGATCACGACGGAAACAATCGTGCATGTTTAGGGGACTTATGTCTATGATTGTGTACAATGTTGTACCAGTTACTTGACTTTAATGGTACTTTTCGGCCTGGGCGGAGTTATGCCCTCGTCTGAGTGCTGTTCTAGTTAATGTTATTGCAGTCACAGGCTGAAAGCTTTGCAGGCTGTGCTGTGCTGTTGTCATTTGCCAGATACATCTGGACTCCATTCAGCAGCTTTGTTTCCCCTGAAGTGTACCGTGTTAGTTCTTCCTACTGCGTATTGAGATCAGATCCCAGTGTGATAATAAGGCAGCGTTTCAATGCCAGGCATAAATGTAAACATGTGATCTAATGTATTTCTCTATATAAAGATCTCCACCGGTTGTAAGTGGAGGATGTGACTGGAGACATTTAACTGCTACAGGAAAAGCTTTGTCATGCTGGACAGGCTTTCTCCCTGCATTAGCATTGCACTGTATCACTGCTGCCATTTGTTACGTTTAATTGAGTGTTCAAACCAGTCCATCATATTGTAAAGCATTTACTGCACATGTGGGCTGACGTGTGACCAACTGTGCAGACACAAGTGCCGCAGGGCCAAAATGTGTTTTCGGGAATTTATCAGCAGAATCAAAAAACATTCTTCAACAAATCTCTTGTTGGTTTGGATCTGGTTCCAAAGCAGAGCTGAACTCTGTGGTGGTCCTGGGAGCAGTCCAGGATGCACACAGCTTCTCAGCCGGTGCATGCTGGGATATCCCCTCATAGCCAGGAACAGAATTATGGGCGATTATGATCACCGAAGGCCCCTTGCCCCTGTTAAAGAGGCAGAGGTACCACAGTAAAAAAACTACTGACAACTTCCCTGGTGGAAGGATGGGACATGGGCCGAGAAAGAATCTATTACATTTTGAAGTGGATCCAGTCTTTGTCACTTTCTATAACATTGTGCGACAGGGCGACTGTTGGGCCTCGGCAGAGGAATGCACTTTACTAAATGCCGTTCTGGTTTTAGCTGCTGTTGGCAGGACTTGTCATCCTAACTTTAGCGAGTCAACCCTCTTAAGAATAAGCAGCAGGTATTTTTCACGACTGACAAAGCAGGAACTGGATGCCTCAACATTACGTTCTTTCAGCTGCGGCTCCGGCCGTGGTCAGGCTTTTTAATTGGCTTTTCAGTGACACAGCACTTGCCATCACCCAACCAGCAGAGGAGAGAGAAAATCATTTGATGTATTTGCTAAGTGTGGGTGGTGTTCGTGGTCTGTAAGAGCTCAGTATAACTGTGCCACAGCCCATCACTTCTGTTCTCTTTCCATTCAAGATAGTTTTAACCAGTAAGGAAGAAGAAATCAGAACATGAAGTCACACAATGTTCTCATCATAAATCACAAAGAGAATTACCAAAGAGTTCACCCTTTGTTCGGTTGGATAAAAGTTACTCTGATGTTTTTGGCCACAGTACTTGTAGCATGAAAATATGACACTGTACTTTCCAGCTGCGGTCGCTGAGAGATCCACGACGCAGCCACGGAACCTGATTTTCAACATAGTCCTTCCAGTCAGTTGTTCTCTCGCTAGCTGGCTGACAGATGATATGCACACAATCCATACATGTTTGTTGTAAACATACCACACCTATAAGACCATATGCATTACGGGTCTTTTCAGGGCTTGTTGTCTATATTTTACAGCCATACTTCACATCCTTCTCGTATTTTTCACCTCAGCTATTTGAGCTTTGTTTATAATTTTCTCCTCCAAACTACAAGCCGGAAGCAGTCGGTAAACAACAGGAGAAAGACATTATGGTGTGGAAATGACGATGAAGTAACATGTCTACAGATTTCTCATGTTCAAACAGCCATAGATAAATCCTTTTTAAATTCACGGATTCAATTCTCCAGAGTGACAGTAACAACGACCAGGATCCACCCAGCTCTGACTTTTCCTTTTAGCAGAGTTCTTGGAAGCGACATCCCATAAAAACTTTCTGTAAAACAAGTTGTACCTCTGCAAACACAGAGACAGTAAGTGCTGAGTAATTCCTCTGGAAAGCAGCTCTGCAATCCAAATAATCTGATCGTCATTTGTGTGATGTTGGGTAACAATGTTATCAGTCCAGGAATAGAGCCAGGCAATGATATAATCTAATTAAACCGCAACTTTCAGCTGTAGTCTGGCTCCTGGAGGACCAGACCAACCACATACAGCGGTTGGATAAAGGTGTGTGTGTGTGTTACACTGCTACCAACATGCCAAAATGACATTGATAACAAGCTGATTTGGACTGATAGATCGACGCTGTCATCCCTATAGACTCACAGCTGGCATGGCCTAAAGTTTCTGTATTCTTGCCGTTGTCACCTTTGTACCATTATGTAAATCAATCTTTGATTCCTCATGGCACAAAGCACTGACTGACCATTGACCAACATCAGTGAGATAAGATCTGCCTGAAGTGATAGAAACCATTTTTGAGAAAAATGTGTGTTCTCCAAACTTTTCAGTTTGGAGAATGTCCCCTCTACTAACGCGGAGAAGGCTGGGTTAATGACCTACACTGTCGCCAGCCACCAGGGGGCAATTCAGACCATTTGGCTCCACTTTTGGAAAGCTGCCGTGTCGCCTATCTCATATCTATTTAAGGTTTATGTCCCAAATTCCACAGGTTTCTTGTTTACCTGGGTGTGTCACATGGTTTGAGGGGTTAATAGAGAAAAGATCATTCGGGATAGGGAAACTGTTGCTGTGGTATCTAAAGCAATTCCTTATAGCTGTGCACGTGTGTGTAAATGTTTCTGGTGTATTTCCAGTTGTAAAGTATCTGAGTCAGATAACAGCTGGACTTCCCACAGCCAGACCATCTCCACTGTAGGTCAGGAGTCATTTCACTTCCCTGTTTCTGCTCACGAGGGTGACAGCAAGTAGGAAGTATCCTAATTTGAATCAAAAAACGATTCTTAATCTTAGCCTGATATTAAATTTGATCTTTAAAAATCTAAACCTGATTCTATAATCTTCTTATCTTGAGTCTGAACTGTAGTCCACACACGTGTATTGTACAGATTTACAACAAACAATCTCACTCAGCAGGTTTATGTCACCAGCTCCCCTGATGAGGTGAATTTTCCATGTTGGCACCTGAGGGGGAATTCCCTGTGACCTGGTTTTTGTAATTGGTGTTGTAACTATGCAAAGAGCAGAAACACACTAAACTACTATTCAACATCCAATCCGACGGCGACCTCTACTCTGGATCTGTCTATCACAGGTGGTCCAAACCAGAGCAGACTGACCAACCTAAAACTGCCCGACTGAAGCATGTTGTGAGTTTGGGGCAGCTTGCACAGGGTTTTATCAGATTAGGAGACTCCTGCTTCATCAGGACAAACACAGCGTCTCAACAGTTCAATCGGTTCAGCTCATCACGGAGCAAACTGCTGCCGCTGCAGTGAGCGGATCCCAAAGTCCGCTGGAGATAACCTCATCTTCTGGTTTCTGAAATTCAGTATCTGCTCAGTGTCCAGTAGAAATGTGTCTCTCTTCTAGCTCTCTCGTACTTTTACTGTAAATGATAAACACTTGGACAACCTCTCTTAATATGACAAAAGATAATTAATTGTGACTTTATCCCCTCTAACTGTTGCATCTGTGTTCATGCTTGTCATATGTGGAAAGTTGATATGTGTTTCCCACAAAAACCTGAAGATGATAATGAAATAAAACACAATAGCTCCATGTTATGGTTTGAAGTTGGTGTCAGTCGTGGTTATTAAAGATGTGAGCATGGGCCGGGTTCAGTCTTAGACCTCTCCGTGCCAACCTCCTCACCTCAGCAGGAGTGGCTGCTGTCATTTGAACTAACTCTGTCTCTTTCTTTCTGTGCAGGAGCTCTACAAGCCTTGAAGAGAAAAAAGCGTTATGAGAAGCAGCTGGGTCAGATTGACGGGACGTTGTCAACCATTGAGTTCCAGAGGGAGGCGTTGGAGAACGCTAACACCAACACAGAAGTGCTTAAGAACATGGGCTTTGCCGCCAAGGCGTTGCAGGGTGCACACCAACACATGTAAGTCAAAAGTTGTTGTGAATTTGCGAGGAATATTCCAAAAAGAAAACTAATGCATCCAAGAATCTAAATTGCCCATTGATCATCACTGTTTTATATTGAGACAAGTTTGTTTTCATGCCTATCTTTTCTGTCTTTCTCTGTCTTCCTTCTTCACAGGGACATAGACAAAGTAGAAGATTTGATGTCGGACATCACAGACCAGCAGGAATTAGCTCAGGAGATCTCTGATGCCATTTCCAGACCAGTCGGCTTTGGAGAAGAGTTTGATGAGGTGAGAAAATCGAGAAATACAAATGTTGTGAAGCCTAAAGTTGAGGTTTTACCTCTCAATGTTATCTTCTCCATTTTCTTAAACCCCCACAAAAAAACCCAGTATGGTGGAGTTCCAACCATATCTGAGTGTGATAGGCAGAAAAACGTTAAGTTGATTGTTGGAGCTAGGCGGAGGTGTGCGCTCCACAGATTTCTAGATCATTTACTGATCCTGCTGTGTGTGTTCAGGATGAACTCATGGCTGAGCTGGAGGATCTGGAACAGGAAGAGCTGGACAAAAATCTTCTGGAAATCCAAGAAACAGACGATGTCCCTCTGCCCAGCGTACCATCTACATCACTCCCTGCAAGACCAGGTACTTCATGGAACTTAAAGAATAGAATTTAATCCACATCACTAACATCTGCCAGAGAAATTCAATTTGATCATCTGTCTCTGTTTATTTTTAGCCAAGAAGAAGGAGGAAGACGAAGACGACTTCTCGGAACTCGAGGCCTGGGCAGCTAACTAAGCTAGCTTGCCATTCTAGCTAGTTAGTGCCCCTCTCCTGTCTGTTTCTGTGCTACCAGACTGGTCCCATACATCTGGAGGACAGACAGAGACTCTGGGCTCCTGAGCTTGCTGCTCTGTCTTAAAGTCGACATCCCAATATCTAACCATACCCCCAGCCCTGAAGTATGCACTTGTGCACACGTTTGCTGACTCGAGATGAAGAACCCAGGCTGTTCTCTTCAAATTAATGTTATAATAAGAATCTCTTTGCTCCACCTGCACACTCCTCTGTATCTAAAGGGCATCGAGCATGAAAAGTAAATGTCGTGCCCTCACAGACTGTGGTTATGATTATCAAAGTGCTCTTTTTAAGAAAAAGAGTGCACGAATGAGCACTTAGGGCCGGAGCCGAAGTGCATACTTCTAGGGAAGGGTGTGTGGAGGAACACGACAATGCTTGTTTCTGGGAGGAATGTGAAAAAATAATCTAAAGATGTGTGGGAAGAAAAATCAAAAACCGAAAGACGACGCGACTCGGCCATTTCTCTGCTTCCTGTGCTGTCATGTCTCTGCTCTTCTAAGATGGTGACGACAACCTCCATCCACACCATCTCTGCTAAATCTCAACAAAAAGGATTAATGAGGAAAGTGTGTGACTTTCTCATTGACACGTCACTGTCAAACCACAAAAAACACATCACAGATATGTAACAGTGCAGTAAAACATCTGGTTATCAGAGAAATCTGTCGGCCATATCTCGCACTGCCGAAGTGCTCGTGGGCAACTTCTTGTTTACTTATCTAGGGCCATGTTGGTCCAACCACTTAAAATACTAAAATGTTGTGTGAAGAGAGAGTAAAATAGATGAAAACCTGTAGAGTATCAGTGATGCCAGTGCTCTGGTTCCACTGATGAACCTTAACCACCACGGTCCCCTTTCCAAACATTGAAAAAGTGAAAAGCGATTCTTAGTGAATATCAGAAGCTTTCAACCTCATTTTCCAAAGCAACTGATGCTCATGCTAACGTGCTAATGCTTGTCTTTGCCAGAGACTTTGGTTTCTAAACTTTAAATCAAGTCGATGACACTGGCAGATAAGAGCAGGGAAAAATTAATTAAAAGCAAAAATGAGACAATCTTTCTTTGATAATCCTGTAAAAAGGATCTGACCCCTGAGAACTAAAATAAGATTGATTTGATGTATTGATTTTCTAAGTACAAAATCGGATGGGTGAGTAGAAGCGTGAGCCATATCTTTATATTAGGACAGTTGATACATCGCTGTCAAGATGGTGCAGGTACGAATGGCCGCTAGAGGACACACTACAATGCTTCTGTTTGTGAATTTGAAATTGCGATGTGCCGACTCCCTCGTCTGTGGTTTCACAGTGACGTCCTCTGAGAGAACCCCACACGTGTTGAATTGTAAAGATTCTGGGTGCGGGATGTTTTCTCGGCGCCTTGACACAGTGACCTCTTGTGAATATTACGTCTCGAGACGGTGACCTGGATTTATTTTTGTTTCTTCCTTCTTTTACTATTAACTCACCTGTAGTGAAAAAGATTTGATTTCAACATTGAACAACACACGCGACATGTGTTGGCCTTCGTGGAAAAATGAGGATTTGAGCGAGTCCAGCTGCTGCTCACCGCCCTGCTACTTATGCTGTCAAACTACACTTCCCTCCTCCCATCTGCAGACACATTTATGCATGGACGGATTGAGGTCGGCCCAGAATCAAACAGCTGGTTGAGTGTGAACATGACGTATTTTTAAAAAAGAAGGAGCAATTTAAAAACTTTTCTCATTTTTGTAACGCTAAATCACCAAGTAAGTGGGTCGACCTCAACCCTTTATATTTAACAACAAACTATCAAAAAGAAGTAGATATGATGCCAATGGAGTTTGTTTTTCTTTTTCCTGTGTGTGTGTGTGTGTGTGTGTTTTGGCTCAAATATTACCCATGTGCTATCTGGCTGCACAGAAACAGTGTGACCAGTAGCCAGTTCTGCTCAGAGCTCTACAAGGGGTTGGACATTGGAGATTGTTTTTCCCGTGTGGCAACCATGTTGCTCTGTGACTGTTGTCAATGTTGGGTTGTATACACTTTATCTTAATAAAGTTGGGATTTAATGCAAACCTCAGCAGTGTCTCGTCTTTACCATGGGCCATATATACAAGGACAGTCTGGGTTTGGAAAGTGCCGCCAATGCTCAATCTCTAGATTAAGGATCATGTTTGTAAATTATGGTCCAGTCAAATAGACCAGGAAGCACAGCTTGCTTCGTCCAATGGGAGCAGGTCACAGGTGTAGCTGGGAATGCAGTGTTTTCAAGCTCTCAGTCAGGCTCCGCCCCCCTGCTCCTCCAAATATGGTTACGTCTAGTTTTAAATAAAACAAGACGGTGCTGGACAAACTGTCGCGCTCGAGCGGGTGACGTCACAGTGGGTTTTCAACTTCACATACAAGATGAACGTCCCTTTCAATACCGTCTCAATCTGTGAACATCTGCAGCTTGGTTCTGTATAACTGGCAGTAAACTGGTTTTCAGACATGTCAACAACCGTGTGCTCCTCTAAGCAACTGACTGCGGTATCAGTTTAAAGTTGAAGTTTGAAGTGTCAGTGGTGCGGGTGTGACTTAAGGGGCAGGTCCAGGAATTTTGTTTTTCACTTTCTATTTCATTACATGGATTATAGTTCACAGATCTTGACTTTTCACAGTATGTGTCTGAAACAAACATCATTTAGGTTATCAGACCACTTCCTTTTTAAATTATGTTTCTACCACAAGAACTGGACAACCGTGTAGGATTGTCCGGCCTTGGCAGAGGAAGTTCCTGGGTTATTGATTGTGGATTAATTATATACGAGAAAAAAGGCTAAAATTAATAATAAACAGCAGCATTTTGTGCAAATAATACAACTTGACTATTTTAATTTTATTAAAATGTTTCAAATCTGAAAACAAATGTGACATTGACGTGTTTCCTGCACATGTCCACTATGAACACTTGAGTCCACCTCCCTCCAGAGTGTGAGACTCAAACCCAGCACCCGTCAAACTGGTGAGTCAACAACCCGCTGTGGTCCGGACCAAGACGGCTTGAAACATGTTCTTAAATTAGCTGCAGTGTTGAATTTCTGCCAGTGAGCAGAGTTCAGCCACTTGAACATGAGGCTGTCGCTCACTCCCTGTGTTTCTACGCTTGTGATTCACCCCAGACTTTTCATGCTACTCAGACATGTCATCCAGTAGTACTGTGCATAATCTCATCTATTGGTTTTGGTGCTGATAGTTGAAGGTGTCATATAAAGTGAGTGTCATTGAATACTCACCATTGTGAGCTGCATTCTGTTATTTAAAGCAATAAATAAATAAGTCAATGTCCCTGACCCCTGACATCTGCTGCAGATAAACTCTGGAAAACCTGACCACAGAATATTTGAGTTAAAGGACAAAAGCTTGTTGTGGTGTCTGATTTTAAATAACTTGGAATTCAAACACATGATTAAAAAGGTGCTATCAAAGTCTCTGAGACCGATAGAGACCCTTGACAAGCTGACGTTAAAACACCCGAGGCCAGTAGATATCATTACTGCAACATGGTACAAAAATACAATCTACTTCATTTAAATATTTTGCTGATACCTGCCTCATCTTCAAGGTTTTTCATGGCTTCCGTCACTGAGTTAGTTTATAATGCAGAAGGACGGTAGCTGTGGGGCAACATATGAGATTACCAGAGGGAGCAGTACAGTACAGGCATAATACGTTTGGGCCTCAAACTACTGGAATATAAGTTTACTGTTGATTTAAGAAACAATTGTAATTATCTAACCTTTAAACACAAACTTGAGATGCAGCTAAAATCAAACCAAACTTGTCATATTCCACTTTATTTTACGCCGTTTGGTTTACATGCACATCTTCTCAGGAAGCAGCTGTCCATTCCTCCTGCAACTGATCTTCTGTATTTAAGTATTAAAATGTCAGAATTAGTTGTGGAAGAGTGTGTGTGAGGACCTTTACTCTCATTGAGTCTGAGACCAAGGCCGGGATAGAGTTAAGGGAAGGGCAGCAGGTATTCTCAGTACTGTGCCTTTACTCTCTGGTTTGAAATACTGAATATGCTTTAATTGTTCGTCACTGTTTCCCATGTTTCCAACATCCCGGTGTCCTTTTTTAATTCCTCAACACTTCGAAGCAGAGTGCAGCGTAGTTTACTTTTACTCATTAAACACTTGTGGGTCCAGTTTCTTGCTCAACGGCATTTCGACACACTCTGGATGTGGAGGAGCCGGGGGTCAAACCAGGATTCTTCCAAGTTTGGCTTCAGATGCAAGAGAGAGATTCTTTTTTGTAGTTGACAATTCAGCAGCTTTGTATTTAACCAATGTGTCACATTATGTTCTGGTGAACCCTTCTGTAGCTTGGGCATGTACAAGAATACACTTTGTACTGTTTGTTTAACAATGCATCTGCATGTGCAGGAACAAGTCACAGTTCAACATTTATACAATTTAATTGTATGTGTGTGGAATAGAATTTAAAAAAGGAGAAGTAGAATATACAGTTCAGCAAGTTTTTATCTGGTGTACTGTTCAATCATTTTTATCTTTGTACTTAATATTCCTGGCCATAGTGTTTTAATCATAGGTTTGTTGTACAGTTAGTTTGGTTTGTATAATGCACATGAATATATATATATATAGTGTAAAAAATCCCTTTACACTCTACAATATTAAATTTCATGTGTTGTAATAGTCACTATAATCAAACATAATAGAAAATCTGCCCTTATGAACTTACTCTAACTGTATTATAGAAACATCTGACTCCACAGCTGATATATATTTATATTTCTCTACCAACTTGTTCCAATAGAATGTGTTTTAAGTGTATTGGATAATAATATTTAGATAAGATAGAACTTTTCATACATAAAAAGCAGCAAAAACAATAGTGGAAATAACCCCTGAAGTAATGTACAATATTTGACTGCATGTGTTGTATTAGTCACAATAATAAAACGGAATAGAAAATCTTTCTTTATTCACTTTCACAAACATCTGACTCCACATCTGTCATTTCTCAACTTGCTCCTAAACTAAGCCCTGTCATTTGGTTGGGCCGGCCCACATCGACCCACCCCTCGTCCAATCAGATCACTCGTGCGCGGGGCGGGGATCCTCCGCAGCCAATAGGAACGCAGAGTCGGCTGCCGTGTGCGTCGGTTAAACTTCGGCTCGCGGGTATAAAAGCCGAGCCGTCACTTACCCGTCCCTCCTTCTCTGTCTCCGTCCGCCACTCAGGCCGCCGCAGCAGCTCCACCGGGTCCGCGCCACCGACGAACCAACATGTCTGACAAACTCGCCTTCAAAGTTGGTCAGTAGTTTGTTATTAATCCGGTGTTTCCAAGTCCTTAAACAAGATGGCGCGTTGCTAGCTAGCATGCTAACTGTGTGGCAACACTGTGTGCCGGCTTAAACCCGGAAAGCTTCTCAGCACGCAGCCTGGGTTACAGCTCATGCGCGTAGCGTCATGTCGTGTCCGGGGCTTCGTAACGTTAGCTCGCGTCCGGTGTGGTTGCAGCTCACTTGCTAGCGTCATGTAAATAAACACTGTTGTTGTTGTTGAGCGGTTACGCTAGTTAGCACGTCGTGTTAGCACGTTCGTTAAAGCGCGTGGATTTCCCACTGAACGTGCGTCGTAGTTTGCGGGTTTTGTCCATTTCAAACGTCAGAATGAACGGACATGTGTCAGTGTCGCTAGCTGTCGAGCGCTTTGAACACGAGCGTCTCCCCTCCGCCTCTGGGACTTGTAGTTTTACTGCGCAGCGAACCTCGGCTCGGATCGGTGTCGGTAAACTACAAAGTCCCGTGATGCCCCGCGCGCGCTCGCCGCCAGATCCGCACGAGTGACTGAAACAGGCGGTGAACGTAACTTCACACCGGAGCGGGGCTGCACGTGGTGCTCCAGTGCGTTCATATGAAGTTTATAAAAGTACAGTTTATGATGCGAATCTGACACTTAAGTGTTTTTATCCGTCTCCATAAACCAGATTATACAAACAACGTGTGGGAGGAGCTTTGCGTCGAGACATCAAAACAAAATGTGCAAAGTGAACATGTCAGAAATCGTGTGGGAAATATGGGATATAAAGTTTATTTCACTTGAGCTTGAAGTAATAACTCATTATCCAAACACCAGACCTCCTTGTCTGGTGTGTAAATATTAAACAGTTGGTTTAGAAGCAGCACAGTTGCACAATATCTGTTAACAGCTTCAGGGCAAAGTCCACGTTCTTCACTGGTCATCTCGAGGCCTGAAGTCCTGTCGGGATCATTCAGGACATATGGATCATTGCATTATGATCATTGGTTTAATTCAGGCACTGACGTGTAAAAACGTTTGCAGTAGGGGTTGACGGGACAAATTATCAATGCAGCATTTTATAGAAAATCACTTTGGTATGTGTACATTCTTTTATAATGGAATAAATCAATTAACAGAAACATAATTGGCAGTTCTGGTCAAATCCATCACTTAATTGAGAGGAACTCTGGTAATCTGACTAATTAACTGGGTTTGACTGTCAGATGAAGTAAGAAATTTAGAAGTGTTACAGAACAGTCATGTTCTTTTGCTGCACCAGATCAGAGGGTGACTTGCGCAGGTTTACCTCCTAGTTCTTAGTCTTTTATATCAAAACAAAATCAATGTTAAACCAATTGATGTGAATCGTAGATGTATTTAAGCCTCTGAACGCATCTAAAGAAGTGTTGCCTCAGTTTTAGTCACAGCTTTGACCGCTGTGTGAACTTCAGTTCATAATCCTCTCTGTGGATGTTCAATCAGCCCAGTGCTGGTTTAGAGCAGTCAGGCTGGTGGAGGTGTGTTTGAACAGGCTGCTGTGGTGGATTGGGGGGGGGGGGGTAGTTCAGGACTTCACCCTGAGTTCTAACTTGCAGCATAAAACGGGAGGGCCTCACTTCCTGTTAGGTCACAATGCCTCTTTCTGTATCGTGATCATCTCCATTTTAAAGTGCAGAGAATGAGATTAGTGGCTGAATGGGACCAGCTGCTGAGTATCAGCCTGGTTTCGACCCTGCACTGCTGATCCTACTGTTCCTACTGTTCTAAGTTTCTATTCAGCCAAACTCACCTGATCGTGACAGGATGGGCTTTGTCATCACCTTTTTACAAACTAGGCTTTGCTCTGTCTGGATGACCTTTTATTACTGACGTGTGAACTTATAAACCAACGGTGTATATTAGAACAAGGTTTTTCTAAACTGTACAATCTCTCTTCTAGCCGATATCACCCTGGCCGAATGGGGGCGTAAGGCCATTGATATTGCAGAGAATGAGATGCCTGGTCTCATGAAGATGAAGGAGCTGTACGGTCAGTCGAAGCCTCTGAAGGGCGCCCGCATCGCCGGCTGCCTCCACATGACCCTGCAGACCGCCGTGCTCATCGAGACCCTCATCGCCCTCGGAGCTGAGGTAAAAGCTACAGGCTGCTTTTAAAGTTCCTTCTACCGATCACCTATAACCATAAAAACTATTTGTAAAATACTGTAACAGTGCCCAGGCAGTATGAAGTGTGAATAATATGATATATTTCATAAAATGCTTAATGTTCCTTTTAAACAATTTTCCTGAACTATTGAAGATCTGTGAAAATGTCAAATCTCACTTCATGGTTGCACCACTTTAATCTGTACTGCTTCCATGTGTTGTGGTATCGATCAGTAGTTTTTGCGTAATCCTGGTGATTAACATGCAGATGTGAAAACCTAACCTCAGAGCTTTGTTCAAAAACTGGTTTTAATGAGCCGAGTTTACGCGTCCATGTGCCCTGTGATGCACTGAAGTCCATTTAATGAGCAAACAAGGATTAGAACATTGTGCTGACATGACAAGAAACCAAAAAGATCCTGTCTTTAATCTGTCCTCCTCCTTTCTCTTAAACAAGGATGAGAGGGGACGTTTGTCTCCACTGAAATCCAGTGATGTTGGTTGTTCATTGTCCAGTCAGTTAAATAATTCCAGGAGCAACAGGACCTGGTTATTTGTCTGTAGATATATAATCTTCAATAACAGTAGTTTTGTTGTGGTTACTTTGTACCTGGAGCTGTTCTTGTAAATTCAATCTTGTGGACTTGCAGAAGGGCACATCATCAGCAGCAGTAGATGAAAGGGAATGAGGTTATTGATCCATTCATTTGAACAAACTGTTTCAGTGAGTCTGGGTTTTGTCTCAAGGCCAGTGGGTTGCATTAGCATGTTGGTTTTATCTGTAACCAGGACTGGTCTGTTCCTGCAGGAGCCTGCAGCCTGAGAACAAACACAGAATAACAACCTGCTCTCGTTCTACCTCTTCTCTCTGTAGTGGTGAAAGTCTGCAGCTCTACCAGACTCTTATCTGTTAAACTACACAGATAATATTCATATCACTTTGAGCTGAATGATTTCCTTCCCCTTGAGGCAGGTGGTGGTCTGGACTGAGACTCTACAACAGAGGACTCAGTCCTACTCACCACTCAGAATTTAACTTGCACACACTTATACAGCTCCAACTGTTAAACCTGTGAAAGTAATCTTTTAATTTAATTGTCTTGGATTCTAAAACATGACACCATGACCAATCTCTGCTGTGTCAGTTTCCCAGTCTACACTTGTTATGTCCATTTTCACATGCATGTCTCTTCCTTCCTCCCACAGGTTCAGTGGTCGAGCTGTAACATCTTCTCCACCCAGGATCACGCTGCTGCCGCCATCGCCAAGGCCGGCATTCCAGGTAACACACGCCTCCTGTGTTTGATACTCAAATGTGTGTAAAAGTGTTGTCACTAAAACCTGAAAGTGGAGGTGTGCAGAGATGGTGGTGGCTTTATAACTATTGGTGTGGACATGGCCTCGGTGTGACTCCCACCAGCGGCGATTTTATATTCACCCACTGACTCTCAGAAGGAAACAAACCAACCAGTGTCCCTGTTTCTGCAGTGTTCGCTTGGAAAGGTGAGACAGACGAGGAGTACATGTGGTGCATCGAACAGACTCTGTACTTCAAAGATGGTCAGCCCCTCAACATGATCCTGGATGACGGTGGCGACCTGACCAACCTGGTCCACCAGAAGTACCCCAAACTGTTGGCAGGTCTGTTTTTGTAAACGTGCTAATGCACAATCTTCTTTTGTCTTAATTTCTGAGTTTATCTCAGAGCTGTTTCCTTTTGGTACCTTTTTCCAACATGTCCATGAAGGGGGAAGAATTTTTTTTATTCAAAACGATCTTTCATGGATCATATTAATACATTTGCACATTAGAGCAGTGAAGTGCTCTTATTTCCTGTCCCTTGAGGCGTTACAGCTCAACTGTAAAAGTGTTGCGGCTGTGTCAAAGGGTGGCAGAGAGCGACTGGTGGTGGTCTGCACTGAGACTCTACTACACGGAGGACTCGGAGTCATATACTCTCCACCCACAGTTAAATAATCTACATGTAGCCCTGTTCGTAACTTGAAGTGCAGCATCAGTCAAACATGTACATAGTAATAATTGTGACCCTGTGTTTTCAGGTATTCGTGGATTGTCGGAGGAGACAACTACAGGTGTTCACAACCTGTACAAGATGCTGAAGAAGGGCGATCTGAAGATCCCCGCCATCAATGTCAACGACTCCGTCACAAAGGTAACAGCCTCCAGCTTGAATCCGGTCCATGAATACGATGACATGCAACAGAAATGTATTCATCATCTTTTCTTCGTCTTACGGGATTGTTCAGAGCAAACAGACTTTAAAACATCTTGAAATGATCTCAGCCACTTGACCCACTTTGAGGTCATTAGAAATGTCTGACTTATAATTGGTGGAATAAAATTATCAAATCGGGCACTTGGGAGAACTGTCCTGTCTTTGTTCTGTCAGGAGGAATAACACAAATTATGTTCCGTCTGTCTCCTGCAGAGCAAGTTCGACAACCTGTACGGCTGCAGGGAAAGTCTGATCGACGGTATCAAGCGTGCCACTGATGTGATGATCGCTGGCAAAGTTGCCATCGTGGCAGGTTATGGTGACGTGGGTAAGGGCTGCGTCCAGGCGCTGCGCGGCTTTGGAGCGAGAGTCATCGTCACGGAGATCGACCCCATCAATGCCCTGCAGGCTGCCATGGAGGGTAAGTGATGACGACAATCCTGAAGTTACAGCATCACCATGAATTTTAATCAAGGAGAGGAGGCCACTGTGGATGGACTTTTCCATCAGATTGGGGATTAAGATTTGCCCTGAAGACTGAACTGCACCGCTGTCAGATCAAATGTGAACTCTTCAGACATGACCTCTGGGTGAAATCTGGAGAATTGGCTGCAGAGTTTATCCAGAGTTTATCTCTCACACATGCACAACACAAAGGGAGGTTTTCTGCACAGACACATTTACAACAGCAACAAATCCTGATATTCAGGGAGAGGTGGAGCAGCAGGCGCTTCTACTTCCTCCCACTGCAAAAATTAAACCGAATATCTTAGATCCCGAGTCTTTGATTTAATAATCGTGTGGCGGAGCCGTCTGTCAGCAGGACTAATATTGACTTCATGTCTTCTCCTCGTGTCTCTGCAGGTTATGAAGTTACCACCATGGATGAAGCTTGTAAGGAAGGAAACATCTTCGTCACCACCACAGGCTGCGAGGACATCATCATGGGACAGTAAGTTCAAGCACAGGTCATGTTTCAGTTGGACAGTCTTAATGTATGACCGAATTCTTGTATCACATCAATGTTTGCCCCGTGTGAAGTTATACGTTCCGTGTGTTGCCCTCAGACACTTTGACAACATGAAGGACGACGCCATCGTCTGCAACATCGGACACTTTGACTGTGAGATCGACATGGGCTGGCTCAACAAGAACGCAGCAGAGAAGATCAACATCAAGCCACAGGTAGGAAGACCGAGAACAGATTTATTCTTGTTCGGTGTACAATCAAAATCTGTCCCTTCAGTGTGACTCATCCTCTTCCTCAGGTTGATCGCTATCGGATGAAGAGCGGTCGTCACATCATCGTCCTGGCCGAGGGCAGACTGGTCAACCTGGGCTGTGCCATGGGACACCCGTCCTTCGTCATGAGCAACTCCTTCACCAACCAGGTGAGTTCTATGAACCACAGAAAGGGGGGGGGGGGGGGGGGGGGGGGGTCACTGATGGAATATTCTTTACATTACAACTACTTTTATTGTCAATAACTTTGTATTGGTTGTAAACACAAGATTTCACTTTACACCCTCAACGTATTGACAAAGTTGTTGCAGCTTCACTGAACACGTGAGTGTCCCCGTCTGTTCTCTCCTGTAGGTGCTGGCTCAGATCGAGCTCTGGACAAACACCGATAAATATCCTCTGGGAGTTTACTTCTTGCCCAAGAAGGTCAGAACACACTCAACAAGATAATAGTGTTTTAGTATCGTCTGTGTGATGTGCCACTTAAAATGGAAGAGAAAATTACATGTGAAAGAGATGTCAAATGTAATTCTTTTTCATTTTGAATTGGTAAGTGTTGTTAATTTGCAATGTTGGAAATTATAATAATCCAAAATGGACAGATAATTTGCATCTTTCCTCTGAAATAGACAGGGGCAACTTTATTTTTAGAACTGCAAAAGATGATTAGACGACCAAAACACAAACCTCAAACTAGAATGTCACTCAGAGTAAATACCCAAGTCAAGTCCCGTTGAAGTCAATCAGGCTACACAAACATATCAGTCGTATAGAATTACTTTGGGGGGAAATTGGTGAAACTGTTAGTTTCTGCCATGTTAAAATACCTGCTTTCGCCCTTCTACCAAATTTTAAATGAGTTTTTTTCTTGGCCCATGAAATGATTATAGTACATTTTGCGTAGCATCACGTCCTCTGTAGAGAAATGTTTAAAATATGACGTGTTCCAAATGGATCAGGTTTCCTCTAACAGGATCTCTGCTGTCTTGTGTCTCATCAGTTGGACGAGCAGGTTGCAGCCGCTCACTTGGATAAACTGGGTGTGAAGCTGACCAAGCTGTCAGACAAGCAGGCCAAGTACCTGGGTCTGCCCACAGAGGGGCCCTTCAAACCGGACCACTACCGCTACTGAGCCCGCCGGCCCGGCTGGGGAACAGACAGGAGGAGGTGTGGATGGATGGGGGTGTTGGTGTTTGGTGGATGGGAGCACTCTGACTGTTTTGGCCTGTTGCACTCTGGGTAACACTTGGGTTTCGGACAAATATCCACTTTTCAGGGAAACAGATGGTTTTGTGTTTTTTAAAACGGCCTTCCATAGCAATGCTTCAAAGTATTTAGCATTTTCACACAAGTTGCATCTTGTGAGTACAACTGGTCCGACTTGGCTGAAGATTGAATCGTGTTCTGAAACGTGAACCTGCATCAACCCAACGCTTCTATTCAGTAGTTGTGTATGTGGGACCTAGAAGACGCAAAAGACCGTGCACGTGTTTTGTTCAGAGCAGCAGCCAACCTCAGTATTTCAACTAAACATCGTCACTTTCCTCCGACACGCCATCGTTCACTGAAATCTTCAGTCTCCTCTTTGTCATCAACACTCTTCTGAAACACCGTCTCGTGCTACTGTGACGTTCTTAAAGAGAATTCCTCTTGTTCATGTCATTCCCTCTTCGTTTATGGAATCAAATAAATCCTAATGATTTTGTAGCTGGACTCTTGCCTCCCTCTCGCTGGGGCTCGAGGAGAAAAGGTGCATTTCTTCTGAATCTTGAGGCGAACAGTTTATTGTACAATGGTCTTATTCCGTTGTGCGTTCACATTACCACTGCCCTGTGTTAGCACTTAGACAAACTGTGCGAGAAGTGGGGGACACGCCCAGGAACTCGCTTGGTGACGAAGGGCGTGTTCCCTGCTTTAAGACGAGCGCCGCTGCCAAAGGAGCCACCAAAGCAAGTCATGTTTTAAAAAAGTCTTATTCTTTATACTGCCTCATTTTCTTTTTTTATTGTGATTTATTTAATTTGACTGACAGCCCCGATTCTGCTGCTGGGTGGAAACGGCTCAGGGTGGAGTTTCAAACTGGTCGCTGTTCTAAACGGTTACAGCCTGAGTGAGTTCAGCTGCTTGCAGACAATGGATCATGTTCAAACTGACGATGTTGCGATAAAAAAACAAATTAAAAGGAAAAATTGGACTCTGGTTTGTTTTCTCCTTTTAGTCATGTGGTCAAATATATTTTATTATGCAAAGGATAAATCCTAGTTGAAGCTTCAGGTCTCTGATCTGTGGACTGTATATCATACTGTAGATAACATGTAAATTATTATATATACATATCACTATTTTTATACATTATTTTAGTTTACTACATGTTGAGTTATTTCCTGATGTGGAGCAAAGGTTTTGAGTAACCTAAGACACCACCACTGAGACCTAACACCGTCGTCTTTAGGTCAGACTACATGGTTTCAATCACAGATCTATAAACCTGTATTTTCATCTTCTGCAGCTGCTCCAGTGATGGCTTCTTATTTTCATTCACCACACAGTGTTTGTTTAAGCTGCTCTGAAACAGGCCTCTGGTTTCTTGGAATCGAGAAAAAGAGCTGCTCGGCCAGCTGGAAGCACCTGATACGATCGACTACTGTCCCTCGCTCCAGGACCGTCTGGGTTTAAATTTCATTATTAAAACTGAGTTTACTGACACAAACACAAAGCAGATGTCAGAGCAGCAGATTTCAATCAGTTTCAGATCCTCTCAGTCTGTTGATTGGATTAAAACTCAGAGGTGGGATGAGAAAACCTTAAAATATGAAGTGACTGAAAAATAAATCAGTTCAACAGATGGAACCTCATGCACTCGTTCTAAAATACACCAGATTATTAATCCACCAGTGACCATCGTTCCAAACAAAACTAGAGATGATAAAGATTTACTGTTCATCAGCCTGATTCTTAGTGTTTTACATTTTAATCTAACTCAACATTTAAATGTGTGTGAAGGATCAGTCTGCGGTTAAATATCAGTGTCTTTACAGTAACAGTCCAGCAGATGGCAGCGTGTCTTCTCTAATCTGGAAACTGGATTATTCTGACAGTTTATTAAAAACCCTCATTTAGCATCAATGATGACGTTTGGTGTTTATGACGGTTGAAGGTTTGTCTAATAAGAAACAGACTAAGATAAAAACTTAAACTGGTTTTAACCTGTTACATAAATATCACAGATTCTGATTTGAGACGATTATCTCACAGGTTCCATGAGGATTTAAAGTGTTCTGATCAGTATGGAGAAACACGTGTCATGGAAGTATTTCATTAACATAAAATAGAGTACATTTCAATATAATTAATTCATAATTGAATGCATAATTAAAAGAGGAATATATATTGGTACAAATGATACATTAATTTATCAATAAATTGTTCAAATTAATTAGAGCTTTACAAATGCAACAGAAAACAGTCAAGTTTGAAAATACAGAATTCCAAATATGACAGAATAAATAAAAAACCATGAGCCATCAGCATGATCCTGTTTGTGAAGCCAGTGTAACTTTGTCTGAACAGCGCCCCCTGTGGTTCCAGTTGTTAACTACATGTAGTGTAACAGCAGAAGTTGGGTCTGAGCCAGAGTTGAGCAGTGGTTGAGCTGTTTCATCTGAGAGAGTCTGTGGTCGCTCAGCTGCAGCTCCTCTGTCGTCCTGCTGTTGTGAAGAGAATAAAACCCTCCGGCCGTTGCTCTGCCTCGTGCTCAGCTCCCTGAAGGACCCGTCGATCGGTGGTCACACGAGGAAACCGGGAAAATACAAGATTAAATGACTCAAACCACACAGAAGTGTCCTTTAAGTTCAAATTCATCAACTTGTGAAGTACGTAGAGGAACTAAATGGTTCTAATGGACCAAAGTGCATTTTGCAACTAAACATGCATCTTTATATATATATATATATATATATATATACACACGTTTACACCTAATCGAACGGGTATGTCGTTTTTAAAACTCACAAACTTGCAGAATGCTTTGATGTAAAATGCGACAGGTTCACAAATGCTCATGGCTTTTTATTCGCCAACGCCTCGAAGTTCAATGGATTTTAAAACACCACAGAGGGAAACTTCTGTAAAGAAGTTTTTGCATAATGTTGCTCACAAACAAAGAAGTGGACATAACCTTCCTGTTGGAGGAAATGAAACCAACCTGACTACAAACGTGGGTGTTGCACGTGAGTCCTGGTGGTGAAAGGCTTTTGTGCACATCTGTAAAAAGTCGTAAATCACAGTGAAACATAGACTTTGGTCCAAATAAAGTGATTGGTCCAGTTTTATTTATCACAACGTGGAGAGGATTTCAACAAATAGGATGAAATGTAAAACATATGGATAGAATCGATAGTGTCCATATGTATAATTGGTATCAATAGTTCAAATAGTTGTGTTCCACTGTAACAAGGCAACAACTTCACTGCATCATTAGTCACCCTCATGAATAAACTCGTGACGTCATTTCAGCCTCTGTCATTTGTTTTGTTAGGAAAACGAAAAAGTCGTTGAGCTCAGCAGAGAACCTGGAGACGTGATAACAAACTTCAGAGCCATTCATCTTCTTGACTTTACTGTGGCAGCTCCGCGCTTTAAAATGCCGCTCAAAGTGGAAATAAAACGGTACCAATCTTTTTAGCAGGATGATGTAGTGTTAACGTGGCGAGCTGCCCTGACAGAAAACGCACTGAAGGAATAACGCTGCGGACGACGAGGCCCCAGAATCTGTCGAACAAATAAAAAGCTACAGAGAAGCTGAGAATGAGATCAGAGGATCCAGAGTCACGCTGCACCTCCAAAGTTTGTCGTTAATCTAAAAGTCTGTTTCTTGCTCACGCATTTTCTTCTCTACTGCTCTCATTCAACGCTTCCCCTCTCTTCGACGTGTTATTACTCTGAGTGTAGAGCAAATGAGGTTTTGAAGGTGAAACACACAAAGATAACGCTCGGTTCAGCTTTTATTTACCAGAACCTATTGATCCGATTGCTTTAATAAAACCAGCAGCTCAGCTCCTCGGGGCCGACACAACACAATGTTACGAGACCCAAAAGAAAAAGCTCCAGAACATCGACCGACATAACATTCTGATGAAATGTGTCGGGGAAACAAAAAACAAGAGATGAGTGTTAGCGGAGATGTTCTTGGTTTGACTTCACTCTCCGTCATCTTCCATTAATCTTCCGAAAATGAATGTTGCATGTACGCAAGACGCAGAATACACATGAACAATAGGGGGCACTGTCCGGGGAGTAGGGCTGAACGTTTAGAAGACGAAGCTAATGGATTGAATCTGCAATTAGCCTCATCTGTACGATGACATTAAGATAAAATGTACCTATATTGTTCCTGCGTGGAGGAAATTCACAAATGACAGAAGCACAAGGACGTGTTTTGACCCTCTGCGAAATCCTCTGTCCTCAACCCTCTTTTAGTTTTTTGGTATCACAACTGAATGCTCGGCCCTGTGGCTAGGCTACGTGCGTAGCGTCGACGCAGAAGTTGAATTATGGCTTTAGAAGTGTCATCAACACTGTGAATCCTGCAGACTCTCTCCAGAAACTCATGAGGCAGAATAAGGGAAAAGGTGAGAGGGTCTGAATACTTTCTGAGTTCACTGTAGGATGAGAAGTTCATGATATCAAACTCTTTTGATTCCATTTCCAATTGTTCTGAAAGCAGAAATCTACCTCGGCAGAACATTGTCTCCCCGGCCTGCGGCGCTCGCAGCCATTTTAACCTCCGTTCACACCGTGACTCCTGACGTCTCATATGGCGTCCAGCTGGTTCAACCACTGTCAAGGTGTTAACGGCCCCACAAGAGGCGAATGACTTTCAGATAAGATGCAAAATATCTTCACAACATCAAGCGAGTCCAGCTGCCGGCCGGCGGCGCTTCATAAAAAAACACCTTCATGTCGGAGGAAGAGGAGATGGAGAGAAAAGAAGAAAGATCTTCTATCTGCACCGAACCAGAACAACCCGACACGTGATTCTCTCGTTCTTTTAGTAGAAAAACTAAACGAAAGAGGACGTGGTCTAATAACCTGACTTATTTTACTCTCTAAATATGTGAATCTGCTCAACAGGAATAGTGTCACTGTTGTTCTATATATTTCCTTCAGTTGTTCCTGCTGACTCAGCTGAGATGATTGACTCCTGACAGAAAAATGCTGCGTCCAGTGAAACAGAGAATAAAGTTGCATTAAAAGCTGAGTCAGGGTTTGTTTTGCCGTATGACACTGAATTTGAGGGAGCAGCTGATTTTTATTTCTAATGCAGCGACAGTGTTGTTGTGAACGAGGCCTGATTCTTCTTCTTCTACCTTTTCTCCTGAAAGACAATGGTCACTTGTTCCACGAATGTAAGATGAAAACAATCTGTGTCATTTTAAATTTCTGATCCCTAAACTGTTTACTTTTCTGAGACTCCGGATCTGGTCGTAGTGGTTTTTAAAAATAGTCAAAGTTGTGAATTCATCCCGGTGGTTATTCTTAGACTGTTGTTGAGTTTTATTTTGGTGAATTTCATCGTGGAAATTGGATCAATAGTTGATCAGTTGCAGATTGTCTGTCTGCTCGATGGTCTGAAGCTCAGAACAGAGTCCAGGAGAGAGGAAGTGATTTTATCGGCTGTGTCGGACCATCACATTTTTATAAAAGCCTGCTCCTCTGTGTTGGGGGGGGAGGGGGGGGGGGACCACCACCACACAACCAGGCTCTGTTCATAAATAGCAAAAACCTTCACGGCCACGACACCAGTGATGCTGCGCAGCTTGACTGACAGGGGGGTGGTAGACCTGGACATGGAGTGACTACACATCCCATCTGGGCTGGGAACGCCTGGCTAGGGAGAGGGATGTCTGGGGGGGGGGGGGGGGGTTGTAGACTTAAACCACAGGCCTCTGCAGACCCATAGCATGGTTCATGTCACATTAAGTTACCCTGGTGTGTTACCACAATAAAATCTGAGGAAATAAAGTTTACGTCCTTTTCTTCAGTGTAAACATAAATTTGATGTCTCGGGGAGAAGTTGAAACGACGACTGCATCCTGTTAGCCGGAGATTTTGGGGGGAAGCATCTTCTCAAGATGTGTTGTTGTGGATGTATTGTATTTTATCAGGGGTGATGCTCGGCCTGGCAGGAATCATCCGCTCACCCTGACGACCCCAAAATGTGTCTCCTCATTCCACATGCTGCCGTTTGATCTCTGCTGTGGAGTCAGACGAGCTTCCTCCACCGGACAGCTGCTGGACGCTGTGGTCCTGCTGATTCGCGGTGGTGCCGGCGTCCAGTGCAGTGTGTTCTCTCTGGTGTCTGTTTTTAGGATCTCAGATATCTTTAGCATGTCATCAATCATCTTGCCTTGATTACCCAAGGTATAAACAACAGTGTTTCTCCCAAAACAGACTCTGGTTTACTGAAAACTCTGAGCTCATTTCTTCAGCCAATATTTCCATGTCTTCATTATCTGCTTTGTAACAACAGGACGGTCTTCAGCTGTTGTTTTTAGAACCTTTAATGGAGTCGTTCCTCAAACGTTTGGATTTGCTGTGGGACGATTCGGCTCATGTGCTGTGATTTGACTGAATTAAGCTCCACTTATCCCTGATTGCAAAGTGGATACACAACAGAAACCATCTCTACTTCCTCCCACTGCCTCACCACAGCCGTGATGCCTCAGGCGCTGCCATGTTGTGCTTCTCACGTCATTTGAGTCATTTTCAGACTTTCTCCAGACGGTTTCGTTTCACGTCGACAGACCTGCAACAAAAAAAATGACACAAAATGTAAACAAACTGCAACATGCGGTTGTGTGTTCCTATTTCAGTGGAAAAGTTTAATTCATAAGATGTCCCCACATCAGCAGCAGCAGCCATCTTGGTTGTTCTGTTCAGGCCGTGTGTCCACATCTGTCCTGAGTGATCAGATCACAGGACGTCAGTTCTGAGTTTACGCCTGAACAAATGTCCTGTCCTGAGCGCGTCTTCATATCCGATCACCAGGTCTGAGGTCTGGGACGCATTTGATCTGCTGAGTGAGCGTGAATCCATCCTGGGCCACATATGAAGGACCACCCACTGAGCTGCCGAGCTCTGACCTGCTGCAGCTTCACAATGAATCAAACTGATTTGACATTTTCTGATTTGTTTAGTAGCTATGATATCAATACTTGATTCATCACTACGTACTGTGATAGAGACGGAGAACACCTGTAAACTCAAACAACGTAATTTGGTCATTTTCAACAGAACTGATCATTTGCAAAGAGGAAATGAGATCTGATCACAAGAGGAGGAAACACATGAAGGCAACATTTTAACAGCAGGTGTCAACAGACAGAGTTCAAGAAGTAAATGGTTTTCAATTGGCCCAACCAGTTTCAGGACGGATGTAAATTAGTCAGAATGGGAGGTTGGCGAGAGCTGATTGGTCTGTTCTCCAGATTTGATCAATAATACAAAACAGTTGAATGTCAAGAAGCTGGAAATGACTGAAAAACATGAGAGAATATCAAAAATTATCTAAAAAGGTGAAGGTCACTGTTTTTATTCTATCAAAACAATGATCAGTTGATCGGCGACTCCACAATCTGGTTCGACTTCACTTCAAGGTTAAACAAAGACAAAACATCTGATGCTTTGTTTGACATGCCGGGCCTCAGATTTATTCCACGTCGTCCAGAATCAACGCTCGCTTGTTCCAACTTCAGACGTGAACACACAGCGAGAAATCATAACACAACGGCAATTCATATAGCGTGGTGGGCAGATCAAGCAGCCACTGGCAGCCCATTGAATGGATGTCTTTCCGCAGAGCCCAGCGAAAAGCCGCCGCCTCACGATGTTCTCATTTAACGGCCACTTGAAACTTGGACGATCGCGGTGTGTGTGCTGGAGGAGTCGGGAGCATATATCAACAGCTTTTGATGGTGTGACGCTCTCTGGAGACTCATCTCTGCTTCAGACGCTAACCTTCCGGCGCTCTGCTTATGCAACCAGCAGGCGTCCTGAACGTTCCAGCACAGATGGTCCCCGCAGGAGCCAAAGCAGCCGCCCGGTTTCTTATCAGCCTCCATCACGCAGGAAGTGTGGGTGCAGCCAATGACAACAACTCCACACATACAGCCAGAGTCATAAAGAACCATCTTCACAGACGTGAAAGTACAAGGAGGCCTGCAACAGATGGTCTGGCCCCCACAGAGCCCTGATCTCAACATCATGGAGTCGGCCCGGGATCACGTGAAGAGATGGAAGACGCCGAGGCTGGAGAGCGAGGCCCAGTTCTCCAACAGGTCCTGGAACAGACCTGACAAGTGCTTTTAAAACTCTGTGAGCAAGTGGTGCTGGTGTGAAGAGAAAAAGGAGTCATTTCATTTAGTTTCCACATAATTCAAACTATTAATTATGTTTAAGCCATAGAGCATCTTCAGTGAGTACAGTTATAGTGTAGTTATAAGAAAAGAGCAGAACTATAAACTGCACAGAAAATCCAGATCCAATAAATATCTGCCGTTGATGCCTCGAGCTTTCATTTGCCAGATTAGAGACGGAAATAAACCTTACATTAAATTATTTAAAGTCCATCAATTAAAGTCCATTTCATACTGAAAACACTGAAGCTCTGACAGATAGAAATCCAGTTGATTGTAGAATTATCCAATTAAAACAAACACTTAAAGACAAACAGGTTCTCAACGAGGCAAAAAGTAAAGAAAATTGTTCTATAATTCAGCCAATTTTTAGTCCAAATAAATGTAACTAGATGTTTTTATTTTACAAGCAACAAGGGAAAAAAATTCCATTTCAA
This sequence comes from Verasper variegatus, assembly GCA_026259375.1. Lineage (NCBI taxonomy): Eukaryota > Metazoa > Chordata > Actinopteri > Pleuronectiformes > Pleuronectidae > Verasper > Verasper variegatus. The sequence goes on along the minus strand of CM048040.1, from coordinate 25,228,492 downwards.
AACTAAAAGAAAGTGGGAACTGAGCTCAGGTTTGATGTGTCTTCTGGATGTTGGCGGTTGAGTTTTTGACTGAATTGGATTAAAATCTATTTAAATTGAACAAAGCCATAAATCAAACACACTAGTTTTACACATCTTTAGTCACATAGCAGTGTTTGTTTCAGCTGGTTCCGTCTCCACCTCGTCATCATTCTTCTTCACAACTGGCAACAACAAACTTCAAATATTATAATATTGTGGTAGTTGTATGAATTATATTTACAAAACTAGTTTCATCAAACATCTCAACTCTGCAGAGTCGTGTTCATGGTTTGGAGCAAATCTAGGAACATGTGCGGGACGGGTGTTTAGATGATGGGATGTGCTGCACATGATCACAGCTGAAATCCTCTGTCTGCAGCAGGGGCGCACCTTTGATTTTAAAGGTCGGGGGGGGGCACAGTTAGTAGAGGGCTCACTTAGTCTCCTTCATGAAATGAATGATTGATCAATATATTGACTTGTCTGAAGGGTAGAACAGTGCAGGATAAAGCTGATGGATATTGACCTGAAATCCGCCGGAGAACTGAATAGATACTTGAGTAAAGATGCCTGAAAAATCTACTTATACTCAGTATTGAAGTATTTGTACTTCCCACCTCTGGTTGTGGCTTCGGTTTTAGAGAACTGTCATGTCATCCTTCTTCATTCACAGTCTCTGGTATTAACAGAGGGAATTATTACGCCCAGTGAAACCTGTTTCGTAGGTCATCACATGAAAGTTGTTTTTAGAGGGGGGTGGAAAGGCGTCATCGAGGTGCAGAAGCTGTGACATTAAAGTGCTCAACAGGTCTCGTGGTCCGCGGCTGCCGACCAGATCACCTCCTTTCCACATCAGGGCAGTGAACTGAATGAGGCCCGAAGAGCCGGTGTCACGTCTCATTTGAAAACTGGGTTTATCAGCGAAATCAAGACGCTTCGCCGAGACGCAGCTGGTGTGACTGTGTTGGATTAGTCCGTATTGTTTCTGCATGTCCCACAGAGCCCGCGGCGAGGACACGGGCTGCAGGTCCACTTCAGGAGCTTCGGCCTCTGAAGTCCAGACTTTAGGGTTGAATGTGTTGTTAACAGGTCGGAGAGCTCGCTTCACATTCAAGAGAAACACACTGAACGAGTGTTTGCAGCTTCCAGGGGTCAGTCCTCTGTGTGCCGGTCACTTAGAGTCTGAGGAACCCTCATTAACTCCTGAAGCTGTATTTACCGGGTGTTTGAGTTCAGGTGGCCAATAAAAAACAGTTAACAGTCTTTTAAAGAGATACAGCGAACACAAACTAAATTATATGAGTGTTCTTAAAAACATTAATGCTGGTTTTAAAATCAAATTTATTATCGAACATGGCTCATAACGCCACCTAGTGTTTCAAACCATCTTGGACCTTACAGGGCACCGTTTGGGACGTCTTGACATTTCTTTATATATGTATATAAAATGAAAAAGTTAACACCCTCTAATCAAAGGTGGGCGGCCCCACACCACCAGCAACTGCTTGTGACTGGGAATGACTGGCCGGAGGTTCAGATGACTCGGGACGACGGTGGTCTTGTCCGTCAGGAGAAGCCTCTAATTCCTACGAAGGAAATCGTCCTTGACGACCCAGATCAGATCACAAGCTAATTGATATATGTTGTGTATGTGTGTGCTTACGATGATGAGAGAGCGATGGGGTTAGGTTGGCACCTCTGGAGGGAGCCACACTTCAGCTGAAGTTTAGAGGTTAAGATAAGAACTGTCAGATCTGTGAGCCCTCAGATGGAGCTTTAACGAGCCCTTCAGGTCTGGGCTGTTTTCATAGGCAGCTCATTATTCTCCCCTCTGTGGCTGGCGTCCCACCAGAGCTACATCTGCTGCCAAACTGGCACCGGTCCTCACTTCATGGCCGTCCTGCGTCAACCATCAGCGAGCAAAGCCTTGCGTCTTATAGCTGCTTATCGCCGCAAAAAAAAATCAATCTGACTAATGAAAATCGAAGGCAGGCGCTGGAACGAGCTCAGGGGTAATATTATGATTACGGTGAAAATCCAGTGAGGCCGGTTTGAAATGCGAGAAGCCGAGAAACAGGTTTTTGTTTTAACTTTGAAATCACCTGCCCTTTTTTTTTTTTATACATAATCCTTGAAACAAAACTACAAAATACATCAGTGAAATCCCTGTGGTCGACATGTGGTTGTGTTCATGCAGCTAAAGCTACATGGTCAAACTATTTATCAAAAAACAACGAGCCTTATCTGTGCAACACGGCCCCGAAACAGATTTAGCTTGAGTTTAATTTGATTTTATAGATGCCACATGTGGGTCTAGATCTGAACCAAAAAAAATCATTTATCTTGGAGCTCCGGGCTGTTTTGTGCTGCGACCCCGGCCATTCAACCTCATCTCCCACCAATCACATGCATATGCTGCTATTTCAAATTGTCTCTTTTCCCCAGTTTGGTTATTGGGTTTATCTCTGTGTCCAGTTATGGAATAATACTTAATCACCAACAGTTTGGGTTCTGGCTCCACAGACGTGATGATTCCTTGTTTTTTTCTCTTTTATATCTTCATTACATTACTTCCATGATTTCTTGGCTTCGGGTTGAGAAATGCAGCCGCCAGACTTTGAACCAAATCTCATGAGCAAGATCATATCTCTCTTATATTAACTTAGGCTCGACTTTCAAGGTCCTGCATAGTTCCTTTTCAAATCTGTTTTTAAAGCAACACTACGCAACGTTTACTGAGCTGCAGCGCCCCCTGCAGTCACACATGGGGACTGATTGTGTTTGGCTCCCTGACCGAGCGACGAAGTGTTTTCATGTAGAAACGTGTCAAAGGAAAATCCTCGTCGTTTAAACAGCGACGGCAAGAAATCCTGCTTCCACTTCTTCTTCTATTGTTGTCTGAACAATGCAAATGGTCCGAAAGTCCGAACTCTTTTCACGCTGGTGTGTTGAGCTTGTTTCTGTTGAGCTGCTCACTGGAAAACAAACTGAGCAGGTTGATTATGATCCAACAGAAACAATATTTCACAGAGGAAATGTTCATATTTTCTCCTTTTTTAATTTTTTTTATAAGAAGCAGCTGGTTTGACTTTGACAACGACAGAAAACCATAACATTCAAAGCCTGGGGGGGTGGGCGAACTATTTACTGACAATTAATATCTGGATTTTAAATATTCTGACACATTTGAACTTGACTCAGACAACTGACAATGTGTGGTCATTTTCTTTCCCCGGCCGAGAAGACGGCTGACACGGCTGTAACACTTTACCACTTTGCTTCCTCAATCCAAATGAACATCTAAAAGTACTTCAGGACTCAGCAGCTCGTCCTGGGCAGACGCACAGACAGACCGGACCAATGGTACCAGCAGAACAGAGGAGCTAGAAACTCAGTAAGTGGGGAAAGCTGAATGCTCTTACCACAGGGTGACACCTTATCCAATTCATTCGTTTTGAATGTTTTCGGGATTGCAGGATCGTGCTGTGGCAGCAGAGAGGGGCAGGGAGGGGCAGGGAGGGGCAGGGAGGGATGGATGTGGCTGAGGAAGAGAGGGATGTAGGTGAGGAAGAGGAGGAGGAAGCTGCTTTGGGAGAGTCGGCCAGAGCAGAAGCAGCAGGGGAGAGTGACACCAAATGCAGAGCTGCAGTGGTCATTGTGGTCAGAAACAGAATCAAAACACTGTGATAACTTGTGTTTAACTCTTAACTGTAGCAGAGCTGTGCAAAGGTTTCAGGCCCTTTTAGATGTTTGGGCTCTTACCCATCATGCAACACCATGGGGGAGGCGTCTGATTGGTCCCAGATTCATTCTACAGCCCGACAGCGACCGCAAACACACAGCCAGAGTCACAGAGAAGTATCCGGACTGACAAGAAGGACGAGGAGTCCTGCACCAGATGGTCTGGCCACCACAGAGCGTCATGGAGTCCGTCTGGGTTTATACAAAGAGACAGAAGACGCTGAACAAGCCTGAAGCCACAAGAGAGACTGTGGCTAATTCTGCAAGAGGCTTCGGAACAATGTACCTGCCAAGTACCTCGAGAAACTGAGGAGAGCTGGTGCTGCTTTAGAGGCTGGTCACAGCAAAGACTAATTTGATTGAGGTTTTAGCTCGTTTTCACGGAATCCTCACTTTTGTGCTGAAACTTTTGCACGACTGGGAGATTTTGTCCCCCATCATAGTCACTGGTTGGCATTAGGAAGAATCTCCATGGCCAGTACGACCTGGAGGAGCACCGTTGTACCTCAGATTATTCTCTATGGGCGAAGGACACGATGCTTCTGGTTTCCGTTTCTACTTTGACCAATCGAAGTAGAAATACACAACTGGGATTTAAACCAGCTTTCTGGAGGAAGCGGAGAGGCGTTGTCTATCTTAATTTACAGGCTATAGGATTAACTTGAGAAATTATGAACTAATCCCTTCTGGGCTCTGGGCTGTAAATCATCTGGACCAGTGCAATCAATGCAGAATCAGTGAACACAGGACGTGACCGCTGCGTGACCTCAGAGTTCCTCTCATTGACTTTCAGCCCAGAAACAAAGCTTCAGATAACAGTGCTAACAGTTCCTGTTCTTCTCACATCGTTTATCTTCATTAGAGGCTCATGTACCCCAAAAGAAGAGCAGATATTCTCTTCACTTTGATGGATGGCCAGAGAGTTCAGAGTTTCTGCAGATTCATTTGGGTTCAATGATGAAACGACTAAACGCCAACAGCTGCCCGGGAAGGAAGGGAAATCTGAAACGCTATTAGAAACCATATATGCATATCTGGATCATAGCAAATGGACAGAAATTTGGATAAATATTGACAGGACGCTTTAAAGATTCAAGTGGAAGAGGTCGGCCATTCAGACCTGCGTAAGCAGATCCATATGTCACCTCCCTTGTCTCACACATGTTGTGGACATCACTTTCAGTGGCAGGAGAAACGACAGCTGACGTAACATCTCTTGTGGCAGTTGGACTTTTGTTTTTCTTCTGTGCAGTCGCTACCAAACACGTCATTACTTTGTGCTGCTCGTCATTCTGCTGTTTTTGTTTCATTCGATGGAGACAGTTGTGATTGAGACGGGAAGCATGAGAGCAGGTGGAGGAGCATCACTCCTCCGCTGGGTCTGAACCAACTGGTGCAGTGCTGAACCTGTTTGGATTGAGCCGCGGTAAATAAAGAGTCCACAGAACCTGAAGCTGCTGCATCGCTCGCTGCACAAAGAGCTGATGAAGATAACAAAAAACCTTTCAAAATGGTAACAGTACAAAACCAGTATGTTTTCCTGAAGTAAAACCAGCAGAAAAGTAGACACAAGAAAGGCTTTTTTTATTTTTTGTAAGGCAATTCGGAGTTGAAATGTAACACCTTAATTATTAACAGTTTAAAATATACTTAACTTACATATACAAATATAAATAAGTGCAAAACTCTAAACAAATCTATATAACAAAATTACATTTGCTCTCAGCCTGTGTGGGGCCAGGTGTTTTATTTAGTTTGTTCCTCCTCTCACACAGAATCCTTTTTATTTGTCCTTTCCCGTTTTAATACAGTCACACGATCGCCTGGTTCACTTTAGGCCTTTTGTTGTCGAGTCATAAATGAGAGTGTGTTGCCACCAGAGTTAAGTGCAACGTTAACCAGACATCGTGGTGACATTTACGTTTCCTGTAGGTACTGCAGCTGCTTTAGTCCAGAGCTCGGACATCGAGATCTGCATCGTGAGGAAACCAGAACCTGATTGGCTCCAGACTTCACTCCTTATAGTCGCCTGATACTTATGGTTCATCAATGTTGAGCGTATCACATGTCCAGTTCGCACCAAATTCAACCTTGTGGTTCCTTTGGCCCGTCACAATTCACATGTCAAGTTTGAAGCCGATAACATGAAGGTAAACAGAGACGGAGTTATTAGATGAGTCAGTTACTGGAGCTTCACCAGGATCATGGACGTCTCTTTTCTTCATTAGCTCAGTAAAGCTCTGCCCCACAAACCAGGCGGCAAACTGTTGATCCAACAAAATACAGAAACATTTGGAGAAAAATCCTGATCACCAGACTGAATCGGGAGAAAATGTGGTCACCAGCAGCGGTGAGCGAGGTGCCGTCGATGACTTTGGTGTCAATGAGTTCAGCTGTGGAAAATCTCCCTGCAGGAAATGACTCATCAGACCTTTTTTTTTTTTTTAATCTCTCTCCTGAACAGCAGGAGAAAAAACAAAGTCGACTCGCCAGCATCGTATCGTTCTTCTGTCGAAGCTCGTTAGATTCCTTCGGAGTGAAATAATAGAGTTTGAATTTCAAAATACTTTTTGCCGTATATATATATTTCTCGTTTTAATAGGCGCTGTGCAACATATGGGATTAACAGCATTAACCGTGTGATGCTGCGAGTGAGAGAAAGTGAACAGTAAACAGATCCATGTGTTTAAGTTGTGCAACCAGAGGAGACCCTGTGTTTTGTACGGTTTCAGGAGGCTGTGGCTTGCAGGGCGGCCGTGGTGTGAACGTGAGGCAGGGTGGTGCTGAAAAGCACGTTTTGTACTTGGTTGGGTTTCTCTGAAGGGCGTCTGCAGTCTGACATGAGAATCTGGTTTACATCGCATACCAATGAAAGTGTGCAGACACCCGGAATCCATCCTCCGGCTACACGGCCTTGGATGGAGAGGGCAGGGGAGTTGGGTGTGTGAGTTGTACTCGAGTGTTGATGTGTCAGCAAGTCCTGCATTAACGTCTGCATGTTTTATGTCTCTGCACCTTAACCACATTCAAATACTCCTGTGAATGTATCTGGAATTTAACGGATCTGCGTGTGCCTGTCTTTCATTTCTTTAATCCTCCTCCTTTCCTTTCAGTGTGCAGCTGATGTTCTCAGTTACTTCACCTAAAGCTGCTTTCACACATGCACCGAACTCCTGAGATCCTCTGGAGTTTCTCCGGAGGATGTGTGTGTGAACGCAAATTAAACGTCTCTTGAGTTATTGTGGACTTTCTCTGCCTGAGCTCCTGGTATAAAGAAACTCCGGCAGAGCAGAGGTGAGAACACATCAGGAGATTCTCCACGCCTGACGATCTCATTAATGTTTTGTATCTTACATCACACCCATGAACCTCTGGTCACTGGCAACACACATGAGAAATGAACAAAAGTCAAAAAGTCATGTTAGGACAATTATACCAGGACGAAAGGATCATAATAGACGATCAGGATAGATGTCACATCAATTCTGAGGCAGATCAATTATGTGTTATACCTCCTCGCTGTGATATCAACATATCTTGGTTTTATCTTTATATAAAAAAATGTCTTGGTATTATCGTTGACAATCCTTGATATGGTTTTATTGCCCAGTCCAATGACATGGATGTTTCGTGAGCTCACCTCTTAGCGCTCCTGACCCTTAGTCAGTCTTTAACATGTGGAAGTGTGTGGGAGCCAGAAAAATATGTGCACGCCCAATTAACGGATTTTAATGGAATGACTTGTGGGGGGGTTAAACCTCTAGCAACTTCTCGACTTTAATAAAGATGAGGCCGTAAAGACGAGGTGAGTGGCTCCAGCAGGACGCCCCCCCCCTATTAGATGAGGTGGATGCCTCTGACCTGGTTTACATCAGTGCAGCTGTGAGGCGATGAAGTGTTTAACCGTCCGCTAGTAAAATCCTCTGGTTACCTGAGTCGGGCTCTGGCGCTGCTCGTCCGTTGTCGACTGGATCAAAGTGTTGAGCAAAAATTTTGTAGTAACACAAGCGACCAGATTGATCATAGGAGTAATATTAACACATCAATCGAAATAAAATATTTCAATTATTGTCAATATCACATTATCGCAACAGCCTGAATGACGATAACATTGACATGTTGCGACCGTTGTAAGTGAACGACAGGACACTCCCCCTGGTGGCTGGCTGTACTATAGGTAATAAACCTCACCTCCTCTATGTTAGCTGATGGGACATGGACCAAACCAAATGTCAAAGTATACATATATAATATTACACATATATAGTTTTTCTCAAAGATGGTTTCGGTCATTTTATCAAGTGTTCACGTTTCTGATGAGTTTAGTTTTAATGAATTATTTGAGGATATAAAAACAGGGTGAAACTTCATGATTGACAGCTGAGACTGACTCGTGATTGGTCGCGCGCACGTGTCGGCAATACTTTGCCACCGCGCCTCTCTCTCCCACGATCTCGATTACTCAGACTCTGGTTTCAAATGACGTCTTCGGGGCAAGATGTCAGCGTTTGGGATATTTAGCCTCACGTCTGGAAAGTGGGAGGAGGCGGAGATGCATCATCCATCTTTATTTACCGTCTATAGTTACAGAGTGAATGAGGAGACGTGTTGGACTGTGGAAGTCTCATAAATGGTATGTTCTGGGAAAAACGTCATTTTCCCTGTCGCACCACATGTCGGACTCACAGTCTTTCCAAAAAATGAATCCAAGCAGGGTTCTGGTTCGGGGTTGCAGTGAATTTTATTGCAAAAACACGATGCATTGGATTAAAGTCCTTAACTGTGCATAATAGATCCCACTCATCTGCTTTTGCTGAAACCAAGACTGCAGATACCATCATTAACCGCAGTGACGCTGTTTGCTGTCGCCCGCCTTCTACCTCCTCATTCACCATGACGACCAACGTAAAGATTCTCACTCTCACAAACACAATGAAAAAAAAGTGAACCATGCAAACACAAGTAAACTGAAATGTGGCTCCAACAAAATATTAAAGATAATACATCTCACCCACCACACACATTAGAATTATGTGTGTGGTATACATGTATGTACTGCATTAAAATACATAAAGTAGATTGTATTAAAAGTACAGTATCTCTAAATGTAGAAAATGTCATATGAGCTTTACATCAAGATGAAGATCTTTAACTTTAAATGATTCAAATGCACGTTCTCTGTGACGCTGCGTTCACAAACGTGAAGTGATCTTTTCGTGCGATGAGATTTCATACAAAGTAAACGCAGAGGCAAAGTGTCTCTTCACCCGTTTCGAGTTTAAACATTTGAACTCAATATCCCAAATGCCAATCAGCACCGAGAGTGAAGCTGACAGGAGACGGGCAACGGCTGTGATCCAGAACCGGCTCGTGGAGGAGGCGGTGAAATTCCCCGAGCTGTTTGCTCCTCCAGATGGTTTCTGGACTCAGACACGATGGTGCTGGTTTCTCCGACGTTTCCACAACAGGTACAACTCGGCAATTAACTTCAGCAAATAGTCCTAATCTCCTTTTTTCTGGAGGAGAAAACCGTGTCATGAAAATGTGCGTTTTGTGTGAAAGCAGCATGATGGTTCCAGGGAACATTTATTAACCTCAAAATAATGAGGAACAATGTGGAGGAGCACATGTAGGAAAAATGACTCATTAGGACTCATTAGAACCATGATAATCCATAATAACTCAGTGTATTTTTAAACCGTTCCAGAGGACGTCTGCATCTCATGAGCCGGTGAAGAACTGTATTAGTGAAGAAGGTTCTTCCAGATTTCTTTTGTACTCAAGCTCTAAATAAAGCATTTTTACATTCATCTTAATAATCAGGCTCCGCCCTTGATGAGTCCCAGGGCTGTTACACAACTGGGAAAACAATCATGCTTCAAATCACCCAGTCCCTCGTTAACAGGATTCATCCATCAATGTTTACAACGCTGTACAACAATCATTCCTTCTATTTAAACTAAGCCTCCTCCTGCTGAGACCCAGGAGGAGCCTGTACTGGGGCCAACGACAGGAACCAGTAAACCTTGTTTTCCACTGGTTTGAGAGAATCTGACCAGAATCCAGATGTGGGAGCAGCAACAAACACACAGCGAAACAATGACGCATCAGGGATGTGCTTGGCTTTGTGTTTTCTATTTGTAAAACTGCTGTTATTAAAACAGAGATTTACTAAATTAAGATTTTATCTACCCTGAACAAAATCAGACCAACTTTCTGCATGTTCAGTTTTGCACAAAGACTTGTGCAGTTTCCTGGGATGTTGGGATCTTCTCCGGAGTCCTTGTGCTCCATCGTTTGCAGATCCACGATCGCTGCTTTGACACAAACAGACTTCCACAGCAATAACTCTGAACTCCTCACCTCTGTCAAAACCACGAGCCTTATAGTTTCTGTCCTCAACAAAACTCAGATTATCTATCTATCTCTCCATCTATCTCTCTATCTCTCTATCTCTCTATCTATCTATTCAACAATTAAAATTATATTAAATAGGTTTGACTTAGGTTCTGAAGGAAACTCTCTCTGTGGGAAATAAGAAGTGATTTAGCCAGAGTTCAGTTGGATAAACACAAAGTGCATCGTGACAGGACAGTGAGTGAAGTCTTCTGCTGATCGTCTCTGTGAAGACATGCGCTCCAATGGAAACGATTGCCTGTGTTATTACAGTCGATAAAAAGACTTTCCAACGCCAACTTTAAACTAATAACACAAACAATGTAAGTAAGTGAACCATTTAATTTAGTGACTGGTCGAATCCACACTTCGATCCATCACCTCTGGAAGCAACAGAGTATTGATCATGTTGCACTGCAGAATGAACTGGGTGATGAAACCTGATGTTGATTTTTCTTGTTTCACAATCACATTTAGCTTTTTACACATAAATTCAGTGAATGAACACGTTTGAACTCTGCTTGCGTTATTAAAACGGTTTAATCTGCAGAGCAGGATTTGACCTCGGGCTCATTTTGAGAAACTTTCTTTACCGCAGGTTGAGATGTAAAATATTATATCGCGGTTGGGCCTCTTCAAACATTCAAGTTCTTTTAAGTGTAACGTGACTCCCACATTTGGTTTCTGTGGTTCGTCAGATCACAAACGATGTGGCACTTTTATTTCAGAGATGAAATAGACTTTGAAATAATAAAACAAACAGTAAATGGTAAAAAAAGAGCTTTATTTCTGGGAGTATTCTTTGATGCTGCAGATTGTGCAGGTTGTAATTCAGCTCGCTCGCTCAAAACAACAGCGTATTACAGCCACTGAGAATCATATTACATTTATTAACCTACATTATGGGACAGGAACACATGCAGACCAGGCCTATACCTCGTTTTCATTCAGACACATCTGCTGTTTCAAATGTTTTCATTACCAGCCACGACGACTGGTCTTGTTTTCACCGTGTGTGTGTGTGTGTGTGTGTGTGTGTGTGTGTGTGTGTGTGTGTGCGTGTGTGTGTGTGTGCGTGTGTGTGTGTGTGTGTGTGCCCACCACAGACGAGGGTTTGAATAACGGGCGTTTGTCACGACGACTTGACACCGAGTCACAAACGTTCACAGGTGAGATCAAACTGAAGGTTGAGTTTGAATATGGGTGTAGTTCAAACGAGGAAACTGAATTCAGAATCAGAATCTGGTTTTACTGTCGAGCAGGTTTACACACACTGGGGAATTTTATTCGGTGTAGTTGTATGAATATAAAAAATGTAAAATTCAAATATATAAAATAAGAAGGGGTTGGAAGTAGAGACTGTTTATAGAAATAGACTCCGGGTACAGAAAGTGAAGCCAATACGGAAGTGTCTAAAATCTGTATTCTCTCGAATGACCAGCAGAGGGCGACTCCACTGGTTTAGAAGAAGTCTGAAGTTTGTACTTTGATCAGAAAGTCTTTTTATTTTGAGATTTTATTTCTGTTTTCACGTTTTTAATGAATCAAATAGTTTTTACCTGTTCCATTTAAAATGCTGCACTTTGTAAGGTAGATTTTATAAAGTGCTCCATAAATAATTTATTATTACTACTGAGGCGGTAACTTCAGTAAACCTGAGTGGGGAAACTATTTTTACAGTTACATCCTTTTGTTAATTATAGGATTTGAAAGCTCTTTGTTCGTTCCCGTGCCAGCGCCGCCCTCCGCCTCCATCGCGTCTAGGCCCGGTTGAGGTTTCAGTGGATTTCCATGTGGTTACACTTTCAGCTGACCAACTGGGCCAAGAGACGGCTTCCCTCCACTCGCCAATGTGGTTTTCATTTGCACTTTATTTTGCCCTCAATTTGTCAGTGTTGGGGGGGAAACATGTCAGCAAATATATCTAATAGCTGTGAATTACAAATTAGAAACCCCTGTTTAGAAAATGTGCCTGTTATTAAACCTAATTACTGCAGTTCCCGAAAAACGTAACAGCTTCTGTGAATGGTTTATTCAGCGCGAACCAGCAGAGTAATCAAATTTTACAGTTACAATCATTTACACAATAAACTAGTGACGGGAATCAGAGAGTTTTTCATGAACCTGTTTTGATTTGGGGGTCGAAGAAAGTCTGACATAAAAGAATCAATAAAACCCAATGAAAAATATATCATATATTACATGTGTATGTATAAATCACTATATGTGTTTTCTCTTTTCTCTCTGGCAGCTTTTTTTATCGTGGTGTTGTTAAGTCGAGACGTAAATTTCTCTGGAATCTATTCCTGATTTTAATTTAAGATTATTTAACCTCATTTGAGTGAAATATTTGCTTTTAAACGTTTAGGGAAGAAAAGGCTAAACCATGTGAGCACAAGGTGAAAGGGTGAAAACGTTTAAAACACGTTGCCCATACTCGTGATTGAGAACAGACAGAACATCACTCAGCACTTCTGGATTCTGATCCTTTGTAAATGTTACAGGTTCCAACTGAAAAATAATAGCATACAACCAAATAAATCAAATTAAGTTAAAATATCTATCTTGATTTGGGTGCATTTGTTTCTTCAGCATCTTCTACATGTACGACTTCTCGTCCCGACTTATTTACCCCCCCCCCCCACTGTTTTCTGGATAGTTTACGAGGAGCCTGACATGAACGTCTGAGGTCAACTGACTCGGATATTTGCTTTTCTCACATTCGGCCCCCGGGAAAAATTTCAGGAAAAACATCTGGACCGTCAGAGCAGGTCTGAAATCCGCGTCTGGTCCCTGGTGTGCGGTGGAATCTGGAAGAAATATATCTGCTTGTGCCGCAATAAATGAGCTATTTGAATAATTTAACATTTGAAGAGCTCAGCAGCAACACGTCTTTACATAGAATTAACGTCACAGTCAAAGCTCTCTGTCAACGGCTGCTGTGAACTTCTCTGCTCGAGCATGTAACTGCATCTCATTCACGTCTCGGACACGTTACAGTACGTGTGTGTGTTACTGACACACACACGTACTGTATGCCATGATCGTCGGGTGTTTCCATGGCTGCAGTTTGTTCCATGTTGATTGATCTGTTTGCTAGTTGGACTCAATCAGCAGAGACAGGGCTGGTCATTTGCAGAATAAATAAAATGTTCCATCACCAGGTTCCAGATCCTCGTAACAGCTGCACTTACAGGGAATGAGTGTGTGTGTGTGTGTGTGTGTGTGTGTGTGTGTGTGTGTGTGTGTGTGTGTGTGTGTGTGTGTGTGTGTTCAGTGTTGTTAAGCAGCACATGTTTCCGTTTATAACAAATAGGTGCAGTGATTATGTTTAGTTAGGATTTGAAAATCCTCTGGAGAAAGAAAACTAACACAGCAACAACATCAGGATTATGAATCTTGTTTTTACATTTACATTTTACAGATATTTTCTGATGAGTGATATTTAAATGCTTTTAGCCATGAAGCCTCTGAAGGAAACTCTGGTCTTTCAAACACTGCGCTCCAGACTGAAATATCTAGAACAAACAAATCAGTTTCAATTTATTTCCTCACTCATATTCATTGTGAAGAATTCCTTGTGATCTCCTCAGATTGCTCTTCTGGTGCCGTACCAGCAGGTTCACATTCTCGTTGTCAGTGAAACGTCTTAACAAAGATAACATGAGACGCTAAAGAGACTTTTTTGCTTCAGCCGAACATTCTCTGATAACACAGATAAATCTTTCTAGATGAAGTTTATCATGTAAACTCTCACAAAGATCCATTAATTTAGTCAAACTGACCACGATCACTTTTAAAAACCTTTGCTCTGGTAGAAAAACAGCTTTAAAGGACCACAAAACGTCTCAGTTGCAGTCTCTTTACAGTTAAGCTGATTATTTCTCATGTGATATTGCACAAACAGGAACATTCCTCATATTGACGGGCTTCAGTCAAACTTGAATCCAGTGAAGTGCAACAGCAGGAGCAACCCGTTTGACCAAACAGCCGCTCGAGCCCTGTGTTGTTTCTCTGTTGTCCTGTTGTCTCTTCACTATGAAACCAGCTGTTTAAGTATCAGAACGTTTGGCTCCAGCGTCTCCCGGTGCCAGCTCACATGTCAGTGTTGGGAGACACTGGTTTCAGTTCCACGCGCCAACAAATAAGTGCACTGACATCCAGCCAAGCAGCTGTGTCGGCCATAAACAAGTGAAAGTGAAATATTAGTCTTCAGGAAAGCACGAACCGCTTTTTTTCTGTCGGAAAAAAGTTTCCGTCTCCGAGTACGACATTTGTGATCGTAACACGCCTGAAGGACGTTTCAGAGGAACACGTAGTATGATGCAAGCAGCTCGTGATGAGCGGCACCGAGCTCGACCCACATCGGTGATAAAGAACCTTCCAACTGGCTCGTTAAAGTCGACCTGTGTTCGCTCCGCTGGGAAAAAACGGACCCATGCGGAGAGAAGGAGTTGAAGTTGAAATCGGGATCCAACACATTCTTTACATGATGATTCAAAGTATATCATAAAACACTCTAAATCACAGAAAGGCTCCTAATCTCACCAGATGAATAAAGTGCAGGACAATGTCAGACACTCTTGAGAGGTGGACTGCATCGTGACGTGTGTTTTAACACAACAGTTACACAACTCGTCTCTCTCCATTCAACACAACCCGTCGAGGCAGATGTCCGACCACCTTGACTGTAGATTGGTTGGCTACAGCTCAACAACAGAAATCAATTGAATTGAACTGAATAATAATAATAATAATAATAATAATAATAATAATAATAATAATAATAATAATAATACACACACACCCAAATTGTGAATATAACATTGTCTATTCTGACTTGTGTAAATACTGAATGATTGTCTCCTGCATGAAGTTGGTGCTGACAGACTGTGTCACTGTGAAAGAGTCAAAATGCAAAACAACTCGCAGCCGACACATCTACGTAGACTGTACGTAAAGATGTGGCTGCGGCTCGTGGAGTGGAGTGGCTCGTCCACGACCCACACATAACTTTAAAAGACCGTCTCGTAGATTCAGGGGATGACTGCAGAAGAATAAATCAGCCCGACAGTAGCTCTTATTCCTGTGTCACGTCTATCATCGGACATCTGGGGCGGCTCCACTCTTCCAGCCACTGACCTTGGTTCCACAAGTGGACATAAATTATTCTGATCGTAAAGAATAGTATTTACATGGTTAATTCAGCAATTATGTTTTATAGTTGCCTATTTTACACCCATTTACTGTATGTCACCTCAGGTTAATCAGTCCAGGTCTCAACCAGCTCCTCCACTCGCCTGCCCTGCTCCACTCTGCTCCTCCAGACTCAAGTCCTGCACCCCCCACCAACCAGCCCCTGTCATCCTCACACATCTTCAAACAAAACACATTAAAACCACTTTTCTTTCTTTTCACATTCTAGGTTTCCTTTATTTACATCAAGCAGATATTAAGCAACATCTGTATTAGTATTAGAATAGAGTAGAATAGAACAGAACTTTATTATCCCCCTGTGGGCCTTCGTCTCACAAATAAACAGCATCAGCAGACAATCGTAAAAACGTGACAAAAACATAAAACAAGAGAAAAACAACATGTCCACAGGGTTGTGTTGCACATTAACAGAGCTTCTCGTCATCTGTGCAGACTGGACGACACTTTGTGGAGTTTAGAATTTGGATCAATCAATCAAATTGAAGTTGTATAGCCTCTGTTCACAACCACAGTTTGTCTCATAGGGCTTAAGGTGCGACATCCAAACAGGAGCAGACCTCCCAAGTGTGATCACCCCTCACGGTGTGTGGGTCAAATCTGCTGCTGTGTGTGGGGGGGGGGTTTAAATCTAATTCTCCCTGTGTGTAGCTCCGGTTTGGTCTCCACCACCTTCTCCTGAAAACCTGTTAGGCTGCGATGACGAGAGCAGAGTCTTCAGCGGGTCGAAACCCAAACAAACAATGAGCTGAACCGCTCCAGAGGGAGAATCGCCCTTTAGTGCCGCTGTAAAAATAAACTCACCCACAGAACCAACATCGTGTTTCTTCACAAAATTGTAAAAGTCAAAATGTTTATTGGCTGTGCTCCCCCTGATGTCACACGTTAAGAGGTCAACTGCTCCTCCATAATACCCACTAAGTGATCCAAGAGTCCACTTATGAAGAGGTCAGAGGTCGGATCTGATAACACTCACATCTGACTGCATCTTTTCTTTTTGTTTAGCCCGAGCTGAGGAGAGTTCGAGGAGTGAGAAGGTTTCCTCCGATGGCTTTCTATCTCCTCGTAGATTTAGGGGACGACTGCAGTAGTTTTTACGTCTGTGTCACGTCTGTGTCACGTCTGTGTCACGTCTGTGTCACGTCTGTGTCACGTCTGTGTCACGTCTATCATCGGACACCTGGGGCCGCTCCACCCTGCGTTTCTACATGGTTAAATGAACAAATAATTAGATCAGCGTGTATGAAGAGACGGGGTGGGATTACTCACCTTCCAAACAAAGATTAAGAGACGCAGCAGGGATACGCAGAGTCTGGAGAGTTGGAGCAGGATTTTCCATCTCTGATGAAAACTGAGGACGAACACATATATTTTTCCTTTAAGCCAAGAAATGTTTGACTGAAACGTTCTGATTCTCTAGAGACTGCTTTTGTCTCTGGTAAAAACAAAACACAATTAATCTGTTGACCTGTGAGTTTCCAAATTGAGTTTCCATAAGGCACCAGATTAGAAATACTTTCATGTTGATGAAGCGGAACAGTTCCCCGGCTCCTCGGGCTCTTCTCTCCAAAACCAAAACATTTGTTGACTGCTGACGTAGCTGGAACATTCTTCAGGGGGATCTGACAGGAGTTTGACGTAGAATAATAACATCTATTAAAAGCACTCCCATTTATAAATGCAACATGGAGCATGTTTAAGCTTTGAAAGATTGACCCCCAAGAAATGAATTGCAGTCGTTTTTATAATGTTTAAACTTACATCAATGGGTTATAGGCCTGTTGTTACATTTTAAATCGAGAGAAACATTCTTAATTGTGAAAAGTTAAAAATCGTCTCATTTACAACTCTGCACTGAACAATTTGCGGGTTCCGTCCCCTGCAGATGTCCGGGGGTCTCACCGGTGTCCGTCCCCTCGTTAACACCGACCATCTGAGGATGGTTAGAGTTGAGGATGGAGCTTCGCTTCAGGGACCTGCTAAATGTTCCCGTCTGGAAGGTGAAGCCACGTCAGCCGGACGCTGTCCTGTGGAAACCACCATGAGAGGACCAGGCCCACATATCTGAGCAGGGACTCGGCCAGGTGCTCCACATGCAGCCCGAGTGCTGTAATGGTTTGGACTGGATGGCCTCAAGTGCACCGCAGCTGAGACCGACTTCTCTGCAACCCGCAGAGCAGCGACTGGCAGAGAACCACCGAGAGCTGAGCCTCGTTCTTTGAAAGCTGTTTTGCTTGTTTTCCTTTGGAAGTTCAGATTAATCATTTTGGTTTTTCTCCAGCAGCTTCAGGGTTTTTTTCTCGGTTCACTGCTGAAGTTTTCTGTTGGAACAATTCATGGTTTTGTTCTTGTTCTGGCTGCCTACTGTTTGTGATTTGTGATCCATCAGGTGCTGGATCAGGTCCATCCATCCATCCGTCGGTCCCGTCCCATTATCGATAATTACCTCCACGCAGAAGTTTATGTTTTTCGTCCGTGTGTTTGTCAGCACGAAAGAAAGGACCCTTTAATTTCGGTGCAGCTCCTGGAATTTGTTCTTACTTTGTTTAACAATTTCACCAATTTCCCAGAGAATAATTAATGAGTTTCAATAAAAAGAAAAAGGCTTATTTAGAGGAATGATATTTAAGAAATGTGGAGCAGCTTGGTTTAATTCAAGTGCTATTTCATCTTGCTTTTAATTCAGCCTGATGCTTTCATTATTACATTATTACATCTGAGAACGTTATGTTATTAGCTGCATTTGTTTGTTTGTTAGTTTGTGCAAAAACTACTGGACCGATTTCCCGGAGTCCTGGTGGGAGGATGTGGTTCGGATCAGGGAAGAACTCGCTGCAGATCCAAGTTTCGTTTTTTTCATTTTCTTTCAAATTGGGAGATATGGTGTTTTTCAACATTTTTATGATTTGAGAAGAATTCACGATCTTGATGAGGCATATTTACAGTGTTAGCGTGTGTGCAGTCCACATCTGGAGAATTCAAATGTCTTTTAATGAGGCGACTGTTTGGCCTGGATGGAGTTATGAGCTCTACTGAGTGAAATCCTACTCTATCTTATTTACTTTTATCTTATCTGCGTCGTTTACTGCGTTTCTCTCTTGCACAGTTTTTACTCTGCTATGACTTTGGCTCGACTCTCATTAACAGTCAATGAATCTGACTTGACGTCTCCGTCATGCATGCATTGTTTTCATTAACACTGCTGACCTCCACACCTCATTATTCATTTGTGCTGCTTTTTAGTTTCGGTAAATTAAATTCTCTTAAAGTCTAAAATCTTGGTGGGAGCTTTAGAAATCAGACACAACACGTTTTCTAATCAACGCCAGTCTTAGTGTATTTACAGAGTTTCTTTTACGTTTCCTTGTGTCCACTTTGTTATCTGAGAAGCTCCTCTCATCATTAGTCGGGAGCCAGAGCCAGTGACCCTCCGCCTGTAACCTCTATCCTCTATTATTTAAATATAGAGATGTCAAAACAAAACCCCGATCATGAGAACAGATGATTCAGTAGAAAGAAGTGCAGCCTCATGCCGAGCGTCTCGCTTTCTGCAGGTATAATCTGATGGAGCCTTTCTGCAGAAAGTGTAAAACGCGTCCTCCTGCTGGCTGCAGCTAGGACACGTTGTCCTGAGCCTCGCTGTTGATCCGGAGCATCCTCAATTTGTTGAAGTGTTACACGTGTGAGGTGAATTAAGTGGAGACAGAGCAGGAAGGTCTGGTTCTACTTATCTGTCGTGAGACTTTCTTTCTTCTCTGAGAAGAAAAAAAAATGTACCTGAAGTAAAAATGGCAGATTTATAGTTATGATGTTCGTCTAAATTCAATCAATCTGCAGCAAATTACACACATGCAGACATTTAAAATCAAAGACAGCAAATCAAATCATTTTACTTCATTAAACGTTATAGCAAAAGAAAAGCACAAAAAAAAAGGAACATGAGCAAAAGCCCCTGGTGTTGTTGTGGTAGTTTGTTGATTAGATGGAAAGGTGTGTTAATGTTTAAAGTATTTATACACAAAACAATGTCTGGACGAGTTACTGTCAGTGATGTAGAAAACAGAATATTTTTGTCAAATTGTTAAATCAAAGTTTGAGGTGGAAAGACTGAAAGTTGAAGGTATTATTGTTCTGTTGTGTAGTTATATGTTTGGAAACAACACTTCACACGAGGGTCCGGCCCCCCCCCCACTGGTCCCGCCTCCGGAGCACAGCTGGCAGTATGTCTTCATTATAGGCTGCAGGGAAAGGTACCTCTACTTAGGCACTGATACAAGAGGCAACGCAGGAGAGGGGGGATACAAAGGGAGTTCGCAGAAAGAGGAAAAACGGAAGCAGAGGGAGGGAAACTGAGGCAGGACAGTGAGGGGGGGAAATAAAAGACAAGATCAGAGGTAAAGGACTTGTAGATCAAAGAGGCAGAGAAATAAAGACGTTGCAGCAAAGAGAGACAGAAAAGAAAGAGGAAGGAGAGCGTCACAGAGTAGAAAGAAGAGAAGCTGCAGACTGAGCTGGAACCGCAGGTAAGACACTTTCTGACATTGTCTTGTTCAAACAGTTCCAGGAAACATGGAGACACGAGAGGCTCCAACGCTTAAAGAAATTAGAAACATTCCACTAACTGAGTTCCTCGAGCTTTAATCCTGGACATCAGAGAGACAGAGAAAAACATCCTTAGTGAGTTTGTTAAAAAACTACTTTTCATCCTGCCAGCTGCTTTTAAAGGATTCCCCCCCACAGCTGTGGCCTGCAAAGTGCTAATACACAGATACATACAAAAGCTGGGCCCGGTGATAAAAAGACAAATGAGTCTGCGTGAGGCTGATCTGTTTGGATCCCTTCCACGATGGGACTTCAGCCTGTTTAGACGTCTCGGTGTTCAGTCACAGAGAAACCAGAGCCCGGGCCAGCAGGTAGTAAAACGTCTGCATCAGCGTGACGGCTTATACGAGATCGGCTGTAAATGCCTCACGTCCTCACATCTTAACACAGGTTTAAGGAAACGCTCACGTGTTGTTTCGGGTTCTGGTGGAAGCGACGCACCGACGAGAGACAAGTGGTCGTAAGTGAGTTATAACAGGTTGTTAATGTTGTATCAGCTTTCTGAGAAGAGATAAGGTGTTTGAAGTGTGTGTGTGTGTGTGTGTGTGTGTGTGTGTGTGTGTGTGTGTGTGTGTGTGTGTGTGAGAGAGGTTTAATCCTCATGGAGCTTTGGGCTTTTGGTTTAACTTGACAGACGGTGAAGAGCACTTGTGCAACAGATAATGTTCTGTTTCAAGTGTGTTCTGCTGCTGCAGGACTCAGAGACTTAAGATTTCATGATCAATTTTTCCTCAACTCCATTTATTTTATTTGCTCTTTGCTTTGATTTCAGAGTTTAGTGAAATGTGCATTTCAACGATTGAGCTATTGTAAAGAAAAGTGGTTTTAAGTGTGTTTTAGTACATGTTTAGTATCAGTGGCAGGTTTATGATCAGCTACGGGATGCTTGTGTGTGTGTGTGTGTGTGTGTGTGTGTGTGTGTGTGTGTGTGTGTGTGTGTGTGTGTGTGTGTATCGCTTGTTCCCCATGAAGCTGGTTTTGGGATGAGTTCACCCACATGTCAACACATTTGTGGAATAATCATTTCTGGGTTTTTATTCAGCTGCTGAATGACTACAAATGTAAGATTTGAATTTAAGTCTTAAGATTCCATCAGCAATGTTTTACCAACCTTTAATGTTTGTTTGCGCTATTATTTAACAATTGAAAAGTTATTTTAAAACGTTTGTATATCTACGTCTACTTCTAAAGTCTTTTAATTGTATTTATATTTCCACAAATATCTTTATAATCTTTTAAAACAATTAACGAACAAAATAGTTTTTTCTTCCACGACTTGACAAACCACAAAACTGCAGTCGTATAAAATTTTAACAGAAAGTCAATTAAAGAGTCAATAAAAGATTATGTGCTGCATGACCAGTAAAGTTTTATTGATCCCTCACGAGTGTGAGCGCAAAATTTCAGTTGAAGCTGCTCTCGATTATCACGGTGGTGAGAATATTAAGGGTCTAATGTGTTAATGAGCGCACTTCACACACAGAGGCTGCCATCTTGTTAATCATGTGAAATACTCAGTAAACGGACGTCAACATAAACACGTGGGTTTAATGGAGCTCATCTCCGGATGAAAACATCTGTTTACAGCAGAACAAGGAGCAGGTTGAAGGTCGCTCTTTATTATGCACTTCAAGTTGCCGCTTCACCCCCTGGCTCACTTCCTGCTGGGGTGCAGCATCATCCAGGTGCTCGTGGTCGTCGTGGTGCTACGAGGCTTCCACGTTGGCGTCTTAATGACGAGGCTCCGGGAGATCGCAGCGCCCCGAGAATTCATTGAGATCTTTCACTGACCGTTCACCAATCACGTCCAGATGTGACTCGTTCACGTGTACGAGTCGGTCTTTAACGTCAGGACTCTGAGGACCGAAGTGGTGATTTCCAGAGATAAACTTGTTCTAGTTTTCACAGAGAAACCTCGGATTTCCAACTCTGGGGCTGGTTTCTGTCGGAGCAGCAGACGTGTTCAGTCGAGCTAACGCTAAAATAAATTCAGACTATGATGAAATAATAACTATACATACTAAAGTGACAAAAGCGATGACAAAGAAATTAACAAAGCTTGATAAATGTGCAGCGCATTTTGCCTAAAATTTATTTTTATTCTCAGAATAAAATTACAATTTAATTCTTGTAATATTATTACTTTTGTTTTAATAAATGACAACTTCATTCTTGTAATATTATGTTTTCTTCTCAATTACAAAACTATTCTCGTAATATATTCGTTAAATTCTGACTTTATTTTCAGAATTTTCTTTTAATTTAATTTTACGTACTCACACTAGTGTGACTCTGTGGCTTTGTGTTTTTCTCGTACATTAGCACTTTACACTTTGTGCCTGACTTGTTTCCTAAAGAACTTCAGAATATGTTGAAGAAAAAAACCCAATATCACGATGTGTTCAAAACTAATCCCTGGAGGCGCCGACTCAATCAAACCTGCTCCAAAGCTTAATGGCTCCTTCTCGTCCTGCTCTGCATCTTTCAAGGTTCAGTGAAACTGGCTCAGTCGTTTCTACATAATCCTGGAAACAGAGAGACAAACCACAGAGAGACACTTTGAGTTTACGTCTTCAGTGGGACCTGATGGGATCTGGACGCCACAGACAAGAGCTGCGGTTTGAAAAAAAAGTAGCAACAGGACGGACAGACATCATCTCGTGTTGTCTGTGTCAGACTGTAATGAGCGGATGGCGATAGTCCTGCGTGGGGATGGTGGTGTGTCATGGCATGAGAGGAAGGGGAGATGGATTCTATCACATCACACGGTGAAATCTAACAGAGACCCACCCGGGGAGGCTGTTTGAAATCCTGACCTGACAAACTGTGGTGTTATACTGAGTTTCCTGTGTGTTTACCAACTATTTAAAACTCACGTGTGGAATATGATCATTTAAAGAGATAAAAGCGGAGCGACGTGGAGCGGACGACAGATCAAATAATTGCATTTTATTTTGACCTAATTGTTCATGTTAGGGCCTAAAATCTATATTTCAACAATAGAGATCAAAATTACTCAATACTACGACAGAAATATATAAATTACTGTAAATTAGTTAAATATCTGGATGTAAATTATTATTTTCAGTGTAGATATTGAAGCACTATTATATTAAAGCACTTATTATTTTTGGTAAATCATTAAAAATCCATCAGATAGACTTTAAAGATGTAGCTGTTGATTTTGTGTGTTTTCCTTGAACATTTAGAGTAATTACAATATTTAAGTGGTTAGGGATTGTGCAATTTAAATATCGGCACTATAAAATGTAATATAAATCTATATTTAAAACTACCTGTGACCTCCACTGAGGCCAAGCAGTCATACACATACACAGACAGTCTAGAAATATAAAATATATAATTATATAATAGAGAACAGAAATATACAAGATCAAATCTGATCAACTAAATGACTTATTGGCCATAAAACATGTTACATATATTTTTCTTTTAACTTAATGTATCTGCTCAGGGCAAATAAGCTGCACACAGCTTTATAAGGATAAGAATGAATGACTCCTTTATAATAATATAAAAATATGAATATTCACACAAATCCGCCAAATAAAAATGCAGAATTAGTTTTTTATTCAAGATTTTTGCCGATTGCTCCTTGAAAAACGTAACGAAAATGTAAATTAATAATGTGTTGTCTGTTGTTGCAAAGTTAAAGAGAGGAAACAAAACAAAAAGAAACGCTCAACCTGCCTTTTCAACCACATCAGCACCACCATGTAATGACGTCTTTCCAGGTCAGATCCCTGCAATAAACCAACCAGGGTCTCAGTAGAGCTCAGACCTCCACCGAGTATCAGGATCCTTATGAAACCACACTTAACATTGAATGTTTCTCTGAGACATCAATGAAAATGTTAAAAATGTTAAAAAATCAAAAATCCAGGGCCTGCCCCCAGATCGAGATCTACACAACTCTCAGGCTGCCTCAGCACCAACAACCTTTATCTCTGTGTAGCCTGAGAGGCAAAAAGCAGGGCAGGAAAACTAAGAACTGTGATAATTGAACTCAGATGAAATTATCTACATTCTGATTGAATCTTATCAAATCTCTGGATTCTGGAAGCTGTACAGTCGTATAGTTAATGTGGAGGAAGATTGAATCGATCAAATCAGACTGAATAAGAGTGTGACGAATAAAAGAAAGGTTTTGAGAAGGGAACGTGACGTTTGGTTCTTCTTATCTCTCCGGGAAAAGAGTGCGATGTTATATGGTGTCGTTTTTCAGTCATTTAGTTTGGAGCAGTTGTTCCTTTGTGGTGATTGTTTTCCAACAACTCACAGGTTCTCAGAGTTCACTCAAATATATTTTGACTTAAAAACAGCCTTGTCATAGTGTATTTTGAGGTCAGTATTCTACATTAAAATAAGGGTTAATAATGTTAATATTAACATTTAAAGAAATAACTGTAGGGACTGTTTTAAAGTAAATGTTATTTAAATAAAATTGTTAAAAGTTTGAAAATACAAAAGAAGAAATTAGAAACCATTTTGCAACCGGACTGCATCAGCACGTTAACGGTCAGTAAAACGTTATTTCACAAGTTTTAAAAATTAACCCTCATTCTTATCTTAGATACAAACCTGTGAAACACACAGAATCACCTGCGGAGTCCTCACCCCCTCCTCTGTGATGACTCCCACTACTGCAGGTGGGTCGAGGACGTCTCTGAACTGACCTCATCCGAGCCCCTGACCCTTAAAACAGCCCTTGAGTGACCTTGGTGTGTCATGAATTAAGGACTGAGCTAAATGTCCTCACTTCGAAAGGTCCAACAGCCAAACTGGTCGTCACAAAGTACACAACACACACAATCACAGGGTGAAAACAATACGCTTCACAGTGGGTACTAACACAGGCCTGTGTGTGAACATGGAGCCAGATTCAGTTTTAAGATTTAAAAACAAAACCTCATGGGTTCATTGCCGACTTCCGTGGGGATGGCAATGACTGAAAACTGTTTCCAAATGAGAACCGGGCCACTGGGGCGCTCTGATGTTGTTCCTCCTCTGCATGTGGGTCCAGAGTTTCAAACAGACGAAGCACAGCTGAGCGTTTTCCTGGGTTTGCATTTTATCGGAATACCACACACCGGGCCTGAAGTTTAATGAACTCTTTGGTTGATGTTAGCGTTCAGGTACGCAGAGAGTCAGGGGGTTAGTCAGTAGAGAAATGATGTTGTGGGAAATGACCTGAAAATAAAACGTTGTTTGTTCAGATCGGTCGACAGACGAGCCTCGGGTGTTTTAAGTGCAGCCGTCACACGTGGAAGTTATGACGTTATCATATTTATCATGAATTTAACTTGAATTATCTGAGGTTTAGCAACTCGTGAGCATATAAATGTTTTTCCTTTGATTCTTATTATTAGTAGGACTATGAGGAAAAACAGCAGTTTGATCGTCAGAACAACCACTTGAGTTGAAAACGGAACCATCTGTTTGTTCATGTTCTGCTTCCAAGATCTGTGTTCACCTACTTTCTTCACTTTAATCTAAAAGTGCATCTAATCCGACAGAAGTATGCACTGCTTAGACCCAGCTGCGATCCCTTTCCGCCTTTAAATCTGCAGCGTATAATTAATGATCCTCAATTTTCAAATAACACAGATGATTTTATTAGTGGAAACATTGATGCATTTCACCATTTCCAATACAGTCAGCAACAAACAGGGTTCATTAGAGAAGACATGTAAATGCACATGCTTGCTGTGTCTGATATATATATATATATATATATATATAAACATTCACCCATGCGTCCATTAGCCATTTGAGGGTTGACGGGTTGGGTGGGGGGGCTGGAGCTAGAGGTGGGATACACCAGGGGCAGGTTTGACCGTCTGTCTTAGAGCTGACACTGTGAGAAAAACAACGATTCATGCTCACAATCATGACCTCCGCCCAGAAAGTTATGATTTCACCCCCGTCCATTCGTTTGTTGGCTGGTTTGTGTGTTTTTTTAAACAAACAATACAACATATGATGAAACTTGATGGAAGGATGTGGTGTAACGATGCAAGAAACGATTAAGTGTTTGTGTCGATCTGGATCAAGGGGCAGATACAGGATTTTTAACATTGCAAGATTTGGCATTTTACAAAGTTTTCACCCAATTTCCCAGGAAACAATTGATGGATCTTTATCAAAAAATGTGTCCAAGCATCTTTGACAAAGGACAAATTGTGATGGTGAGACCGTTGGGTCAAATCATCACCATAACGGCAGGTCATCGTCGGCATAATTTGGCTTGGAAGATGTTCTTGATTTGTTTGACCAAAATTTCAGATATGTCAGAAATCCATTTGACCGACAAAAGCTGAAATTTGGTCCGACCCTCAGCTGAATGGTTGTTTGTCTAGATATCAGCACTGCAATACGACCTGTCCAGGGCGTCTGGCCCAATGTCTACTGGGAGCGGCTCCAGCCCCTCCACTACCCTCAACAGAAAAGTGATATAGGTAGAAGATGGATGTATCATGTGCATCATTTAAATGGGGAGGGGGTGGCAGCAGGATGGAGGGAAGGGCAAGCTGGCATCAGTGGTGTGTGATATTCTGAGCGATCCAGAGACGGGCGTCCATGTGGATGCTACTTCGACACATATACCTCCAACCCAAACAGACCAAGTAAGGCAACACTATCCCCTCATGGCAGTAGCCTCTCGGAGCAGGATCAAAAGCTCTGGGCCACTTCTAAATTTATTCAGGAATGGTTTGAGCAACACGACAAAGAGTTAGAGGAGCTGCCAAATTCCTCAGATCTCAATCTGATCGAGCGGTTGAATTTTCTAAACTGTCCTAAACCCGCAACTCCTTCCAGGTTTTAAATTCGGCACTGATGTCTGGTCATGGTTTTTAGAGACATTAATTCAGACACGCTGTGTTGTTCAGGAGGACGCGGGGGGGGGGAAACGGCAGAATCCTTTATTGTCGAAGTATGTTTACACACTCTGCCTCTCGCCCATCTGGGAGCACACTGGGTCGTGAGATGAGCAGCTCCTCTTGGACTTTCTCAGCTCGCACACATGGCTCTGCTCACAGCGCCCCGCACACGGACTATTCTGATCTCTGCTGGGAGTGCTCCTCCTGTTTTTAGAAAAGATCGACTGCACCCGAGCCGCTCGGTTCATGGATGTATACTTTTCCACAGTGTCTCATTTTCTTCACATGTATGACGGATCGCTCGAGACACCTGCGTCACTTTGGACACGGATGTGCTGATTTCCCCCCTCGGCTGTGGCTACAGCAAGCTGTGGCACCCCCTGCAGTATGGATCGTGTGGTGCCTCAAAAGATGACAGTAAAAACTTTGGATCGTTGAAATAGTTAGTTGCAGCTTTTGATGAGTCCACTGCTGAAGTTTAAAGAGAGAATACACAAAAAATAGTTTGAATGAAATGTTTAAACACAATACTTCTGATTTTTCTAACCACAAAACTCTTTATTATTGACCCTTTCACATTTATTGACCTTCCGCTCGACCACAGAACCGTGGATGGAGCCCCCCAAAAAATATTAAATTCACTCTCCATGGAACTTTGAACATTTCTACCTTTTTTAATCTTTTCTGTTTAAAGCTTTTATGATCCACATTGTATCTCATTTACACTGACAAATCATATTTATTACATCTGCCGAGGACGTTATGTTTTCACCCCTGTCTGTTTGTTGGTTGGTTGGTTTTTGAGCAAGATAACACAAAAGCTACAGGACAGATTACCATCACCATCACCATCTACATGCAGCTTTGACTATATATTAAAAGTCCTTTTGAAAATAAGTAATCTGATGCCTTTATTCAATCGAGCTTGCTGAGAGAGACGGGAGTCGTGGGGGGAGAGTTGGCGGTTGACATGTAAGAAATGACCCGGGCAGCCGGGAGTTGGGAGTTAATCATTGGCTGCAGCGAGGCATGTTCCCCATAACGTTTAAGACTTCACTTGTGAAACCACAACTCAAACAATAATTTGGACACGTTTCAACTTGGTTCTCAGGCTAATCATAGCACTGATGCAGACATTGTAAAAATACTCACTGACATCAGGATCCATGCAGATAACAAAACAGCTTCAGGGTCGGTGCTACTCGACCCGCGTGCTGCTAAACGTGTTTCTTTAAACGGCATAAGAGGAATCACATTGAGCTGTCGGGAATAATAACCTGTGGGCTTCGTCATCGCTCTGAACTCCTGTACACATCAAACCAAAAGGACGTCATCAGGAGACGTCTGTTTTCATCGTTATGCTGATGACACACAACTTTATGTGATGGTGTCTCGTGATGATGTCACATTTTGTGAGGTTTTCTGCATCCAAATGCAGAAAAGGCAGGTAGATTAAAAAAGATTATATTACTCCAAAAATATCTCCGTCCAGACGAGAACACAAAACTGACTACTGCAAGCAAACACGTAATTAGACCTCACAGTGCAAACCAAACGTAGAGACACCGGTTTACAGTCACATTGGTTTTGTTGTTTCTGGTGCATGTGGAAATTTGGAAGGCCTTTAAAAAGTCTCCGTTTTAGTGACTTTTGATTACGTTTGAGGCTCAAACACAGAGTGAAAAGTTTGATTAAATATCTAATATCTAATCTAACATATTAGTGTCGAGCGAGAGAAAACACACGAGTGGCAGCGGTAATCGAACGCAGGTGTGTGGACGTCTCCAAACTTTTATCACTTCAAAAACAAACTGACATTTGAGTAAAGGAAAAAAGGATTCATGCTTTTACATTGAGCAGACTCTGCTAAAACTCTCCATCGATCCAAAAGTGAGCTACAGACGATCCAAAGGTCTGCGGCGGCAGAAAGAGAGAACACACAGCACCGGGTCACCTGCCAGTTTCTAGAATGACTTGTACTTAAAGTCGACTTTCTCAGAGTTTGAACCGGGACGAGTTGTTGTGGCTTTATTGTGTTTTTAGAAATGATGAGGCAGCTTTTAATGAAGAGTCTCCCTGAGGAGCTGAGAGCAGCTGGCGGTTTGTAAAACTTTATACGTAAACCTCCTCAGCCTGGCTTTGGATTAAATTGTTTTACGAACATTTATCTGGTATTTTGTTATTGTGTTTGTGTTGTTAGATGTTTTTCTGGATTTTACACTGGTTTTCCAAGCTAACGTTTTGTCAAACCTTTATGTAATTGTGTAATTGTGCTGGTGTGTGGTGGTCTAACTTTATTTGTAGAGACATTTTCTATACAAGTAACAAAGTGCTTCACAATGAACAATATAAAAGTCACAAACAACAATAATAATTCAGGTAATAATACAAATACAGATAACAGCAATAGACATCACATGATAAAAGCTTTTTTATAGAGATGCTGAATATTAAACACATGGTTTAAAAACTTTTAAAACATCTTTCTTTTCATTAGAAAATAAACGTGTCACTGGAACCAGCAGAGCTCCAGTGGATGAAAAGGGCTATTTGATAAATAAAGTATTTAGTAAATCTCTTCTCTAAAGAACCCTAATTGAGGCAGGTCGACTGTGGTGGATCAAATGACCATTTGGGAGCAATTAAAAGTAATTTGCTGAAGAACTTTTAAAAAGGTAATTATCGTAAGTTGTGTTCTTTTCTTATTGAACACATTATCATACCTGTGAGCTAAACGTCTGCCCACCTCCCACTTTGGTTTCTAAAAATACAACAAAGGCAACGAAAGGTCGCTGCTGCTGTGTGGCCCCGGGAAAGTGTGAAATCCCATTGGATGTTACAGTTGTAATGGAATAAACCTGTGACATGATGAGCGTATTGAACGTATCATTTATTGCCAGTAGGAGAAAGCCAAAGCAGAAAATATTTTTTTCTACCTTTTCGCTGCCAATTCTCAGCAGCTGCATCCAACATCAGAGTTTATTTCAATTCTCGCTAAGACCTGCTGCCACCAGCACGAGCTGAGGGGGAAGAGCCACTGATGAAGCCTGAGGCGAGGC
The DNA here is from genome assembly GCA_026259375.1 of Verasper variegatus. Classification (NCBI taxonomy): domain Eukaryota; kingdom Metazoa; phylum Chordata; class Actinopteri; order Pleuronectiformes; family Pleuronectidae; genus Verasper; species Verasper variegatus. The sequence continues at coordinate 25,198,557 of CM048040.1, read as the reverse complement.
AGCAGCAGCATCATCGCACGACTGTCAGGGAACAGGAGAACAGGGTTATTTGCAATGACATTTGAGAAGCGTTGTGTTACATTCGCAAAGAAACATCGGGGACCGGTTATTTCTCTTAACAAAGGACCACCTGGCATTTATTATGTGGGATTTTGCGGATGGTAACACATATTGGAGCGATTGAAAAAGCAACAGAAGTCTATTACTCTAAACTGTTACTGTAAGACGGCTTCCAAAAGTCAGAGCTAACAAACAGTTGAGGCGATGCTGAGGGCGAGCGAGCCGAGACACATCTCACACGGTCCCGACACAAGACATTCACGTCTTTGTGTCGTTACATGAAACATCTCCATACCAGAATAAATTGAGCCTCTTATTTGCTAAAATAAAAGTTTGTATTGTCCCTTTTTTCGTTCCAGGGAAAGATGCACTCCTTCCTGCTGCTCGGCTGTTTTGTCCTCGCCACCACAGAGTACTTCCTGGGCTCTGCCCACATGATCCCTGACGAGAGACTCTCCACCAATAAGGTCGTTGTGTCGAACATCGTGTCTCAAAGCCTCGTCATCGGCTCACCCCCCGTCGTAATCGTTGGTAAGTTTTATTTTATTTTCTGCAAAAGTTTATTAATTTAACTGTAAATAAAGAGTCTGGCTCCAAATGTCCAAGATGGCAGTGTTCGTATCAGAAAGACTTTGGCTTCATTTCTGGACAGTGGGAGGAAGTGGACAGGCGTCGTCCATCTTTATATCTTTATATATATATATATATATATATATATATATGGCTCAGTATTTACATTTTCTAATGTTCTCTTTCAGAGTTACCCAAATCAGTCAAGAGCAAGAGAGCAAAGAAACAAAAGAAGGTGAGCACACAATAAACCTTGACAGCATGTGATTGTGTTTATTGTAAAAATGTTGCAAGCATTGTTTTATTATTTGTAAAGTAAATGAACATGTGTAACAAAATAACCACAATTCAAAAGGTCTGCTTATCAGCTTGTTCCATCTTGAGATGCAGATGAAACCTGTTGAGTTGAGATTATTTTACCACACAAAATAAATCTCATGGTCAAAACTTATTTCTTGTTCTTTCACAATCTTCTGTTTTCATATTGTGAATATTGTTGTGTATGTGTAATGAAGACAGGGACACGGGGAAAAGGAGCAGACTGATGCACTGAAGTTACTTTAGTCAAAGAACAAAAACTGGCGTACGTGCAGATGGATGTAAAACAAAGAATAACTGAAATTGAAGCAGGAAATCAAGCGTCAGGCAGCAAAACACATGGAAGAACTTAGGAATCAGTTCAGGAAAACTAAACACAAACTGAAGAGGAAGCGCGAAGTCCAAAGTTGATCATGAAACGATGTGCAGGCGTGGGGAGAGGAGGTTAATGCCGCCTGATGAGAAGTGGGAACGGTATTTTTAATTTATAACATGTGGAGGATAAAGTACAATGACAAACTCAACGGTGTGGACCTAAAATTCAAGTGAGGTTTGCTGTCCCGTCCGAAAATAATCAAAGATCCCTCGAAAACAATGTTTTCAGTTACACACAGGCCACATTTAACCATCGGCTACTCAGCCGAAGGAAAAGCAAAGTAGATCTTGTATAAAATAAAAACAAAATGCAAATAGCGATCCCGGAGTTTTCTGGTCTGAGCAATTTTGTCTCTTTACCTTTTTTCTTGGTGCAGCTTGATTGGATTTAAGGGGACTGTTGTGTCATTCTATATTTAAATGCATTTGTTAAGTAAAGTTAGTGTTTTTAATTTTGTGAAACCCAGGTTTACCCATATATATCGGTGTAGATGAGGTGCAAGATACTTTCAGGTCATTTCACTCCGTCAGGAACCTTCCTGAGAAAGTTTAATGAGGAAGGTAAACTGGGTGGATTCTGACAATATTGTACCTAATTTGAAATATGATGATCTAGTACGAACACCAACCGCTTCCAGAGTTTGATCACATGTGTTGTTTCTCTTTCTTTTTGTCAGAAGAAATTTGCGAAGCGGCCGCCTCCTCCTGCGAACTGCGTTCCCTTGTGGGGAAGCTGTAAATCCTCCAGCAATGTGTGCTGTGATTTCTGTGCCTTCTGCCAGTGTCGGGTCTTCAGAACTGTGTGTTTCTGTCGAATGGGGAACCCTCGCTGCTGAGGGGCCGCGTGCAGCCCGACCCGGCTCCGAGCTCACCGAGCAGAACTTTCATGCTGCAGCAGGCTACGTGAAGTGAGGGGAGTCACTTCTGGGTTTGGGCCATGATTTGTAACTCTGCCTTAAGTCTACTGCATGAAAGCACTTTATCACAGAGGACTGCAGCACAGTGAACGTTCCCGAAAACTGCGACAGGGTGTAACGCTTGTAGCACTGCAATGAAACTCATCAATAAAATGTTTTAAACAAGTCTTTATTTCACTTTGAGATTTTAGCATGCATAGATAGAGTATATGCTCAAACCATTTTGTATATTGCTTTATTTTTTACACAGAAATACATGAATGTTCAATAACTTTCTTTTGTGAGCATCAGACATTTTGTAACATTTGTAAGAATAAAGTCCTTTACTATGTTTTCAATGACAGTGTTTTTGTCTTTTTTAGCCCACATGGCAAAATAATAATGGATGTTTATTTCAACAAAGCTCGACTCAAGTGTCCGACTTCCCTCGAATCAGCTGTGGGTCGTTACTTCAGACAAAAATCTTTAAAAACAAATCGAACATCTAAAGTTTCCTTTCTCAAGATGGGTGAGTGAATTCCCAAACTTGCCGGGCACTGTAATTATTTGCTTCTCAAGCAAGAGGAAATTTGTGTATTTGTTGGGGACTATTTTCAGAGGTGGATTAACACACAATTGTTGCCTTAGTATTTCTCGAGGCTGCACAGTGTGTGTGGGAATCAGTCAAAATAAACTGCACTGTGTAATCTTATGGTATCCGTTTTGGGGAAATAGTGGAGGCACAGAGCAAAGAACAGATTATGTCAACGATTGGAATCTGCCTCAGTGCAACAGACACAACTAATCACAAAAATAGTTGAATATACCTAGAAAATAGCTTAAACTGTTTTCATAATACAGAGATACGTAATTCAATACGTCTAAAGAGCTAATGCACTTGTTAGTGCTGATATGTTTGTTTTAAAGTGTTACTTTCTGCATGCAGCTGCACAATGTGCCTGCTGTTTACCATGTGCCATCTTGTGTCTGAAGCATGTGGAATGAGTGTTAGGGTTAGCCCTGACCCTAACCCAGTGTTGAGGATCCAACGCCCACAAAGAATGACTCCTCTCTTAATTGATTTCAGCGAGTGTTAAACCTGGTGGGGGTTAGGGTAAAGACTGATTAAAGCCCAGCACCTGGAGTTTGGAGCTGATGAAGTCGTGTGGGTCTGTCGGTGCTGCTGGATACTGTGCAGGCACAGCTCAACATTGGATTAACGACTACAGAGTAGTCGCTCAAATATCTTTCACAACAGAAGTCAGATCAACTCAGGAAAAAGAACAGCAGATTTAAAACATGCACGAACTTTGCATCGCTTAAGAGACCACATCTGAACACAGAGCAGAGCAGGTTGGCTCAGCACCTGGAAGTGAACGCAGACACATTCCTGTTGTTTTGTCTGCAGAGCAGAGCTTTAGCCCGAGGGACAGAGAGCTCTCTGCTTCTCTCAGTGGTTCATCTGACCTCCAATCATATCTGGAATAGAATTCACTCAAATGATCTGGGAGAAGGGAATCTTCCTCCTGTACTGTCCTTGTACCTGTACCCACTAAGGCTCTAGACCTTCATCCTGCTGTGATCCGACTGACAGATTAAACTTTTTTTTAGGCAACTGATATATATTAGTTAGCGGTAAGATGCTGCTATTGAATATTTTTGGGTTAGAAATTATATTGTTTTATCAATGAGGGTAAATGAATCCATCATTGGTAACATTTAGTTTCATTATTGTAGATTAAACGTTCAATTTCTTCTAGACCTTCATGGACTTTCTCGTGATGTAAATTGATCCATCAACAATTACCACAGCATGAAAACTGTCAAGCTCATTATTGTGTTTTATATCTATATCGGCTGTGTAGGTGATTTTCATGGCAGGTATTATGCCAACAACTTTACAATATTAATGCTTTATTAATGATGTAAAGAAACATCAGTAATTTTACTTTGGCAATTTTGTGTCAACTTTATCGTGTTTTTAATTAAAATCTTTCAATTCCTGTTAATTTGAATGGGCAGAAATTCTCAAATTGCAGCATGAAATAATTAGATCTATTTTTAAAAGCTTAAAATGATGTCACAGCACATTAACAGCACGTACAAGTGGAAACAGGGTGGGCCAGAACATATTTGTCCAACATCTGTCACATCAAATGAAAACAAGTACTGTTTGCCATAAATAGCGATGATAAAATCAAATTCCCATGAGCTGAGTTCCAAGAAACAACTACAGGGTGCCAGGTAATTGACGACGGCTCCTGCTCAGCATCATTTCGCTCGGTTCAGGTCTGTCCTGGTGTTTCATGTCTTTTGTTCTGTTCACTCTTGGGCAGAGGTTTCACATTTGTACACATTCGTCTTTGATCGAAATTCGAACCTTGTTGTCGGTAAATTTGACATTTTCAGCGTGCAGGAACTTTTTCAGAAGACACAAAGCTGGAGACACGTACACACACACACACACATATGGATTGTTTATATGAACAAATCAAGGTGATAAAACCAATGACAACCTCTTATGGTTTGAATGTGTGCATGTAGAGTGCAGGATACGAGGCTGACCCACATGCACACATTTCCAGGTAGGCTGATTTATAAGGGGAACATTGCCTGTAGGTGGGAACATGCACAGGTTGAATGGCATTTTTTGGCTTTCGTGCACGCATACATTTGAGTATGAATGCACGTCGTTTTCTGAATGAGGATGTCATGGTTTGGTGTTTTCCAGGGTTTAGTTCCAAGTGTTTTCTGTTCATTTGCACATCCCTGTGTTTATATTTGTTTGAGTTGTTCCTGTGCTTCATGTTTTCACACTCCGTGTTCTGTTTCCTGCTTTATTTTGTAGTCTCGGTTCCTTGTGTGTTTTCTTTCTTTACTTCCTGTCTGTGATTGTCTGCACCCGTCCTCATGTGTTACACCTGTGTCCAATTGCCCCTGCCTTCCCTGTGTGTGTATATAAGCCTCTGTGCTTCCCTTTGTCCTTGTTGGGTTATGTCCTGTCCTCCAGTGTTTTGTGTATCCTGATCTCCTGTGTAAGCCTCCTGTGTTTTTCTCCCGTGTGCTTTTGTTTCTTCAGTTTTACCTTTTGAGATTCCTGCGTTTGTTATTTTTCAGTTTTTACCTTTTTCATTAAAAATACTCTTTTTGTTAAACTCTGCACCCTGGGTCCATCTGCCTCTCTGCCTTCACTGTAATCCCTGACAGAGGACCCTGGTATGGAAGGAGGTGGGACGGAGGAAGAAGGATTACTGACGACAGACAGATGTGAGGATGAGATGCTGAAGTACTGACAGAAAGCAGATCTCACCACATCACCTCTGGGTCTGCCATTTTATAGATACTTTTATTCATATGTTACTCTCACTGTTCAATAAAAATAAGATTGTGTACGCTCGGTAACTATTTCATTTTGAATTTGACACACAACAGAGACCTCCAGCCAATAAAAACTCTACTCAAACCACAATCATCACGGTAACAACAGGTTACAGAAAAGTCATTGATGGTTTATAGACAGAAAACCAAACCATCTGATCCTCCATCCGCTACCTACTTCCTCACATAAGTTCCTTATTTGCTCCTGTCATAAATTACTCCAGCCACTACAGGCAGCCTGATGAAATAACGTAACTGTGTCCTGATAAGATGTAAAGCCTTGTTCATGCCAAAAGCGAAATTAATTCTACACCATGTTCAAGGAGAGAAACTACCGACTGCTCCCTGAGGCCAACTAGTGCCCAGTTTGATGACCTGCTGTCTCTGGGCCAATACCAGGACCAGTCTCTGGTGAGTTTCATTTCCAATGCTAAAGTTTTTCGTTTGATTTAAAATATTCCAACTCGAGTTAAAGGGAACGATGCCAGTTGGTGTCTTACCGTCTATTGTGTCGTGCGGATACGCATTGCCCGGCACGAGAGATGGGGAATTCTCGTGTTTCCCTGACTTTGTAAATAATAGAGCACAAAGCAACAAAGTACTTTTCATCCCTGCAGCTTTAGGGGGCAGTAATGAGTAGTAATCTTTGGCACGCCGCGGAAAAACAAAGAAGACGCAGAAGTGGAAAACAGGAAGTCTGGCTATGCGCTCAATTGGACTTTTCCTCAAAACTTTTTATTTCACTGCAAAAAAGATGCAAGGATGAAGAGTAACTGTTTAGTTTTTTTTGCAGCACGTCTGGTTAATTTATCATTCTCTGAAAAAGAGCAGCTCTCCAGACTCTGCTTTGTTGTGGGAATCAAACCACATGGGTCACGATGAACCGTATGTGCCACTATCGTGCAGCGTTGTCAAAAAACACAGACTAAAGCAGTTGTTGCGTGTGACATGTGTCAACCCCCTGCTGCTATTGTTCTCTGTAAGCCTTCATAATAATGGGGGTGTCAGGACAAGTCACAGTGGGTCGCCCTGATCCATAATCCACAGAGCGGCTGCAGGAGACTCACAGGATGTTCTGTCTTTTTTAACACAGTCGTGGCTTTTCAAGTCTGATGGAAAAACATGTTGTGGAAAAACCCTAGAAAGGAAGAGATTAAGAAAATGGGTCAGTGATTTCAGATTTTAAAGATGTTTGACATGTTTATTGTCACCAAATAATAAACTGTATGACAGCCTTCACACATCTGAATTCTGGACTTGTCAGTGAGCGAATCAACAGGACACTAACACCCCCCCTGGGTGTTCAACATCTGCTCCGCTCAATAAAAGCAGCCCAGTGACATGATGGCCAGTGAGATACGATCCCATCATATTCGATCTGGCTGTTTTGAACCGTAATATAAGTTGGTTTCATGAGGCTGAGCTCTTCATCCCATCTGAGGTCTGAATACATTTCTCTGTAATGGATGTGTGAGAAAATACTGTTGAACTCTCTTATGTTCCAGAAGGGATGAACACGTTCCCTCGAACTCAGACTTTCTGTTGTTTTGGCAGCGACAGAAAATGATGGTTAGGTTGAATACTTAATGGATGTTCTGAGCTCAGGCCGAGAGGCTGTTTGTTGAAGTTGGAGCAGTAAAGGATCTGAGAACATCAGAGTAAGTTGTTCCTGAGAGTCTGAACCAAGCTTCATGTGTTTGTTCCACTGTTTCCATTTGATCTGGTCAGTTTTGGTTTGAGCGCGACATACGTGCTTCCTGTCGTCATCACCTACGTGGGCTGCGTCCACCGATACTCGACACTGATTGGTTTGTAGACAGTTTTTGTATAGAGTGCATATAGAAAATTAGTGCTTCTGTGTGATTGGATAAAATGAATGAACCACTTCACTTCCTTTAATATTGTTTTACTACTACACAAGCAATTGTTTAATACTGTCTCAGCTTCCTGTGATTGGCCTGGAAGTATAAACTATCTAATAAAGTGTTGTCACTGCAATGAAACCAAACCATGGCTCAGTTTTATCTGAGACCTCCTGGGACCAAGTTCTGGTGCGTTGGTTCAGACTAAACTGGAAAGTCTGAAGGTCCACACCAAACTAGGTGCCATAAATGTTGTAAATGTATAATTTAACATCTTGAGAGATGAGTTACCATAAAGACGTGTTGATAAACAAGTTTTACTATTAATGTTTTAGAAATTCCTCTCGGCTTAGTACCTGTCTGTGAGGAACAGCAACGTTATTAACTTTTTTTTGGGGGGGAGGTTAGAATTACTATAACCTCCATTTTCCTCCCTATCACTGTTACAACACATTCGTTGAGGAACGTTGGCTGTGATGAATGAGGAGGGTACTGTGCGTACATCCTCTCGGCCCGGGTGTAGACAGAGTGTTGATACTAATGGTGTTGGCTCGATGGAAGAAGTTCAGCTTCAGGCGCAGCTGACTCCACTGACGAAGGTTGAATATGATCGATTCAGTTTGAGGAGAGGTACGGCTGGTAAGTGGATTTTTTTGAAAGCGCCCAACTTCCAGGTTCCTCCCCTTGACGTGTTCTTCGGTTCGGCTTCCAAAGTTCTTAGCCGCTTAGGAGGCTGTTATGCACGTGCATGCCAGTAACCATGGCAACCAAAGAGGACAGGTATATAAAATACACAAACCGGTAGGAAAACACATGGTGAAGCTTGTTTCTTTGAACATACAGAACAACGACTGTATATAAAGGGGAGTACAACAAAGCCAGAATGTCCTGGTCACCCCCTGGTGGCTGGGTGCAGTATCGCTTATAATCCCCTGCCTCCTCCATGTTAGCAAATAGGACATGGACCAAATAAAAATACAATCAAAGTACATATTAAGTTATTTTTCCCCAAAAAATTATTTCTAACATTTTAGGTTCAGATCTTACCACAACGACGTTTGTTCAGGTTAGCTAGTTAGTGAGATGTCATGATTGACAGCTGAGACGGACTTTGGGATTGGTCAGATGGGTTTGTCCTCGATACCACAGCTCAACTCCACGATTAAGATTTAGCTTCTTTCCTACAGTGTGAGGATGTGTAGACATATCGTCCATCTTTATATAAACTAATTGTTACTGTGACGTTAGCATCGTATTGACCGGTTTACTCTGGTGTCTTTGTCAAGCACCTTAGCTGCTACAGTGAGATGGATGGTAAGCCCGGACAAGAGCTAATTTAGTCTGCTTATGTCATTTTGCTGTAGATGATTGACATTGTAATTTATACTTGTCATATGGTTAAAGTTTCCAGATGGACTAATTGGACTCTGATGAAGAATTTACCCCCACAGCTGCTTGTACGAGCAGATGGGGGCCCGTGAGATGGCTGGAGCCACATAAGAGGTGCAATGGGCAGATGCTGTTGAAGACAGAACAAAGGAAGTGTCATTTATTTATGGCTGCTGATGTTGTGACCCTCAGCATGAAGGAAAAAAAAAATCACTTCATCAAATGTGTCATGTTGCTACTCGGGGGAACATACACTCAGCACGGAGGGAGTCAAGTGTCTGGCAAGAGGGATCTGCATTGACTTATGGGATGTTGAACTTCCAGATGCAGATGAAGACAATGGACGGTTTCGTCATGCAGCACACAGACAGTTTGTTACAGGAGAACGAGGGACCCCTGGTCCACGTCAGAGCCGTCGTACCAAAGCACCGTGTCTGCTGCATTTGAGCCTGACCTCCACGTTTATTTGAAGCGGTGTTATAACAGCTGTGACGCTTCTTACGTTTCTTATGTAGTGAGATTTCTGCAATATACCGTGAATACTGTTATTTCTATTATTTAATGCAGCCTTTACAAATGTAAATGATGCTGTTATTATGTAATCATGAGATTTTCTTTATCATGTACTTATGTCAGAATATAGTGACAGTTTCAGCAAATATGACACAAATTATTTTTCATGGAAGTTACGAACTGAGCTTTTAAATTAGGAAAACAGAACTTTCACTTTTCACCTTGTTACACCTGAAAGTATGGACGAAGCTTCATGTCTTTGTTCCATTGTTTCCATTTGATGTGGTTAGAACATTCAGAACATTTGTACTTCCTGTCGTCATCACATGGGCTGTGTCTATACTTGATACTGATTGGTTTGTGTTGTCATTTGGGTTTCTTGTCGTCTTTCTGTTTGAATGGAGAAAATGACTGAAACGCTTCATTTGGTTAATTTCGTTGCCACTCTAATATCGTTATAGTGTCACCACCGCCACCAGCATCGCTAAACTTCAGCCACAGTTCTCCACACTAGTTTGACATGTAACAAATGAACTTCCTCGTAGTTCAAACATTATATCGTACGAGAGCTGCAGCAATCCACAATGCACTTCCTCTGCTTTTTCTTTTATTGTTTAATAACTTCCTTTGATTGGTCCAAAAGTCCGATCTATGAACAAAAAGTGTTTGGAGGCTGAAGACAAACCGAACCATGGTCATTATTACAGACATTGTTCTGAAGCAACTTTCACACCTGTTACCCATAAAAACCCAGATCAGACCAGCCAGGTGTGAAAGAGCTGCAGCTCATGACATACTCAGGGTGTGCAACCGTCTTTCAGGATCGTCATGTGAGTGTTTCAACTCAGGTCAGATGAGAAATGAGATAAAAAATGATCATAAAACTAATTGTAGTGATGCTGCAAAGACTTTATAACCTATTTCATTCAGATATTATCAGTTTGGCAGGTGCTTATTTGTCTGTGGACAGATTTCACTGCGATAGCGTCAGTACAAGATACGGTCGCAGCACTTTGAGACTGAAGTCTGTGTTAAAGCCAAACGAAGGCTAAGTTTAAAGTCGTTTGTGGTCTGGAGCCATTAGTACTAAAAGGACAGAGCACTAATGGGTCAGAACTCATGTGTTTTTTGACAAGTTCTGATCTTCTTCAGACACGGATAGATCCCCTAATACCCCTTGATTCTGGAGTTACATGTGTGAAGAAACCTGTAGAGATAAGTGGGAAAACATGTCGATCACTGAAACTGCTCTGAACACAGCGACGTTGCCCTTCTCTGATCAGCGTCCGCTCGTCCAAATGATAGATTTATGCCGGATAAAGCATCACACTCCCAAAATGTAACAGTGCATGACTTTGAAGCTGAGTTTTGACTTTCAGCTTGACAAGGGATCCAGCAGCCAAAGGTAAAGAGAAATGAAAAATGAATCCCCGAAATGTGTTCAAGATATGAAATCCATGTGTTTGCCAGTTTCAAGTACATTTTCAAAGATCACATGCAGATGAGAGATAAAAGAAATCTCTTAGAGAATAGTGTCAGGAGGACACTCAGCAGATCGATTGTTAAATGTGCACAGGTGTCGAGGTTACGAGTTCAGACTCTGCCTCAATTTTAAATGGCGTCTGAAAGCAAATATGTTGATAAATTATATGTTGATGATTCGAAAGTTTAAAGTCAAGGTTAACACTGATACTCGTCAGCCAATAAGATCAAAATCGACTATTTACAATGGACGAGTGTCTGTGACATTGACCAGTAAACATTTGGTAAATATTAATTTTTTTTATTTCACTAAATGACGGCAGGATGAGTACTGATCGCCGTCATGGCAACAACATTCACAGAATCACTTTCTGTTTGTCAATTTGTCTTCAAAGTAAAAGCATCTTGTTTTGTTGCAGCAATGCTTCGTATGGAGCTGGATTACAGAGCTTTTATTTTGAAAAGCTGGGAATTTGTGTTTAACATATTAAATATACAAATATAATAGTAGCAAATAAAGTATTAGCAGTTTCATGAACATGAAACATGATGGGACCCCAGGGTCCCATCATGTTTCCTGCCCAAGATTTGTCCCCTTTTGATCTGTGTGGGGCCCGAACATTCTGAACTAAACGTACAACATCGCTTGCACTCGTCAGACCATGACCTTGAGATGTTTGTTGTATTTTAGGTTTATCTGATGAGTCACACGTCCGCAGTGAGGAGCAGCAGGTGCAAACAGTTAGTGGCTGAGCGTACCACAGATGTTTCGCAAGTTCAAAAGAATTAGTGTATATATAATATATATATATACACACACACCTACATATATATATATATATTATGTATACTTCTACTTCTAATGTTTTGTTGGAAAGACTGATCGCTGCGTTATTTTGGTTTAATTTAGCTCCAAAGGGATTTTTTCAATTTTATCACAAACTTTATTGACATTTTGCAAAATGTATCTATATAATATTATTGAATTAATATATATATATCCCACCTGATTGGTTTGAGGGTCATTGTTTGCTTGGACTTGTTTCTTATATAAATCTTCTCCTGTGCTCATTATTATTATGAATCTACGGAGCTTTGCACCATAAAAGTAAACGCGCTGCTCGTGCTAAAGACTAATGCTGTCTCACACGGCCTCTAGAGGTCACTAGGTACTAAAATCAAACCATGGGTCGTGATTAGCTGTTGGCCACCGTGACCATTCAGGTCAGCTTTTATGGGACAGCAGTTAAAAGGGAGAAGATGTTTTCAGTTAACACATTTTATCTGGTTGGTCGTTGCTAAACTGTGATTTGTGAATGTGAGCTGCACAAATACAATCCAACATGATTTGATCTGGTATAAAAGATGAGTTTCTGAATAATTGGCCCTCGAACAAAGGGTGGTCTCCACAAGTTTGCTGAAAACCCAGTGACCTGAGTTATATCAGCATTTCTGACAATGTACTTTGCTTCCTCCTTCTCCAAGTGCCTCATTGATGTTTAATGGGGCTGAGGTCAGGTCACTGTGGAGACCATGGTCAGACCTCCTTTGTCCTCTTTGGTCTTCAAACAGTTATTGCAAAGCTTTGAGGTGAGTTTGGGATCATTCTCCTCAAAGATGCAAACCAGAGCGTACAGCATTTATATGGAAAATGGAGTCGTACTCCTCAGGGTCGAGGTGCAGTCAATTTGGTGCAGGTGTCCGGCTCCAGAGAAGGAAAAACAGCCTCAGACTTGAATCTTCCCACCACCATGTTTCACCGTCCGTTTGATACACTGCAGTATCAATCTTTCCCGTTACATTCACCTGTCGGTCTCTGCCATGAATCTCACAACTTGGATTCATCAGCAAGGAGCAGTCAACGTTTCCCACTCCGGAGAAGGAGAACAGCTCCTCGTCCTCTCAGACCAATACATGGAATACATTTTAATTTGGCAGAATTAAGCAAAGTGTGTATGTGAGGTCGGAGCTTTTCTGTCTCTCAGGGATATGAACTCATATTGATCTTGGCCACTTCGTGCTTTGGACCCAGTTCCTGCAAAGTGTTTGAGAGGCCTCTGCTCGGCCCTCTTGGAAAAAACTCACGATCTCTCCACGATTTAACGTTCAGTCCAAGCATCTTTGCTTAGAATAACAATATGACACGTTCACTTGGTTCTGAATCCAGTTTTCTGACTGCAGTGCTACTTAATAAGCAATGATCTGCTTTTTATCATTTTTGGAAAAGATAAAGCCAAGGAAATCTGACTTTTATAAGCAGTAGAACCACTTTATTATATTATTATTAACAACAATAATAATAGTTATGATTATTTGAACAGTCTGAGATATTGGTATGTGAGTTTCTTTCATTTCATTTGCCCCATTGGCCCCAAGAAATCCACATTGATCAGCCTCTAATATAGTTTTTCCGTGAGCACATTGAGGACTGAGGTTTGTCTTAAGCAGTAGATGAAAAATAATGAAATAATTCACGTATTCAGACAAACCTCTAGATTTTTATTCATGAAAGATGTAAATATAAATGTTCTCAGTTTGATCTGTGATCACAAAAGTCCTCAGACAACAGTCACAGCTTCCACCTCTTTTTATTTGGATTATTTACATGTGTTGTAAAGGCCTCGGTGCAGACAGAGGAGTCAGCATCATCACCTTCATCGTACAGGAGGTCATCGAAATAACAGCAGAGCCTTTTTCAGAACATCAGCATGTAGAAAGTGGACGGGAACAAGAGGAGAAAATGGTGAAAAGAAGTGAAACAGGAGAAACAGGAGAAAGAGAGAGAGACACACAACATTTCACCCTGAAGATTCATTATTTTATAAAACAAGAGTCACTGATTGAAAAGAAAAGAGTCAAACTCTGAGAATTCCTTGTTAGAGGTTGAAAAGTCAAAGATGGAGATCTGATCATGTCGTGGTCAAACACAAAGTTCCAGGCTGTAGATGACATTTACATAAAATGATGCTGTACTGGCTGATGATTCAGGAGATTATAACAAGTATATACAAGCAACAGTACAACTTACAGTGTAGCCAGTGTGAAGGTGAACTTCATAAACAAACCCGCTGACAATGACGAGTTAAGAGGAGGAAAAACAAAGCAGTGGGAGAATCAGCTCAGATAGAAGTTTGTTTTCAATGTCGCATTTAATTAATTAATTTGTTTCGAGAAAATGTTCGTAAGACTTGAGGTGAGAACATTTATGTTTTCAGATCAAACCTAAATCTGTAATATGTAATTTTCTGCTGCTGGTTCTCTCATTTGAAACATTAACACAGACCTCGATGACATCGTGAGGAAACGTAGAATCATGGGAGGTTTTTAATGGGGAGTCGAATTATCCACAGTGGTTTTCCTGATCTCAAAATAAATGGATTAAATCCAAGTAAATCACGGGAAAGAGCAAATTTGTGTCAACAATCAGTGTTTCTTCAACATTGTTTGGTGGATACAAGACGTCTTAAAGGAATTGAACATTTACTCCGCTTGTAACTCTCATAACTTAAAATCGTTGATGACTGAAATCCTGAATCATGTTGGAATATGACCAAGATCTGAAAAAGTGTATCAGAAACATTTGGCTCTAAACTAGAAAGTAAAACTGTTTGTAACAATGTAAAAATAGAATTCAGCAGGATTTATATCATAAGTCCAGTCGTTTAATTCAGAGACTTACATATTATCCCTTTAAATCACTGTGCTTCCCAATCTCTCACAAAGAAAAGAATAGAAAGAGAAAACTAACAGAATCAAGATCTGTATAAAAACGAGACGAGAGTTGAAGAATAAACCCAGAAAGAGGAAATAAAAGTGTTTGGCCCAAAGAAGAAACTAAAGACGACCAAGAAAAGCCAGAGAGGAAAGTAACGGATGTAATAAAAGTCTAACGTGAAGTGAGAAAGGAAAATTGGACAATGGAGTGAGAGATAAATAAAATCAGAGGGAAACCGGCTGAAAGACGAGGACAAGATGAACAGATGTTGGGAAATAAAGAAAAAGTGTCACAAAGAGAAGAAAGCAGGAAGGGAGTAAAGGTTAAATCTCAACTCTATAAAGTGAAGCCAAAATAACCCTGATCACCCCCTGGTGCATGGCTACAGCATAGGTCAAAAACCTAACACATCAATCTCGTCTTTTGTTGTTTTACTGCTTCATCTCTAATGTGGCCAATGTCCCGTTAGTCTCGTCTGGTTTTTACTTCTTCTTGTTCAGCACTTTGTGACGTTGTTATAACATCACATCAAACTGTGATTCATCAGATCTAATCCACCGATGTCAAAGCAATTAGCCATAGTTTTAAAAAACATTATGACACATTCCTCATTGTTAACGAACCCATTTTGGGGCCCTGACTCCAATTTTGAGAAATAATTTATTATAGTGTTGAAGATCTTACAATGTGATTATTGTTTGATAAATATATCAGATAATTAACACCTTGAATCATTTACAATCTATTTTGAATTCTGTGGTTTAATAAGCTGCATTAGATCTTATCACAGTTTGGTTTTGTGGTTAAACTTTGGAGGCTGGAACGTTTCATATATATTTTGTTTTACACAGATGAGTTTGTTCTAGATTTTAATCGCAAAATAATTTGCCACGACAAAGGTTTGTAACCAGCTCTGCCTCAGCACGTTGTGTGTTCAGTTGTGTTGTTCTACGTTGAAGCAGCAGATGATGATTTGATGAGCTCCAGTGTTTGTGGCTTAAACTTGGTCAGATTAAGATGCATGTTGGCAGCAGCCTGCTGTTTTACTGTCTCCCCATGGACCAGAGTGTCTCCTTCACTTTCTGTTTTTCCGTGTGTGTGTGTGTGTGTGTGTGCGCACGGGTGTTAGTATGTGTAACTCATCACTTTATGACGTGTTCTGTCAATACCCTGCTGTTTTAGTATCTTCCTGTTGCTCTGATAAAGTGTCAAGTCTGTCTCTGCTGAAGTTTAGACGTGTGTGTGTGTGTGTGTGTGCACAATGGTTGACATTGTGAGGACATGTTGGCAGGTCCTCACAAACTTCAAAGGCGTGTTTGAGGGTAAACGGGCTGGGAATGTAATTTGTCAGTGACCGTCCTCACAACTGAAGTAAGTAAAGTATGTGTGTGGGAGAAAGTGAGTGAGGGTGAGTGTATCGGTCAAGCTCCCTGCTGTTTGATGGCGTTCCTGTGTTGTTATCCATCTCTCTCTCTCTCTCCTTCTGTCTGACTCTTCCTCCACAGGCCTCACTACCTGAAACAGAAATGACATTGAAGGGATAGTGTCATTTATTTGGTGAACTATCCCTTTAAGCTTTCACACATTTCAGATGTAGAAATCGTGGGAATAATGTTCAGTAACTTCACTTCTACACACACTGGTGTCAATTGGACTTATGAATGAGTTTTAAATGTTGTTCTGAAATGTTTGTGTTGAAGTGATTTGACCCTCAGGGCCACCGTAATGACAACAAATCAATTTCACCCGAAACGTAAAAAAACCTCAGCTGGAGTTAAATCAGCTGAGTTTTCTCATGGATTTCAATTTGTCATCGGCCTGAAGAGCTTAGCGTCAGTGGGACGGGTTGAACTGCACTCAAGATAAAACTGTACGTTGCTATTACATCGCACTTTGGACTAAAGCTCCACTTTTAAAGACGTAACCGCAACATCGACGTATGGTTTTCATTAGCGCCGTGCCCTGTTTCTTCCCTTTTGGTTTAACCCTCATAAAGCTCCGGTTTCTCTCAATTCATCAGACATTCAAACAGGCTTTTAACCTTTGACCCTGACTCCTGCTATTGTGACTCAAAGTGCAGCCTTTACGGCCAATAGATAAATACAATAGTAAGGTTTATTATTTCTGTAACACCCGTTACTGCATCCTTTTAAAGGATTTGTTTGCCTCAGTGATGTTTCAAGCGCGAAGCTCCAGGAGAACCTGCTAACTCAACACAGGAAGAACTGGGATTCAAACCACAGAAATGTATGTGTAAGTCTTTGAAGGTGACACTATGCAGTACAGACACTAAAAAAAAATATCTGATATATTTGATCTATTCTGTGTAAATTCCTTGCGTGTGCCTTGATCACTGAAGGCTGCCCTGGTCTGAACTGCATTTGCGTCTAACGCCTTGCTCAAGGGCACCACAGTGGTGATGTTGAAGGAAGGGCAAGTGCTGCTTAATCACTATTTCAACCCATTTAATCCAGTTGCATCCAGACACTAAAGTCCATTTGGACACAAACCAAACTGGCTTCAGTGGGAAAAACACCTTGGATTTCACATAAATAAAATAAACCAAAAATCTGAACCTGAACAAAAACATGTTACATTTCTATAAAGGTTCAGTTTTCAAACATTCAAACTGTTGTGTGCAGTTCTTGGTATTATCTAAAAATCCAACCGTGACATCGAAGCGTAGCCTTCACGTTATATTTGTTCCCTACACATAATCTCTCAATTCACAAACTGCTGCAGGCACTTTTTTTTTCTGGAAAGACCTCGAATCAAAAGCAGACCGTCGGCTCTGCGGGGATTTGAACATCAAGTCTAGTGTTCAGGGTCGACGAGTCACAAAGAGAAGGAAGGTGAGGACTGAGGGAGAGTGGATTTCTAAAATGACCAAATGTGGCTGAGGCTCCTACTGTTTGATCTCTGAGTATTTCAAGTATTTTCTGAGTAGAGCTGTTTTATTATTAGACATAATATCGTAGTACGACTCTGCACATGCTACGAAACTGTGAAACGATGTTGTATTCTCCTCTAAAAGCCACAGGTCGGTATGATGTCAACATTTAATATAGAATATACAACATAGTACATAATGGGACATCCATCCCTCTATGGAGGATTCACACAGATGTATTTGCTGTGGTCCATCTGACACAATCTATTATAATGTGGTGAATTGTAAAAATGGAAATTAAACAACGACGATCTGATTCATCTGTTGTTGGTCACATCTCGTTCTTCTGCTCCGTCACGTACTGTACAAACTTTATTTAGATCACATTACGTTACTGAAACCAGAACCATATTTTCAAGATTATTAAGAAATGAGTTAATAAGTGCCATAAAAGACAATCGTTGTAAATACCTGGCAACCAACCAAACTCTGTGTTACACATGAATAACTTTAATAAGTCATTAGTCATATTTTGTTGTACAGTTCTTCAGTCTTAAAAAACCATAAGTTAATGAACGCTATGACGCCCGGTTCAGTAAAAGCAGCAGGACGACTCCGTAATTAGACGAAAACACGGCTACACGGCTGTAATCTGTTCTAATTTTGTGGTGCGACCAAGGTCACGGGCAAAATGGTGGTGGGATGTTGTGCAGCCACACAAAGGCCAAGATGTTCTCTACGCTCTCGTCCGAAACTCCTGCCAAAGCAATTTGCCTCTTTGTTTACCCAAGACGAACCTAAGACGGTCGGACATTGAGATTCTATCTCAATTGAGATCCCCCCCCCCCCCTGCTGATATCTGTGGACACAATCAGCACAAGTGGGCGGCATCAATTACAATAAATAAATATCTGTGCCTGAGTTTCAAGATTTGTCAGGGTTTGTTTGGTCGACAAGTTTCCTGCCAATTTCATGGAATTAGATGGAGTCAGATCCAGATGTAAAGATGGCAAAGATGTTTAAAGACAGAACGATGTTCTCCAGAGTAGCAACAGTACATTTGATGTCATGGGAAATATTAATATATTTTATACAGTGTGTTTTATGTGTCATCAGCTCAGCAGTTTATACTCACACAAGACAAACACATTCACAGTATATGTACTACAGCTGATGATATTTACCTCCCCGAGGAGTTTCTCACTTTGTCTGTTTGCAGAATCAATGAAAACCAACTGAACAGATTTCCACAAAACTTGGTGAAAGTTTGAATTACATTTTGGTTCAGAACCAGGAACTGAATTTAACTTTCTTTGCAGTCGTTGCCACAAAATTCATTCAATCCAGAGAAGAATTATATGGAAAAAACAACCAAAACATGCATCTGCCAAACTCAATATTAGTAATTAGAACCGTTTAAAGTATAAATGAAGACGCTCAAAGTTCTGAGAGTAAATGGAAATCAAAGAAGACGTGGTTGTGAGGACAGACTCGTACAGTGTGGAGACCACACAGCGTATTTCTGCCGTAAAATCCTAAAGATCTGACTTCAATCAAAACCAGACGTATCACTTTATGATGAAGCCACGTTTGTTTTTCCAGCCATCGGCTTTAAACTTACTGAGGTATGCAAGGAACAGTTTGTTTGCATATATATATATAGATATATATATATATATATATCTATATATATATATATGTGCGTGCGTGCGTGCGTGTGTGTGTTATTTTCATAACTTTCTACCCTGAGTCTGCACAAATTGCTAATTTCCTCCTGTCTTTAAAAAACACTTCCACACTGGTCAAATTTTCCACCAATTTGTGCCGGATTCTGCCGTTGTTTACATACCTGGGCCGTGATATAGTTCAGTTATTTTACTTTTATTTGATTATTGTCAGACATCACATAAAGATAATTTGTTTCGGGATCTTCATTGATTCATTAGCTTTGATGCTTATCCTCTGAGGGTCACTGGGAGGCTAAAGTCAATCCCAGCGGACACTGGGGAAGAGGAGGAGAACATCCTGGACCGGATCACAATCAGATAACTGACGTATAAAGGCAAACAGACATTTTCACTCACACTTACAGGAGGTTTAGAGTCTACAAGTCACATAACCTGCCTGTTTTTCTAAACAGCTTCTTAGTTTGATAAAAAAACTAAAAGTTAAGGACATTATGGACATGAAGAACCACACAGGCTGGTGTTAGGTGGTTGGTTCAATTCCTTGAACCGCAGGATATCTATGAGTGGGAAAAGAAAGGCAACATGTGTCCCTTCGTCATCGCTGCCACTTGGTGCCCTTGGTCACAGGTTAGGGTTTGAATGTGTGAGTGTGAAGGTGCAGCAGCAATAGATCCCTGGTTCAACAGAGGTTCAACAGTATCTGTGTTTGCTTTGCTGCTTTTCTCAAACATACAACATTTAAAAAGTGGGTCAGAATAAGAAGTGGAGGCTGATTTAAGTCCAGTCACAGAGAGATTCTCCTCAAACACAGGATGACCCTGGTCATTTTAAACCTGTGAATGTAAATACATGTGATAGACCTGGACTGAACTGTCACATGTGACGGGCTGACTCCACAGAGAAACACTCACGTCTCATGGGTGAATGGAGTCCATCTCTGATGATAGGCGACTGTTTTCCTGAACAAAACAACACAGAGTCAGTGAAACTGTCCTCGGGTTATGATCACGTCCACTTCTGACACACGCACATTCAACAGGAGGCTGGAATTGATATAACATTTTATTCTCATTGAAGTAAAACATTTCCACTCATATTTCACCTTTATCAAAAATACATATTTTGTATATTTTGAAAGGTATTAGTTACACGACTCTGGATTTGATTTAAAGAATCACAATTATTTGAATTTTAAGGTTTTATATGATGAAGAAACCATGTTTAACCAATCCAGTGAATACCAATAAGATAAAGTCTATTCAAACCCGGGTCTGTTCTCTCTCTCACTTGAGGAGGACCCCTCTGCTCATCGTCTTTTTGAGGGGGATCAATATTTATCCCCTACCTCTGTGGAATTAAAGCAGCAGAGCTCGACGAGACCCTTTTCATTGCCACGAGCAACATACACTGAAGAAGTCAGCATCAAATTCACCGGAGCATCACTGGGTATTATGATGGGAAGGTTGCATAAGAATTTAAGCCCTGAATTTAAAACGCATTATATTACTTAGCATGAGAGAGAATTCATCAAGTCGACTGTCGCTGGTGACTTTTTGACCTGTTCTGAACAACACACTCCTACTTAACCTCCCAAATAGAATAAGACAGAAGACAAACAATGTTTAATTTTCCATAAAGGGAAATAAAATATCTTCCAACCGATTACGCTGGGAAATCGGGTGATCTGCCAAATACACCAGGGACCCCCCCCCCCTCGGAAATCCCCCTGATGATTTTATAAACTGTCCTGATCTCGTTATATGAAACGAGTGGTGGACTGACCACACACCGTCAGTACAACATTTAATGAAGAAGCAGCTACTTTCATATGTAACATACACATGGTGCATCTTCACAGTGTGCAGCAGTTACAGGCTGTAAAGAACAAAAGGGATCAAATCAACACATCAACAAACCATGT
>CM048040.1:25167500-25172500 GCA_026259375.1 Verasper variegatus | reverse complement strand
TATAATTTGAAAATATCATCTGAGCAAGTTCTTCTGAGATATGTTGAACTTATCTTGTGTTGGGATCCTCTCACAGTTCGAGAAGATAACTTTTTTTTGTTTTTATCCATGAATATAAAGGTTTGTGTAACTAAAGCCTGAGAACAAAGTGGAGTTACTTTGTGTGTATATGGATGACTGTTTCATTTTCTTCAGGATCATTCAGCATAAAATAAAAACCTGAGCTGCCAACATCAACAGAGATGAGTGAGCTGCCAATGTAGAACCACTTGAAACAGCAGCTGTCACCACCGGCATGAATGTTCCATCACAGGGTTGATACCAGGCTGAGTTCAGCTCTGTGGCCACGGGCGAGTGGAACCCATTTCAAAAAGGGTCAGGAAGAAAACTGTAACTCCACCATTTCGTTTGTCCGTGCTGCTGCCTTCATCTCGATCAGACAGTTTCTTATGTACAAATACTTTCCATTATGTTACGAACTGTAAATCCTGTTATTTTCCTGATGTGTTCAGCGACACGCAGCATCTGTTGCACTTCTAAGGAAGAAGGAAGAAGTCATAACATTTAGGGCAGATGCAGGAAACTTTGATTAAATTACTTAATGAAAACAGTCATGTTGTTAGGCATGGTTTGGGGACTGATATTTAGTGCGCGCGCAATTTTTAGTGACAACCAGGTGGAAATAAATCCTCTGTAAACTGGATTCGATGGTTTCAGTGGCTCTGAACAAATTCCATGATGTTGGCCGCAGCTTCTGTGGTTGAAGAACTGTCACTGTGAACACAACCCGCTGCACATCGACAAGATTTGAGGTTTCACAGCAAGAACTGAGGGGGAAAAAGTCCGTCTGTCAGTCCTTTATTCTGAACTTTCTAGTGTGAAGAAGAGTGAAGAAGAAGAAACTCTTGTGTGTCTGTTTGACTTTTTCTTTTCAAATCCATTTGTGATGCAACTTTGATGAGTACACAGAAACACACTCAGATCAGTGACATGAAAACTGCTTTGTGAGCCAAAGCTGCTGTTTGGAAAGAAAAGGTCCAGGTCGAAGTCAAATGTGAAAAGAGCTGACGCAGCGTCAGCGTCTCTCCTCAGATCTGCAATCTGAACATGATGCCAGATGAATGTTTAATGAGCAGGATGCAAAAATAAAGTGACAACAGTCGACCCGCTGCCTGAACCTGCCACTGACATGTAAAACGTGAGAGCTGAAGGGAAGATGAAGGGTTTGAGTCAGAGTCAGAGGTTCGAGAGAGGAAAACTCAACACGAGAGAGACAAGTCAGAAGATTCATACAGACTCTGACTCACTTTACGTTTAGTAGCTTTAGAGTTTACTAAAACTTTCAATGCAACAACAGATGGATGGATAGATAGACAGACAGACAGACAGATAGATAGATAGATAGATAGATAGATAGATAGACAGATAGATAGATAGATAGATAGACAGATAGATAGATAGATAGACAGACAGACAGACAGACAGACAGATAGATAGACAGACAGACAGACAGACAGACAGACAGACAGACAGATAGACAGACAGACAGACAGACAGACAGACAGACAGACAGACAGACAGACAGACAGACAGACAGATAGATAGATAGATAGATAGATAGATAGATAGATAGATAGATAGATAGATAGATAGATAGATAGATAGATAGATAGATAGATCAGTCAGTCAGGTTCATATTTTACAACACTGGAGACATGGGGACGTTTTGTGGGGAGATTGTCGACGGTCCTGGGTATTCGGGGCACTGTAAATACCCGATGGACACAAACAAATGAGTCTGAATACAAGTGGCAGCAGCGCTCCACTGTTGATAAAGAATATCTGAATGTTTCTCAGCTGGAAGTTTAACAAGCAGATACTCACATCTCTGTTTGTTCCCGTTGCTGGTGGGGAGCACCGAGGCGTTACGTGCCAGCAGTTTGACTGGCAGGGATTTGACTCGTCGCACCAGGGGCACTGCCACCCGCGGGCGTTTGACGGGCACCACCCGGGGAACTGGAGACACCCTGCCACGGTACTCGAACAACCTGCAGAGAGACAGACAGGACGGAGGACAGGAAGGAGAGAGAGACAGAAAGGAAAGAGGAGGAGAGATAACGGACAAAGTTAAGAACTAAGAAGAACGAAGGATGAATTAAGTTGAAAATCAAATTAACAGAAAGAATAGAAATGAAATTACTCTGAAATATGAATTCATATAGAAGTAATGTCACGTAACAGCAAACACATTTTGGAGGGAACTTGCCGTCACGGTGCCCTGAAGGAAATACGTGACACAAACGTTGCCATGGAACTAAATCCAGACGGGGATTATGTTTGGTAAAATCAGTATTATATCAGCAGAATTGTCATGTATCACAATGCAAATCGAACTTTCTTTGTATTCATCATCATCTTCCCGATTATCAAAAGGATGCACGGACAGAGTTACACAACTCACACACGCAAAAGGAACTTATCATACATTCTTCTTTCGCTTCTCCTCAATGCCAGAACGCCACTGGACGCTGTGAAGGTCACAACATTGTGAAGGTCAAGGATGAACTGCAGGGAAACGGGGGGGGGGGGGGGGGGGGGCAGGGGTTTGTGCAATGGTGCAAGAGAGCAAATACCGAGTTAAATTCTCTGGCTGTTCCCTCAAAAGGGGGAAAGTGATGCATTATTCAGGGAATTAAAGAGACACAACTGATCTTCCCTCCCTGGGAGATGGAGGAACCTGGATTACCCCCTCCGCTCTGCAGTCTCTTTTCAAAACAGACAAAGTTTGATGCGTCTTGACTGGAGTCAGAAGACGACATTGAATCACCCCCGGATTGTCATGAGGGCTGTTGGCTGCAGGACCGTGCACCACCAGGGGCTGGGACCAGATCCTTTCCTCTCGCATCAAAAACGTTCTTCAAAAAATACTGTTCCCGTCCATATTTACTTTCACATGAGGGCGACACATTAGAAATAAGAAAATCTGAAGAACGATGGAAGACTTTGAATTTGATGGACCGTATACTCAATATATACTAAAATGTTGTGTGTATCCAGAGATTGTCGTCCCACTGCCTCGTCTCTGTGAGCAAGCATGTGGCATAACAACCCTATTAACTGATCAGAGACAATCAAAGAGACAGTCTGTAGAAGCTGGGGAGCGTCTCACACGTGCACGTCCCTCCAAAGAGGGACAGCGGAGTTCAGTGCATGTTTGAAAGCAGCTTTAATCTTATAGTGACTAACCTCTCGAACTGTATTGTTACTATGCTGAAGAATTGTTCCCGTGCCAGGGGATGCTCACGATTGTCATTATTTCCCCTCGGGCTGATCACGTCCTCAGATTGGAGACAGACACTGACATCGGGGCTCATCGGATGCATCATCCCTGATTCATGTCAGATGGACATCTCTACGTTCTGTTCCGCTCTGTTCACTTTTTAAGAACAAAAAAACCTTCTGGTCCTTTCCCTCTTTATTTTTCTATATTACTTGACGTAAAGATTTGGTTTCAAAGCCCTCAACTCTCACGAAAATCCGTTTAGACAAAAGACTTGCTGGAAGCACGAGGGATGCCAGGATGACAAATGCAGCAATTTATTTCTGCCCTCTTTGGCTTAACAGCGATGACTTTGATGATTTTCTTTTTTACTTTCAGCTGCTCCTGTCAGAGCAGTTCTACTTACCACACTGTGGCATGACTGCAGAGGTCACTGTAAATCAACCAAATCAACCCACATGTTCCTCATTATTAGTTTTATCAGATCCCCACGAGCCAAAAACAGATAATCCTGCTAAAAAGACTTTTGTTGAAAGTATGCTGAATTTGATCTCTTACTGTTTGGCAGCTGTCGGGGTTTGTGGGTAATATATCACCAATCAATCATTTATGAAGGTAGCTATTGATTAATCAGGACATCTGTCCAGTCTCCAGCAGAGAGGTTCTCTCAGTTTGGCATTTTACTGAAGCTGTGATTAAGTCCGTCACTTCATCAATTCTCCTCCAGCCTGACAAACCTGGCGTCTTTGGAAACTCTGGGATCTCAACTAGGATTTATTCAGATAAATCACATTCCTGCAGGCGCACAGACACACACCTGCACAGCTACTGTTCCTCCCGACTTCACGTGACTTCAAAGATAATTCCACAACATCTCCCAAAAGAGCCGAGCATCCATCTTCCTACGTTCTGACTGAACCAGTTCTCTTCTCCAGCACATTAGCATATAATATATAAAACAACTGTACTCTTCCAATGGTTAAGTACACAAACAATAAACACCTGCACTGAATTACCTTTTAAATAAATTATTATATCAACAAAAAAACATCTACTGATGCGTTTGGTCATCAGCTGGTTCTCTCACACACAAACAACACTGATCCACGTTTAGTTACTGTTTGAAGACGAACTCTGTATTTTTCCACAGGTGAAAACTGTCTCGTCTTTATTTCCATGTCTCGTAACAACGATCCCATGAAGTGCTTTAAACTCTATATTCGTTCCGTAGTTATTTCTCAGCAGAGACGTGTTTAAGTCTAGTGGTTCTCCGAGCAGCACTCAGACCTCAGGCCTCCGAGAGGTTAACTCGATTAACCTTCTGCTGATCGCTGGAAACAGCAGAGCCACGAATCAAAGTGCTCAGATGCTGAATTCATCTCCGCTGACAGGGGGAGAAATGCTGGAGGAACTCCAAGTACCTTTCTTCCTCTTACCTGTCATAGAATTCTTCTCTGTAGTAATCGTAGTCCAACTCGTAGCCGCTGGGGGGAAAAAGCACTTTAGGAAATATTGACTATACAAACCATACAATGCATTTCATAACACAAGCATTAAATCCACATTTAAAACCTCACACAGGGGAAAAAAAGCTTTTCAGAGCTTTGCATGCAAAGCATATAGAAATAAAAAAGTATAAAAATATAACATCAATACTTCTGAACTGTGTGGGAGAGACAAATAAACCACAACAACTTCCTCTCACGTCAGGAGACAGAAG
>CM048040.1:24942500-25162500 GCA_026259375.1 Verasper variegatus | reverse complement strand
GAGTGTGTGTGTGTGTGTGTACAAGAGAGTTTGAATGTTTCGAGTTTTTTAATAAATAATAAAAGACACACACACATATAAACATGATGCAAGTTGCAGGAAGCCATGAAGAGTAACTTATGCATCGCTGGTACACACACACAGGCACGCACGCATGCATGCAAGCATGCACACACACGCACACACACGCACACACACACACACACACACACACAGATAGTTAGTTACGTCCCATGTATGTATGTCTGTGTGTTTGCAAACACTGCAGTTATTGCATCAAAGTAATTCACATGTGAAAAAGAATTTCTGTGATAATTCCAGAGGATCTGACTGAAAAGGGAAAATGCACACAGCCTTATTGAAGAGTGGATTTTAAACATGAATAAACACCAACATTAGCATAAGAAGAAACACACAGAGCCTCTCAGCTTGAATCAGATGTCAGAATAACTCAGGCTTCACACGCAGATGAGTGTAAGTGTTGTCTTTGTAAACCGTTGTTCATGAAAATGCATGTTTCCATAGAAATCCGGCTTCGGCGCAAACAGGAGAAGCACCTTCTGTGTCTCTGCTGCACAATGATCTCATGCTCCATAAGCAAATTATCTTTAAAAGCTTCCTCCTCTGGGGGATTCATGGTGCGATGATACACGCAGACATTAGCATAAAGCCGCTTCAAGTCTGTAAATGACTCAGAGAGCTGACTTTGTGGTTTTCATGTAAATTTCCGCTCATGAATTCAAATGAGCTTCATGTCGTAGTAATATTTAGTAATATATCCTCAATTACGACGGAGACTGTGATTGTGCGGGAGAATCTGGTGAGTAATGCTGATCAGCAGGACGCTAACTGCTTCTTAGATTAACATTCAGGAGATAACATGTCGGGGGGGGGGAGGCCTCCACACTCCTGTTTGTGTGTTGGTTGAAGCTGAAAGTCCAGTGAGATACGCTTCAGTTCAATGGAGATCACATCTGGGGTCAGGGGTCCACAGCTGTCGGGGGTCAGGGGCTAACAGCCAATCACAGCTCTCATCAGTAGGAAAAGGTTTAGTGAAACAGTTTCTTTGTATTCATGTATTCCTCAGTGCTATTCATATATAATTCTGATAGAAATGGAAGTTATTCATTTATAACAACTGTTTTAAATGTATGATTTTATTCAGTGGTTGTAATTAAACTCTGTAATATTTTACTGCAGCTTCACTTTGGGCTCCGATTCAGCTGCGTTTGAAAAATCCACCTTTTTTAAATGGATTCACGTCCGGATGCAGAGACACAACGAGATATTTAGTTCAAATGCAACTAAACTGAAGCAACAAACATGTTTTTAAATTACTTGTATTAGTTTTTTCTTGCACACGACAGCCAAAATGTCTCAATCCCCCCCCTGGTGGCTGGCTAGAGTATAGGTCATTAACCCCTCCTCATCCATGTTAGTGGATAGGACATGGAACAAATTAAAAAGTAAAAAATGGATGTGAAATTGTTCAGTTTCTGCTAAGTTTGGTTTTAAGTAGTAGTAATAACAGCAATCGGTGAATACAAGGGACACAATGTGATCTTACATGATTCAGATAAAGTTCACAAACTCGTCCCCTGGTGTGAGACGTCGAGTCAAGTCAAATATTTGTGTCGTCACCAAAGCTGCTGCCATCTAAACACGATGATATTTCCCAAATGAGAACAATTTAAAAGACATATGTGTTGTATGGAGGGTTGAATGTCTTGAGGTGGACACCAGGCGTCCATGTCTGAGCTGCTGTTGTGCCCTTGAGCAAATCACCAAAACTATTATGCTCCGTCCAGCACAGATCAAGACCCCACATCGGAAAGTTGTGTTACCTGTGAGTGTGTTTGTGGGATTAGCATTCAGATAAACTCTCCTGGTTCACTGAATCAGATCCATTAACATTTCTCAGTCCCACTCTGAGAACAAAGCGAGCAGCTTTACACCCAAATGAGCTTTATTTCCTGAGTTTTTAATTAAACTGAAGTTGTGCACATATCCTGCACCGGCACAACCTCTCCCTCTGATTCTGTGAGCAGGATTAGCAATTAAAGCGAACACCACGGGGGACTGTGTTGTGATTATACAGATTATACGAATGCTGCCTTCAGGCGCTGTTGGAAATGGCATCACAAATAGGACAGAGGTAACATCCCACAGAGGTCTGAGAAGTCGCAGACTACAGCTGAATAGTTTTCAACTCACTCACTCAAATAATTGATGCTTAAATCAAAACATGAACATTCATTTACATGGTCAGATTTGACACAACAAGTAAACGTCCCACGTTTGGTGATTATTCCCAATTTCAACCTATTTTGAGTGAGCAAGTTGAAAACACTGTTTCTCTCCCTTGCAATTCAACATAATTTCTCTGACACATCAGGAAACAGAAGAAGAAAAGAAAAATCAACCGACAATTAAATTACAGTCCAATTAGTCCACATTCTGCCTCCGACCCTCAGTTTCCCGACATAATGATTCAATTCAGAGGTGAAACGTTCAAACAAGTTATTTCAGTGACAAATCACTGCTAATTACATTCACAATGAAACTGAATTACTGTGAGTGTGGGAGTTTTAGAAGCAGATGGTAAATATAATCCACACTTTTGACAAATATAATAATCCAGTTACCTGCAGAGCTTCTGTTTTCCGTCTGCAAAGCAAACAGAACGTGTGCTCATTGAGTTCCAGGAGTAAAACATCCGCCAAACGAATGCAGCGGCTGGTGAATCAACACATCACACAGATGATAATGAACAATCAACCGCAGCAACACAAACAAAGAGACTGAGAATAACTCTCGGTGCTGGAATGGAAACAGAAATCGAACTAGCATGGCCCTCATGAAACCACATTTAAATACGCTCAGTCCACATTTCATACATAGAATTACACACATTCACCGATATCATTTTCCCAAAATATAATTTTCCATCTAGATCGATTAATTAGTCCCCAGGAAATCAGTAAAAATGACAAATACTACTCACAAGTGAATTCCTGGATCTTCCAACAAGTTTTGTGGAAATCAGTTATTTTTGTGTTAAAATCCATTAACTTGTCTGTTGGTGAGCTAATGAGCATCAATCCCTCTGACAAACCAACAGACAAAAACACAGACAGGGGTCCGTGATTTATGAGACTAATTTTAAAACCTCACTAACTTTGGCCTTTGTGAGATTAGACGTATAAAACAAATCCTCAGAGCTTCTGTCACATGTGAACACGTGGTGTGATTTCAATATTCAACCCGGAGGAGCGACGATGAGGAGGTAAAAACACTTTGCTCCCTGCTGTACAGTTGTTTACCTCCGCGTTGCTTTAGTATCCCACATGTTTAATTGATGTTCTGCTGTAATTTGTATTTCTTTACATCCACCCTGCTCCTTACAGCTCGCCACTGAAGCCCAGGTTTAATATTTTAGAGCTCAGCAGTTTGAAGTGGAATCCTGTGATGTTAAAGTGGATCCTACATCACAAGAAGGAAAAAGGATAATCTGATGTTGGAGAGCAGCTTTCATTTGGACTCATTGAATGTTTGTATTCCCCTCAGTGTGAGTGTTTGTGTTGTCGTACGTTGAGTGAACCAGATAAATCTTATATGTTTATATACTCAGTAACGATTTAGCACAATAAAGTGTTTAATTATGATTGAACATTTGAATTTGAGTGTCAACCCAACGTGACGCCACCCAGTGGTTTGACATTTTGTCCAGCGCCATCTTGTTTTTATGAAACCAGAAGTAGTCGTATTTGGAGAACCTGGGGGGGTGGGGGGGGGGTGGAGCCTGACTGAGAGCCGCACGCCCCCACCTACACCTGTGACCACTCATTGGACGGTATTGGCTGTCAATCACACAGTATCCATGTCCCAATGCCCACTGTGCTTCATCGTCTTTTTGACTTTAAATGGGACTTTAATTAACAAAGTGAACATCGTGCGGTATCGAAGGAGACTTGAAACTCCAGATTTAAATATAAACTCCCTAAGAAAATGTTTACTGTGTGAAGAAGAGTCATTTCCTTATAGACTTCGTTAGAATCTGAATTCTTGATGCGCTTTTGTCTTTAACTTCCTGCGATTTTTGCCAACTGCATTAAACTCAGCAGCCGATTCTCGTACTTTACCCGGTTGAGATGGATATCTGATATTTACAGTACCATCCCTCTCATATGTAATCCCCAGCTGTTTACATCCAATTAATACTTATTATCCTTGATGGTGTCAAAGGGCAATGAGACAGGAAATCTGTCGGTTTATCTCTGGTGTCAGAAATAGACATGGAAAGATTTATTGAGAGCGTTTTCAGTTAAAGCTACAACTGGACGTTGGATTTCTTACTGTCAAACAAAACCCCCAAAAAGCTGAGTTCATTTTGAAGAAATAGGTCAGTTAAGAGTGTTGCTGCCAGGACTTTGTAGAACAGTGGTGGTGCTCTGAGAGGACGACAACATTAAGAACATAATAAAAAAGTATTTCCGCCTGGAGAATGAGGAGTGACTCCGCCCTCAGCGAGGGAAGGTCATCGCACCACTGGGGAGCGGCAGCGAGAAACACTTCATAACAATAAACAGAACGGACGAGACAGCGGCAGCTTTGGGATTAGAGCCACTTCCACAAACTGTGCTTACAACAGGAGGTGGAAACACTGGGATAGGATGAATCATTGTGCTTTTACAGTCAATATTCCCACAGCCAATAACGCTGATGTTACACCGCTGAGGCCCTGAGATGTTCACATGACCTTTAAAACTACAACACGACTCCTGCTCCACCTTCTCAGAGGTTTGTATTGAAAAGAGAAGAAGTTTGTGTTTGTGAGGAGACCTGTGACCGACCTGAGGAGGAAAACACTAAAAACACAAGATACAGAAATATGGATTTAAAATGAGGAGTAAGTGGTAAAAACACTACTTTGTAGGTTTTATTGTTTCGTGTACCTGTAGTATTTTATGTTTTTACTTTATTTATTTATAGATGCTTTTGTGAAGCACTTTCAGCTCTATATTATATATACGAAACATTCTTCATTGTTAATATTATCGTGAAGAACTAGACAGCTTCACACAACTGAGGAACTTAGTTTCTGTCACTCTGAGGTTCCACAATGCAAAGTATCAAAGGTTTGTAGAATCAAAACCTTTTTAAAATGTTGTTAGTACCAAAACTCACAGTATTGGATATGTGTTCATGTATATATGCTGAGAAAGTGCAGTATATCTGTTTCTTTAGCTTCTGTGTCAGAGAGCTGCTGATTCAATGTAGTAATCATTGAATAATAGAGAATCTTAATACTGAATGGATGATGTTTCCTGAACAACTAAAAGCTCTTTCTTGGTTTAAAATCTCTTGTGAGAGTTAACTATTGAATAAATGTCACAAATCGAGCTCACACACGTTCGAGTCTTCAGAGATTTAAACTGAGCAGAAAACGTTCCTGCTTCAAGAGACGATAATAAAAAACAGCCTGAAGGTCAAACTTCCAGGAGAAGGAACGACGATCACTTTTTCAGAGGTTTTCATACATTTAAAGTCTGAATATTTCATTATCCGGATCCAGTGAATTCAGATCAGAACTTTCATTGTAAATAGAACCCAACTTGACTTTTGTGTAGATTTTCTTGTGTGTGAAATACCGACACACATGAAACAGTTTTTACCCAGCGACACAGCGCCCCTCCGCTGCCACTTGAAATTCTTTCGTTTCTACTCTGATCCATCTCTGGTTCTTGGCTCACAGTATAGCTGAAGATGGAAGCCCCCGGGAGTGAGGCTGCAGGCTGGCGGACACACACACACACACACACACACACACACACACACACACACGGCAGCCATCGCAGCACACACACAAGTCCACAAGGAAATAAATGCAAAAAAACCCACACAACTTTGACACGTTATAAAAAATTCTGCAATAAATGTTTTTGGCCGTGAGGTGTAAGTCGACCAGAGTTGTTTGGGAAAATAAAAGCACTGTCTTCCATCCCGGCTCTTCACCTCTGTCATCCCTCCCTCCTGTTGGAGTGTTGAGCCTCTTCAAGTCTCTGCCGCCTGGAAGTCACATTCATGTAAAACCTCTGAGATTTGGGGAATTGGGCAGAGAAATGTGGCCGAGCATCAGGAGGGAGAGAGAGAGAGAGAGGGAGAGAGAGAGAGAGAGAGGGAGAGAGAGAGAGAGAGAGGGAGAGAGAGAGAGAGAGAGAGAGAGAGAGAGAGAGGGAGAGAGAGACAGAGAGAGAGAGAGAGAGAGGGAGAGAGACAGAGAGAGAGAGAGAGAGAGAGAGAGACAGAGAGAGAGAGAGAGAGAGGGAGAGAGAGAGAGAGGGAGAGAGAGAGAGAGAGAGGGAGAGAGAGAGAGGTAGAGAGAGAGAGGGAGAGAGAGAGAGAGAGAGAGAGAGAGAGAGAGAGGGAGAGAGAGAGAGAGAGAGAGAGAGAGGGATCATCCATCTGGTGCAGTAATAATCTGGAGAAGGCTGCAGCCTCCGTGTGGTTAAACTACTGAGAACCGACTCATATCCTACGATTAGTCCATTCATTCAGTACCTTTTGTTTATCTGAGATCGGTTCACAGAGGAAATAATTAATAGTTATAATAAAAGTAGTATCTTAATTTATATAGCACTTCTCAAAATACAGTGGCAAAGTGCTTTACAAACAATAACACAAGTCAAAATACATAAAAATATATATGACACAAATACTAATTCTGAATAAAAACACTAAACCTGCGACAGACACTTAACCGTGACCTCCCGATAATATAAAAGTAGAAATAGGTGAAATCAGGCAATGCTGTATTTAAAGGAAGCTGCATGAGTATTCATTTTTGTATTTCAAAAGCCCTGTCTCCCTTAGTCTTTAGCCGAGAATCTGAAACAGTTAAAAAGACCCTGCCAGAGGATGTCGGCCTCTGAGGGAGGAGTCTGTCTCCACGGAGACGCGTTCCAGCCCCTCCTGGGGATCCTGAGCGATTCCCAG
The DNA here is from genome assembly GCA_026259375.1 of Verasper variegatus. Classification (NCBI taxonomy): domain Eukaryota; kingdom Metazoa; phylum Chordata; class Actinopteri; order Pleuronectiformes; family Pleuronectidae; genus Verasper; species Verasper variegatus. Next base: position 25,155,504 of record CM048040.1, on the reverse strand, counting down.
GCCGGACAGAGTTTGGTCCCTGCAGTAGGTTCTGGGTCTAATCCCTTGGTCTGGAAGGTGCTGAGGAGGCCTTCGTGACTAGATGCTTGAAGCCCCTCAACTGGTGTTTTAGATGTTTGATTCAATTCAGCCTAAATCATAAGTAAACGGTCCAACTAGATTGCAGCTGTAAAAGTATTTCTTTCAAATTTTCCACTTTAAAAATAAAGTCGCAACGTCAAACACATCATTTCAAGAGTCAATTTGAAAGAGGTAAATTATCTTTTGGCCATAAACCCAAAGTAATGAGAGTTGCACAAAGGATTTAGCCTCGGTCCCTGCAGGTGTGTGGACGGTAAAAAGATAAATGCATATGATCGAACGTGTGAAAGAATGAAGCTTGTTTCTTTCCCAAAAAAAAATATATTGATTTGTTTTGTTCTTCTCATCGCGAATGCACATCCTTCCACAATATGCTCAGATAACGTCACGGCCTCCGGTGTGTTTGTGCTTCACTGACTTACTTTCCATTGGCAGGTTGGTGCAGCACAGATTGGGAATCAGCTGAGGACGTGTGCAGGGCGTCTCACTTGCTGTTTACATGAGGGGCTCTGAGGCCTGAGCTACAGGGGCTCCGTCTCTCAGCAATGGACCGGATTAGTTTACCTCACAAGTTAAAGCACATCACCGGTTCAAATACTAATGAGAAAAATCTGCATTTCTTAGTAGTACGATTTCTCTCCTCGCTGAAAAACACCCTCCTCTCTCCTCAAAGACCCGTTTGGATGAGGAGACAATGACCAGAAGCCTTGAATCTGTCGGACTCTCTCTCTCTCTCTTTGCTCTTCTCACTTATTTCTCAGTAATAACAGAAGAATCCACTTCAACGCCACTGCTGGAAATGTGCCTTTCATTTCTCGGCCCATTACGTTGGTGGTTTGTTTTGGGGTGAAGTCGGTATATTACAGCCTTTCATCACAAAACAACCCCTGGAACACTTTGAACAGCGCAGTCTGTCACTTACTGGCACTTCTTGGATTTGTGTTATTCCTCATGTAATTTACAGAAACAAACACTGTGATGTGGCCGAGCAGTGGCATTGATCCACTTATAATAAATCCTGTGCTCCTTGTGGATAAAGGCAGACTTGCTTTACATTTCACAACCTGCAAACTGGGGCTTATAGTAGAAAGCCGTGCGTCAAGATCAGTCGAGCAGACGTAAGAAAAAGGAAAGAGTCGCTTGTTTGATCCACAGATTGAAAAGATAAATCGACAGGATATTGTTTGGCAAATGAACAAATATATCACCTCTCACCTGCGACGGCTCAGGACCACCGTGCTCCTCAGACACGCTTTAGACACGGAGGTTCAAACAGCTCGACACGACCATGGTCTCAAATTACAATATGATTTGCTTCGCCCATATTCACAAATCTAAATTTGTCTCATAGATCTTAACAAGGTGCGACATCCTCTGCTCTGAACCCTCAACAAGAGTAAAACTACCAAAAGAATCTATGGAAGAAAGCGTAGAAACCTCACACGTGAGGATCCCAACAGATGCTGCGTGAAACTGAGAACATCAACAACGTGACAGTTTGTACCATGATGGAAAAGGGTGTCATTGTTTAAAGTATTTGTACATAAGAGGGAAGCAGCGATGACCAATGAATTCTCGGCCGTCAGGTGGAGAAACCTCCGCTTCATTCAACATTTCTGTAGAAAAGTGAGAGCTGCAACTTGAGTTGTAGCTCGATGGTACAATGTGGATAACTTGGCTTGAGGCACTTCACCCGAACTCAGGGCTGAAGTTACACTTTAATTACCAGTGTGATGTTCAACCATCTTTCACCAAACATCTGTTGCTGATGTTTCTTTAAAACGTCAAAAGCAGGAAAAAAACAAAACCATGACCTTGTTTTTAAAACTTCTTCCGCAGCAGAAAGAGAAATGAACAACAAGCTCAACCTGCCTGCCACAGTTTCCCAGGAGGGAGCAGCTTCATTCTCCTGCATGTGTCAAAACAGACAGTTTGTTGACTGTGTGAGTCGCAGACTTATGTTCCTACAGTGCATCTTCACAGCTCCTGACATCGGGCCCTTTGTTGGTACCTGCACACCGCTCACTGTTGGCCTCATTCCACTTGACTCCTCCATTCCCACTCAGGGCAACATTAGCCGTCTCCACAGGTTGCCTATAAATCATTGCCATGCAGGCCAACAGGCAGTAATAGAGACAGATAGTCTCTCTTAGACTGCATTAATGAACTGTTGTTCCTGGAACCAGGACAGCCGATGGACCGATCGATACCGCGTTGTGTTCTGCTCTGCAATCCCCGCACAGCCCGACATCGGTTCGCCATCAGCTCGGGGAGTCAATTAGAAGGAGGACGATTTAATGAATCAACGATTATTAAATAACGATTTCATAGATCCTCAACAAAAGAAGGTTTCCGTCTCCTCTCTGAGTTGGCTGGAGGTGGGCCGGCTCCGGTCCGTCTTTCCTGCACGGGCACAAACTGTCTGCACCTTCCTGTGATTACTTTCTTCATTTGTGTTTCCTCTGGAGCAGATATTGTGTTTGTTGTCCTTGAAGGTTAGAGGTTTAAAAACACTGACATATGATCTGATTTCACGTTGTATTCAATTTACTGTAAATCCAGTGAATTTAAACATTCTCATTCTTCTCTCGTCTTTTCTCAAACTTTATTCTTCTGCACTCGTCCTCTGAGCTCCTTCTTTTTTCAGTCCTCTTCTCATCTTGTTTTCTACTTTCAACTTTCTACGCTCAGCTCGTCTCCTCTTCACCTCTTCCCCATACATTCCTTCATCTTCCTTTCATCTCCTCTCCCCTTTGTTTCCCTCTTCTCCCCTGTTGTCCCTCCTCTTCATCCCCCACCTCTTTTTTAAACCTTTCACTTATTTCCCATCTTCTTCCTTCCTTTCTCTCTCCCTCTCTCTTCACTTTCCTCCTTTTTGTAACACTGTTATTATATTTCAGCTTCTTTTCATTTTGTAACATTTTCTAACATTAACTCTCTCTCTCTTTTCTATCCTCTGCTCTTCTCCTCCCATCTTCCCCTTCTCGACCCTCATCCATGCTTTTCCTCTCCATCCTCCTCCTCCTCATCACAGTGTTTCCTTCCTTCCTTGTTCTCCACATGATGAACGACTGGCTGTTCCACTCATCCATCTACTGGGCAGCCTCATCTATCTGTCCACTGCCGGCCCACACACACACACACACACACACACACACACACACACACACACACACACACACACACACACACACACACACACACACACACTTCATATAACAAAGGCACACACAAACATTTAGCGTGAAACCCACACACTCAAGGCGTCCAGAGAGAAACAGATGAAGTGTAATTTGAATGGGCTTGACCCTACACACACTCACACTCTCACACTCTCACACACACACACACACACAGACACACACACTCTCTCTCTCCCTCAGGGTGTGCCTGAACAGCTTCTGATTAAAGAGCCTCTATAGAAAATCAATACCTCCTTCATTACAGCCTTACCTCTCTCTATCTCTCTCTTTCTCCACCTCCAGCCTCTTCCCTCCATCACCAAGTATCCACCCCCGTCCAGACCCGACCCACATCAATATCTCTCCTTCAATTTCAAATGTGCTTCACGCTCAAAGCAATAAGGCGTCTCACAGGAAGTAGATTCAGCGTTAACAAATCATAATGAACAAACTGTGACACAACACAAGGCTGTGGTGACTGATTCAGTTGATTCAGAGCCACAAGTCGGGAGAGAAGCGTCACAATAACCCTAACCCTTCACAGGAGGAAGTGGAGACTCGTCCATCTTTACGCAGCCTTGTCTTTAGTTCCCACTCCCCACAAATGCTCGTGTAGCACATTAGAAAGTGGAATCTCTCCTGATCCAAACTGGCACAAAATGTACAATTCTTTCATTAAATTACAGTTGATTCCTGATCAACTTATATGATCATTTTTTATCTTGTATGTAAGTTTTGGCCACATCGTCCAGCCCAAGTTAAAATAACAAATATTATAATAAACATATAATAACTTGGGGAGAAACTTTATTGACTTTGGTTGCCACCACATCAACTCTTCCATCCACTCCAGCCTCTTCCTCATCCAGACTTCATCTCTATACAACACATCACCTGACCTTCTCCTCTTCTCCCGTCATGACTGGTCACTACGGTCACTTCAGGTCGTCTCAAGAAAACAAAATGCAACTGTGGTTCGTAACAAGCTTCTTCAACAGATGACACATGAGCTCGCTCTGTTTCCATGTTAAGTTATACTTTAGATAAGAATAGGTTTCACTCTACTACAACTTTTTTTGTAATATTACGAGTTTATATTCATTATAATTTGCTGCTTTTTCTCCAAATATTACGATGACAACATGATAACAAAACAATGAACTGATTCACAGGTGACGGGCACTGAGGTGTTTGGAGCCTTCAGCAATTTAATTCCTTTGTCAGAAGTCCCACCCCTCAAAGTTTTATTAAATTAGATGTGTGTTGAATATTTTTCTTTAAATTATAATTTGAGTTTTTCCTTCCTGCAGCTGCGGATTACAGGATCAGCACTTAACAGAGGAAATGCAAAGGAGTGAAGAGGGGACAGGGGCTCAGACACACAATAACACACACACACACACACACACACACACACACACACACAGTGTCGGTTTGAGTCTTGAGAGGCGTGTTTAATTTATCCTCCAGAGCAGATTAAAGCCTGAGCTGTTAAAATCTGTCCACCCCACAGGCTTCGCTGTTAAAGTAACAAGCCCTCCTACACACGTGCATCAATAGCAGTCAAGTGTGTAGTGTAATGTGTGTAATGTGAGTGTGCAGTGTAAGGTTAGTGTGTAGTACAATATGATTTAAATGATTTTTCACCATATTTAAAGGATAGAATTTGTTTCATCAGCAGCTTTTTGAAAACAGAGTCTCTCACGAGCAGCTGTTTCCATCTCGGAGGCTGATTTGTGTAGTTTGACACTGATCAGGTTATAAACTACTAAATCCAGTGAGCTCTAATTTATCTAAAGCAGCTTGTTGTCTGTTAATCTGCTCAACATTTCATTATCTCACAGGGCGTCGGCTTCACTCAGAAGCATTGATGTTTATATGATATGTCAACGCTCTGTATTTATGTAGCCTACTGGTTAGAGGATGACCGCTCTCCCCCTCAGCCACAGCTGCCCATATAGTAATAAACAATTGCCAGTGGTAGCAATAGTGTGTGTGTGTGTGTGTGTGTGTGTGTGTGTGTGTGTGTGTGTGTGTCATGCATCATATGAAGCGGTGACAGGATTATACAGCAACACTTGAATACTAGTGAGGAACATGAACTGCTCTGATTGGACGGCGTTCAATCAAACTTCATTTGCACGCAGTCAGCATCCACACACACGCTGAACCTGTGTATGGACCATGTGATATAGATGCCTTTAGCATGTGTGTCACATGGGCATACATGGGTTTTAATTCACTCGTAGTCAGCACAACACACACACACACACACACATACAAAGACACAAAGACACAGGCTTGGGTTAATTTGATCTAAATTAGACGTCCATTCCTACACACACTGAAGCTCTTCATCTCTCACACACACACACACACGGGCACACACACACACACACACACACACACCGATCAGTGTCGATCTAAGTGAATTGTCATTGACAGCCCATCTCCTCTCATCCCTCCTAACCGATTCATTTGTAGTCTTCTTCGGTGGAACCACAGCTGAGATGCTCACGTCAGCAGAGAGCGGAGCACGTCTCATTGTCATTATCTTCTCATCTGAGCCTCTTTCTCCATCTGGACCGGTCGGGCCTGAGGAGGGCGGAGCTCTGCTAAAACCCACATAACGTTCACTGTGCTCAGATCTGACAGAAAAAAGGGTATTCGCATACATCCGGACAAATTGTAATTTACGTCACGTTCTTGGAAACTTGATTTGGGGAAATAGTGAAAGCCCAACGCCGCCATGCAAACAAAAGATACAACAATTTGCTCCAGTGACTTTCTCCTTGTTCTTGTTCCCCTGCTCATCTGCAACAAGGACGTTATTTCATCCCCTCGATTGATTTGTTTGTTTGTTTGTCAGCAGGAGTAAAAGCTATCGAATGGATTTCTACCAAACTTGGTGCAAGGATGGAACGTGGCCCAAGAAAGAACCGTTCCATTTTGGTGGCAGCTCCGGACAATGAAGCGGATCGAGGTCTTGCACCACCTTGTTTAACATTTAAATGCCCGCTCTCCGGGGGGGGGGGGGGGGGTTGTTGGTTTATCAGAGCCACACGGTGAACGTGCAGTAAAACAAACTCCCGAGCTAAAACAGGGCCAAGCGTTTTTGCAGGAGCTGCAGCGGTGGCGATAACACATGTGGGTGTCGTCGTCAGCGCGGTGGAAACTCTACACTGAACCTGTATCACACTGCTGAGTGTTTCTCTGCCGTTTATTGCGACCATCAACCATCCTGACACTGCACAGTCACCCACTGTTGTGCCAATACATCACCTGTGATTAACAGAGCTCGCCACTGTCTCCCCGGGGCCACGGCATCAGAACAAACTGCCGCGCTCAGAGATGACGGGAGGGGACGAGCACTTTCCTCTGCAACACTGGGAGCTATGACATTACTCTGGGTATGAATAGCTTAATAAATAATTCACTTACTTATGAACGTAAACTCATCATGCCATTCGTCATTTTCAATTTAACACAGTTGTATTTGAGTTCATGTTTATTTGATTACAGCGAGTTTTAAATCAATAAAAGAATCGCTGGTTAAAATATGCAGCTTTTGAAAAAGGGAGCGTTCTGAAATCCAAACACAACAACTCCAGTAAAACCATCACTTTTAGAAATAATGGGAGTAGAAGAAAAGTGATGAATGTGACGAGCTTAACGACTGATTTCATAATTTATTGCTTTGTTTGAAAATTCATCTGTTTATTCATAATCTCGTATTGTGTCCCTGCAGCGGCTGCACGCCACAGCGCGTTCAACACGCAGGCTTGGCAGTCATCATTAAGTCGGGTCATTAGCATATTGCTTGTACTGCATATTCTTTGTCATCAGTCCCCCCCCCCCCCACACCCAGCACCCCCCACCCCCCACCCACAGCACCAAACTGAGGCGGGATTTTGTGCTAATTGGATCCAAACAAATAAACAAAGAACAGCAGACAAGCAGAGCTGAATGAGAGGGGGGGGGAGCTCACTTATGACGACTCGTATTTTCACAAATTGTCTTTATAGACTTCGTGGCGAGAAGATTTATGCAAACCGAGTGTCAAAAAACTGAATAAAGGGAAATTCACACACACACACACACACACATCAATATTTATTCCCAGAAAAGTTATTTTCTATGGATGTCGGAATATGGATAATGGCTAATAATGAATATGGAGCACTGCACTCCTGCTTCATTAACATTTAAACAGTTTTTAATTAGGGGAGAGCTTCTCTATTGGCTGAGCAGTAGAAAAGTAAGAACTGTAGAAGATACAGAGTTGTTTCTACAGGTGTTGAATGTTTAACCCTTTCTCTACCCACTCAGCTGTTTGAGAGCAGTTAGTGAGTTCTGGTTCGATCCGACTGAGTTCTGAGTTCTCACACAGCTCACGTTACATCCTCCTCTTGTTTGTCCAAAGGAGGCGAGTATCTGAGGTGCAATCGATCGATGCAAACCCTGCATGTGTATCGTATATATATTGCTTGTTATATACAGTATATATATATAGAGTATACTGTATTTGCCCCATAATATTTTTATAATCATACAACAATAAACATCTCCAACTCAATGTTTTACACTGTTGTTCCTCTGTAGATCTGTGTGCTCTCTCTCCCTCTCTCTCTCTCTCTCTCTCTCTCTCTCTCTCTCTCTCTCTCTCTCCCTCTCTCCCTCTCTCCCTCTCTCTCTCTCTCTCTCTCTCTCTCTCTCTCCCTCCATCAGCAGCACTCAGAGAATTCCAGCACATATCAGGGACTCGTTAAAACATCCATAAAGTCTTAACTATCCTCTGCATGCAGGAAGATTTGAGCACTAACTTCATGTGTCCACTGGTAAATGGCTGCTACCTCAATGGGAACAGTGGTGCAGGGCGTCAAATGTCCATGTCGCTGCTGAATGTAAACTTGAAAGACAAAGTCAAAGTCAACTTTATGGTCAATTCTGCCATTTGCACAGGACATAGTACGCAGTCATAACTTGGACCTACAATGTTTGGAACAGAAAACAAACCATCTTCAATGAGTCTTGGATGAACTTAAACTTTCATGGCATCAAGCTGCAACACAATTACCCAATACCCACTTTAAAGCTGGGGGGGGGGAGGGTTGAGATCCAATTAGAGAATTCTCCTTGTTACCCTCTTGATTCGAGTAAAAGAGTAAAATACACAGTTGATGTGTTCCAACAACCTGGAAACACCAGAAACATGGATTTCTCTGACTGTCTGTGTCCGTCACCTGCTTGTGCCTCCCTCTTCTTTCTCCTTATCTCCTCCTCTCCACCTTTCTGATTATCTCTGTTTTTCTCCCTCTCCCTGCAGGAGGCGGCAAAAAGAAAACACAGAGATAGCGGGATATAACCACTCAAGCTCCTGCCAGCGGCCGCAGACTGGCATTTCAGCTGATTGGCACTGCAGGCGGTTAACACTGCAGCACATACAGGATGTTAATGGGAACCACAGCCCGGGGATACACTCACATTCTGCACTGGGAGTGTGCGTCTCTGTGTGTGTAAGTGATGGCCACTTCTTTACATACACTGTGTGGCAGGACATCCAGGTGTTCTGTATTCGCTGCACAGGTTTTTACATTTTGCCTCAATCACCACAGGCTATAATTGTGCATCTGCTGACATTGTTTTTCCTGCGTGTCTGATTAATTATTTAATCAATCTGAACTCTGTCAAGTCCAATTATCTGTCAAACGTTCACATATGGAAGCTTTTCAGAATCAGTGCTTTGGCCTCAAGGTCTCAGGTTCGAATCCTGTGAAGAGAAAGTTAAAGATTTTTTTTCTCTTGCTGTGATTGTGTGTCGCTCAAAGACCAATTACACAATCCAGTATTTGAATACAACTTATCCAGTACTTTTGTACAATATTGGAGAACCTTACTCAAAAACAATCAAATTAACTTATAACAAGTGTTTTTTATAGATTAAAGCATTTATATAAGAGACAAACAACAACCACAGTATTTAACATGCAGATAAAAGCTCCACCTTGCAACTGCAGCATTAAAAAGCAGTTTCCATTCATCCATTAACTTGAGCCTGCTGCTTCGTGGTCGGGGGGGGGGGGCTGGAGTCAATCCCAGCTGACATGGGGTGAGAGGCAGGGTTATGCCCTGCAGGTCGCCAGCGTACCACAGGATCAATACAGAGACAAACAAACAGTCACTCCCACATTTCCATTTTCCACACTTCACTTTCTGTCTTCCTTCCTCCTCCTGTCTTAGACGTCTTAATGATTTTCCTTTGACCTCGAAGTTCGTCTTCCGCTGCCTCCTCACACACACACACACACACACACACACACACACACACACACACACACACACACACACACACACACACACACTGAAAGAGAGGACAGAGCCCTGGGGTGAAGGTTGCTGAATGCTCAGTCAAGTCAGGTTGAGACACAACTTAACCCTTACCTCTCTCCACCACTTCCTCTCCTTTGTTCACCTCATCTAATCCATCCTCTCATTAACTCCACCAGGAGGTCATGTGTCGTCGTCGTCCCCCCCCCCCAACACATAAATAGATTTCCACTAAACTTGGTGGAGGGATTGGATATTGGCAAAGAAAGAAACCATAACGTTTTGGCATAGCTGCGGAGAAAGAGGCGGATATGAGATCGACGTTTTGGGGCATTTTCTCATATTCCCTCAGCAGAAATTCATGGATCTTGATGTTGAAATCAGACATATTTTAGGGACTAATATCTATCAGTGCAATTTGGTGCAGATCCAAATAAAAATCTGGATCTATCTGAATTAAACGTGGTTGTTTCAGGCGCTGGATGATACAAGAGATGATGCAGGAACTAGTTTTAGAACTAGGTCCCAAATGAACATGATGGATTTGGTGCGAAATTTATGATTCTATTCGACTTAATGTAATTTTAGCTTAATTTAGCTGTGGAATAAATAAAAAATATCTAATATTACAGATTCTATACTGTGTACAAAAGTGATTCATATTTCCTGTTTGCGTTCAGATGGCACAGAGAGATGAAAGCTACAGTTTGACCTGTTCCCTGTGATTCAGACTTTAATCCCTCAGCCAGGAGAGGCAGCAGATTCCTCTCCGGCTGCTGTGAGGTAACATTCATGTGAAATGAGGATCAGGTGAGTTTTTCTGTTTGCAAACCGAACGTTCATCTTTGATAAGTTAACCTACTGCAGAGAGAACACACAGCAAATACACCTCTGGACACACGTCTGTTTACAAGAGACGCGTCAGTCAAGAGGAACGTTTCTGATTTCCGTGTTTTCATGAATAACCTGTCAAAGTGAAACCGCAGGGAGTCGATACCTGACGGGGATGCGGGAGAAGCGACCTGTGTTCCCTCACATTTACAGACAGTTTATTCCAGACGTGAACACGCTGCAGATAAAAAGTCAGAACCCATGGAAGGCGGTGTCTTGTCTCCACCTGCTGCGAGAGGCTCGATTCCCCGCTGCCTGAGCCGACGCTGCGTGACGCTTCCCTCAGTATCCAGCAGCTTGATGCACGACAGCACGTCTGCATTCAGCAGGATCCGTCTCAATGTGACATAGAGTTACTTTCAATTTATTAACTAAATATGAACTATATGCCTCCATCAACTGGTGCACCTTCTTTTTAAACAATATTTGAAGCAGGAGGTCACTGTGCCCTTGACCTTTGACTTTCCAACACCAAATTCCAATCATTGAACCCATGAATGTCGACAACTTCAGCAAAACACACACAACTTTCTCAATTTAAAAAAAAAAGATCGGAGAATGATCCTGAAACAAAACATAACTGTTTTATTTGCTGTCCTCACTTTTCTTTCATCTTTATATTTTTCCTTAATCTACCTCTGTCACCACTCTGTCTTCAAAAACACTGTGTATGTTGCACACATGCACGCACACACACACACACACACACACACACACACACACACACACAGGAGGTGTTTAAACAGGATTAGCTCTATACAGTCCCTCAGCCTACTACTTAAATAAAGGCCTGACTAAATACTTTAATGAGGCAATTGGATGCAGAGCCATGACTCCACATACACACACACACACACACACACACACACACATGCACACACACACATAAACAAACTGCTTATGCCCACTTGCTTATACCAATATTTATAAAGCCTGTTTATGTGCCAAATTTAAATTGTGGTAAAAAAAAGAGTAGCTGCACACACACACACACACACAGTGAAATGTCTTTTTAAAGGAGATAAGAGGACATAAAGAGCAAAGCGGGAGGGAGGAGAGAAGAAGAAGAAGCAGAAGAAGAAGAAGGTTGAGGACAAGGAGGGAAGATAAGAGAAATAACAGAAGAGGAGGATTAAGAAGAGGAGGAAAAGAGCAATGAATAGGAAAAAAAGAGACGAGGAAGAGCAGGAAATAAAACCAGAGGAGAAAAGGGAGCAAACCAAAAGGCAAAGGTCAGAGAGCAGGGGTTTGGATCAGTGCAAGTACAAGTGATTCAGTTTGGTTGAGGACTGATAACCAGAATTACAGTCCAGTGGTTTATAGGCAGACTTGAGATGTTCAAGAGGCTGAAGAACATCAAATCAGAATTTGAAGAAACTGAAACTGAAAACATGAACAAAGCAGATCTAATAAATCCAACATGAATGAATCTAATTAAAAAGATATAGAACAACAGCATTACCACTATGAACCTATGGGACATAAACAGCTACAGATTGTTAGATGATTGGTAGATTTCCACAAATGTCTTAATCTACGTCCCAACAGAAAATGTTAAGACTTGTTTGTCACGTACAAAATCCAATGTTCAGTGCAGAACCTGCTGTTTCCTTCTGTCTCTATTTGTTTATGTAGAGTGAGTCCTGCAGGAGATTTGTCTGAGCAGGCGTTGGCTGTTTGACAGGAAGTGTTGCCGCGCTGCACTGATATGAAAATATTACACCCGGGAGCAATGAAATCAACAGAAAACAACTTGTCTGCAGGTCAGTGTCAATGATTCTTCCTCCGAGTGCAGGTTGTTTTTATCGCCTGTTTGCAGGAGGAGAGCGGCTGTGACACATCCGGCGACAACAGCCTCTCCGGTTCCTACATGACGGCGCAGGAGCAGCTCCATGAAAGTGTCAGCGATAAGTGTGTGTGTCCGTGTGTGTTCTTTTTACTACGTCACATAAAATCCAGACACTAATATTTGTCTCTGCTCAGACAGTTCCTGTGTTTTTTATGGTGACTGCCGTGACCAGAGGCTCGTGTTTCCACGTTCTCGTGAACAACACATCTCAGAGACGTCTGGAGGGAGGGTTTTTTCAAATTTAGCACAAATGTTCTTTTGGACTCAAATGTCAACGCTCAAGGTCACAGGGACTTCACAGCTGTCCGATTCGTGGAGGCAATATCCCAGAAACCCCTGCAGGGGATTTTATTTCACTACATCTCTTCACCCGGACTCAAGGATGAACTGATTAGAAACTGGAGCCAGAGGTCAGAGTGATTTAACTCTATAACTCATCCGCTATGACAAACATTCCACACACTAAAAGAAACAAAATGATATTGTGATGATATTTTCAAATCCAAAGGTCAGAGACATCGTAACGTTTCTCTTCTGGCTGTTATTCAATGACGTCTTTTCAGGAACGGGAGATTATGATCATATTTCCTGCAACTTGACTGGTCTGCACAGCTGGTTACTCTCATCTGTGCATGAAATAGTGTGCGTGGATGCAACGGCATGAGATTGTGTGTTGGGGGGTCGTTGTTTATTTTATGCTTTTTATATCGTGTTCCAGTTACGCCCCTTTTACCTAAATAAAACCACAGCTGCTCTCATATCTGTGTTTTTAATACTGTGTGTGTGTGCAGCAGCGTATTATCATGTAAACAATAAGGATTTTATTATAGTGAGACTTTATTGGAAGCCTTTTTCATTGTGTGTGTGTGTGTGTGTGTCTGTGTGTGTGTGTGTGTGTGTGTGTGTGTGTACGTGTGTGTGTGTGTGTGTGTGTGTTGACCTCAACACTTTAATGGAGCTGTGTGTATATTAGTAGATGCTTTTATGTGCAAGTGTGTTTATATGTTCATACAATGATAGATGGAGGCAATTTCTCCTCCACATCATAAACAAGACATATTTATTAACCACTGTAAATTGTACACACACACACACACACACACACACACACACACACACACACTGTAATGAAGTCATGGATTGGAGTTACATCTTCATCTTCATTAAATCTACTTTCTACAGAAACAAAATATTAAAATTAAGAGGATTTTGCTGCTTTAAGCTTGTTTTCCACACTGCTTGTTGTTTCTATCACTACCAGCGGTGAAACTGAGCAAACGTTGAACGTGTTAATTTTAAAGGACTGAAGGTAAACATGCATTAAGGTGCACAGAGGTGACCAACAGACGCACAACCCACAAAGGCCCACATGAGACGATCTCATCATCTTCAATGGTAACTGTCCTTACTGCAGATTAAACCCCCACGTTAGCTTCGTCGGGGGCCGTGCAATGAATCCTGGGATATATGGGCCCGAGGCGTATCCCCTTGTTGGATCCTTCATTGCTCCGGAGTGAAAGGACGCATTCGTCGGCCGCATTTAAAGGCGTCTTCGAAATGGGACAGTCGAGTCATGTGACACAATCTGTGTTCAAATGGACTGTAAATATTGAGGGATACAGGGTTTATTACCTCTACTGCATCCAGGCACTCGGGGGATGATTTGGCTTCACTTTTTTTGGACGGCCATATCTTTATATAAAGTCAATGTTTGTTCTAAATAGCACAAACTGGCAAAGGGCACAGGTAGAAACGAGTGAATACAACAGGTCACTGTGACGATCTTGGAGATAAACATGATAAACTGAATAGTTGACTCCTCTTAATGGTGAGAAATTGACCTGTGACTTATCCTGATGAGTTGACTTTCATCCAAAAAGCCTCCAGCGTGCAGCTTACATTAAAAAACATGTTTTTCATCAAGCAGCTTTGTTTCCTGTAGAGCGTCCCCGGTGGCTACAGACCTTCCTCTGTGATAATATATGTAATTATTCAACAATGAAACCCAACTGAAGTGGCGCTGTTGATTTTTACTGAAGCCAGAAATCCAGTCAGGTCAGTATTTAACTCACATGTATGTTATTTTCATTATCTCACAGTCCACGGACCCTTCAGGACACTGATTGTAAGAGAATACTCGTCTAGTGAGAAATAGATTAGACATTGTGGTAATTTAAATGTCAGGACATTATAAATGTATATTCAGTAAATAATGTTGTTAATTAATGAGAATCAATGAGGAAGAACGATTTAAAAACAGCTGAGATCAAAGTGGAAGGATGAAGGAGTCAGAATCCAGAGCCGGTGGAGCAAGTCTGAGGAAAACTACATCAACACACACTCTACAATATGAAGCACACATGTAGACGTCTCTCTCACACACACAGGTTTGCACAGCTATCCCTGTTCTACACTGCAACCAGCACCTCAACCATGAGTTAAACCTAACTCTAACCTAAACTTAACCACAATTCACCTCCTAACACGGACCAGGCTTTGGTCCCAGGAGGTCAGTGTTTATACTGGAAAAGGTCCCACAGAGAGGAAACAGAAACAAATACACACACACATCTACACATCTACACAGCGTCACACATTCACTGTCTACACAAACTTGGGTCACTCCATCATTGTGTCACTGTGTCAACCCCCTACACGCACACACACACACACACACACACACACACACACACACACACACACTGCGAGTAGGAACAATGCCAGAAGTGTCAAGATGATGGAACAGCCCATGAGCCTTTCTGATATGAGCTGCTGTGTCCCACAATGCACTGCAGCAAGTCTTTGAACCACCATTGTGAAGTTTTCTGGTCATTATTCAGTCGAGGTCACGGCCGACCATCGTTCACATGGCAACAGCACATTGAAATACATTAATTGTCAAATGAACATTTTCCTTAGAAGATGTGCTAAAACATTTTTTTATTTCTACTTAATCAAGTTGTTGTTAATAAAGAAACCTCTTTACTCTTCATAGGTTTCCATCTATAATAATCCTCATATCTGGATTAAAGATGCGACCAAGCAGAGATAGTTTTTCATAAGGTACTCATATATAAGTATCATGTGTATATATGTATAAAGCTCTATTCATTCACTGATGACACACACTGGGCAGGCTGCGAAGACTTTCTCCTTACGTGCAGAAAGATAATAGGTTTGGACTTTATTTACCTTTATTACAGATCTATTGTTTCTGATCCAGTTATTGTTCTATTGTACGAAACATGACATGACTCTTCTCATAACAACATGACAAACTCTTTTCAAAGCTGCCACCTGCCAACATCTCACTGCACAAATACAGCCTCTTGTTTTGTGGTCACAACAACGTTGTTCACTTCGCCAAAAGACAACAATAACAACAACGGGGAAAAAACAAGAACAATGGGGTTGATTCAAGCGAGGAAGAGCAGCATTCTGGAAAGAGGAAGATGAGCAGCAGAGCGCAGTGAAGCGAGGCGATGTCAAGTCATAGGAGTAACACACAATATTCGGTTTCATAGATGCACAAAGCAAAACACAATTAAACTTTTGCTTCTGTTGTGCTTCAGTGACGGGGTTAGGTCACATCACAAACAGCTCACACGGATTAGACCACATTATCTCCCGCTGTCACAACAACTCACAACATTTTTCAAATCAAGTGGACGGGTTTTTAAGTACAAATACGTTTTTACTTCTGAATCACTTCATCCAATAGAACACACTCGACCTGTTCTTCTCTCTTATAGTCACTGCTCTCTTTAAACTCAGGTGTAAAGAATAATAAACAGTCCCACTATTGTACCAATCACTTTAACTCACCTAACAATGACACTACCGCCGTTTTCAGACAGGACCTGAAAACCAGTGTAACAAAGGTCTCATCAATTTGAAAATACAGGGACATTGCAGAACATAGTCAGTGACATGAACCCTGAGGCCACCGGTTTAATTTCCAGAGCTGGTTCTAAAGTACGCCCACCAGCCGCCTGTCTCCGTGTGGGAGGACGGCGATGGTGCCTGAGGCCGAGCGCTGATGAGCCGTCATGAGAGGTGACAGATCCTCACTTTAAAATGATTTAAAATGAAATCCTTTCTCAGCAATCACTCAACTTATAGATGATGGAACAGCCTCCGCAAAACATTTCACATCCAACGAACATGTTTCCTGATTTACAGGTAAATGATTTTGTTGTAAAATAAGAATCAAAGCAGCTTGTTATCCTCCGGGACGATGGGGGAACAGCAGCAGCTTCAGTCCTGCTGCAGCATCTCAATTACTGCAGGTCACTTTTACAGTTTCAGACAGAAAAGCTGCAGCATCAACAAACACCGAACAATAAGATGAAATTCATTCATTTCTTGCTCTAAATTCAACCTACATTTCTCACTCATAGTTCCATTTATTTCTGATATTAATTTATCAATTCTGCTTTTTTTCCCTAAGCAGCAACAATAGTTTCCACCTATGAAGGTTTTTTATTAATAATTCATCTTGTTATTTCAGCCCTGGTGTAATCGACTCTCCACTGAGCAGCTTCTATGAACTAATGTCTCAAACACAACTAGAAGCCACTGGTCCATTTCCACAGCTAATACCCAGACCGCTACAGTATTGAACTCTCAGCGTAAAGCTCATCATTTATTTAACTGGTATTTATCCGAGTAAAGTTTGTAAAGTGCAGGGTGTCGATGCCGAGCAGCGTCCTGCAACACGTACCTGCCTGGAGCCGACACTGACACAAAACCCAAGCCTGGTTGGCTGAGCTGTTCGTGGTTTTCATGCCTTGCTCGAGGGCACCGCTGCAGTGATTTGGTGCTGAGTGAGAATAGTTTCATCTGTATTCAGCTGTGCAAGGACAAACATATGTACTTAGCCTTGAGTGTTTCCTGCACAAACTCCCTGGACCTCTGTCCTGTGAAAAAAAAAAGAAAACTAGTGCCCAAACATTTCTTGAAAAGAATTAGAAATGCTCTATGTGGACGTAGCTGCGCCAAATTTCACCCACATCATAGATATCAGTCCTCGAAACATGAACAGTTAAAAACAATAAGGATATTTGCATTTTTTGTATTGAACTTACAGTGTTAAAAATATGTAATTTCTATTTAATAATCCAAATTGATTATTGAGTCAGTACTGACGCCTGAGCGCCGGTTCTACATCAACATGTGTGAGAAGGGTAATCTGGTTCCCTCTCAACTCGAGGAAACATCTGGTGCCTGGCGGATGCTTTGACCTGCTCCCTGCATATCTCCTATATGCAGACATCACCTCCTCCTGGTGGAGTCACTCCTTCATGGCTGCCATCAACCACTGCCAGGATATCCAAGAAATACATAATAATAATAATAACTAAGTATTTAACTTTGCAGAAGTTTGACATTCACAAAAAATTTACTTTGATTAACTTAGTGTCTCAAAGCTCTTTAAACTTTTCAGTCATCGTAACATGAGATCTCTCATCTCTGTAAATAGAGTAAGTAGTAGATTATTATTTGGAGGCATAATGTTTTGGAGTCCGTCCCATTCCTTTGAAAACACAACATCTCAAGAAGGAAATGAGACTCATGAGAGCTGGGTGGTCAAAGGTCAAAGGTCAAAGGTGAATGTGACGGTGACCTGATGTGTTAAGTCTGTCTTTTGGGAACTTATGCTCAGTTATCGCTTCGATAAAGATGAACTGATTCGATTTCACTGGTCAAAGGTCAAAGGTCATGGTGAACTCATACTGGTCTGGAAATAAAGATATGCAAAGTAGACTGAATCTGCTCTGTTTGGTGGAGGCAATAACTGCAGTTTATTCAAATAGCTTTTAACGTTTCCTGAATTCCAGCGTGGACTGAACTTTACAACCATCGTGTCAACATTTGTGCTCGAAGCTCTGAGCACAGCAGCGAGTCTTTCTCACAGGATCTCGTGCAAACTGAAGCTGCTGCCTCTCTCAAGTGTTCCAGTGTCACACTAACCCACATTCACACACGTGCCCGCAGCTTCTGACACGCAACGCTTTTTTGAAGTTGAAAGAAAACAAAGAAACTCGTGCTTGAGGGAGAAGCTGCTGGAAATCGACGTTGCCCCGGGTGGTCACAAGACGACGGCTGGAACTCAGGAACACGTGTTGGGAACATTTCTCCGTCACCTCTGAATGACTCCGGCTTCAGTCCCAGCAGCCGAGGTGCAGTTCAGCTCTTTACCCTCTCACTTTTCAAGCTGCCTAAAGGTCATCGAAGGACAAAACTTCCTGCTAGTTAGCGGCCGTGAATGGTTGGTTTCTAGGGGCCTTTTGAAAGTTTAATGTGTGACATGAATTTTAATAAAGCATGGCGTCCTCCCCCCAGCTCCCTAACCTCGGCCCAACTTACAGTAAGTGTCTGCGCGAGACACAAAAGCCCCACATCAAATATTGAGCGACCAGGCTGTTTGCTGCAGAGGAGACCACAGCGCACACAGCGTGTTTCGGTCAGGGTTTGTGGAGCAGAAGCCGAGACTGGAGCCGCGTCCTCGCCGTGTGGTCGCCACCGCGCTCTCTCTACTTTTACCAGGACTGAGCAGCATCTATTATTCACGTCTGGAGAACGAGAGGATTTATTTTTCTGTCTTTAAACCACTTTTAGAGCAATTTTGAAGCTTCCCTCTCTCTTTTCTAACAAAGTAGATCCACATCAGCAACGAAACCAGATTTTTATCATCGGAGAAACACAACAAGAGTCAGAGCTGATCGTACACGAGGGCAGAGCTTTGTAGATCTAGCACCCGTCTTTTGATTCTCTGCCTCTCACTCTCCCTCTTTGTGTTTCTTTTTCTTTTCCATTCTTCCTTCACGCTGTATCGATTCATCTATCGATTTATTTACCTCCCGTTGTAAACCGCCTCATCGCAAAGCTGTGAAGAGACAGTATCATCGCTGTGAGACACATTTTTTGAGAATAACACTGAAAAACAAAGTCGGAGAGAATCTGTCATGTCGCAGGATGAAGAGCTGAGGCGGAGGCTGCAGATTAATAATGGAGCGATGAAGGACCTGAAGACGACGTTTGTCAAAGAGTACGAAGCAGCTGCGGACAACAGATACCGTCAGGATCAACACATCAGTGCAGCTTTAACAATATTTTAACACTTTTAAACAACTATAAGACACATTGTCATCGCAGTTCAGCTTCCATCTTCTCTCTCTCATCAGAGGTGAAGGTCCACCCATGTCCTGGCTGTCAACATCTGTCACACATCTGTCCCACATCCCTCTGCACCTCCACGAGGAGGTTAACAATGAGGTCTGACTGTTTGTCAGCAGGATTACTCAAAAACTACTGCACCGATTTCCATGAAACTTGGTGGAAGGAAGGGACGAATTAAATGTTGACACCGACGAGGACAAAGTGGGGGGATCCAAGAGTTTTATCATATTTTTGGGGGCGTTGTTTGACATTTTCACCGTATTCCCAGGGAATAATTCAGGGATGTGTGTGAAATCATCGCTCATTCACTAAGCGCTACTTCACGATATAAGGACTTGGACTATATAGTGATTGGTGATCACAGCATATGAGTGTGTGGGACAATTTGAATATAAGGGGACTGTTCATGTATTTATGTGTAGCACCGGTATCACACCACTAACTGCGCCACTGGACCAGTTCTAGGCTCTAAGGAGTGGGGAGCAAGAATAATAACACCAGAGACTGTTTCTTTAAGTATAAAAGGCCGGCAATTTACTGAATGTAGAACACACATATAAAACACAGTACACAAAACCAAAAATACCCTGCAGGTTCTCTATATTAAGGTAAGTATAAATGAAAACAGTATTTCACTCT
The DNA here is from genome assembly GCA_026259375.1 of Verasper variegatus. Classification (NCBI taxonomy): domain Eukaryota; kingdom Metazoa; phylum Chordata; class Actinopteri; order Pleuronectiformes; family Pleuronectidae; genus Verasper; species Verasper variegatus. Next base: position 25,135,353 of record CM048040.1, on the reverse strand, counting down.
TTCTTTTTGTTATTTAGTTCACCTAGTTTATTTTAGTAAAGCTAATCTAATTTAATTAGACCAGTCTCTTTTATCCTAGGTTATTTTAGTCAGACTAATTTGAGTTAGTTAGACCAGTCTCTTTCTTTTAGGTTGCACCTATTGTAGAATTCCTATTTTTCTTCCTGAGTTAACTCTTTTTTCTTTCTTTTACAGGTAAGAATAAACCTTCAAAACACAATCAAAATCAACGTGGACCACAGTTATTCAAATCACATTCAAAAATATAAACTTGTGAAAATAAAAGTATGACACTTTAAATTTAAGTTCAAGTTCAAATGTGAATTCAAGTGTTCAGTTCAAAGAAAAGTTTCAGTTCGATTCAGTCCAAAATAATAATTCAAATCAGTTCTCAGATCTGTTCAGTTCAGTTCAAACTAATTCCTGATACTCCTACCACTCTGGCAGGGAGTTACCACACGCAGGAGACTTCCTCACTGATGCGATGGAGAAGATGAGCTGAAGGTCTGGGTCTGGCTCGCCATCTTGAATCCCGTCCGTGAATGTGCATGCCCGCACATGGCAGACCAATCTTCGCTCCGACCGAGCTTCCAACCAAGCAAAAAAACCAAAACCGATGTGGTTTAGTTTCCATAAAATCCCCGTCAGTTCCCGACCAGGTGAGTTATGTTTTTCAACTGTAATATCGACTTTTTTCACTTTTTTTCCTGCTAGTTTACCACCGCTCGTTTTCTCATGTTTTTTCCTCTGTTCTTTTCCCTCAGGTCTCTGCTACAGCGTCACTGAGGTGCTGCGTCTGTGTCACTGGTCCCTTAAAGGGGCAGCGACATTATTCTCTGTCAGACTTTTAATCTAAAACACTAAATGATTGTTGTGTTAACATTTTTAATTAACTCTGATGATGAATTTACATTAAATAAATCACTTTTAACTTTCAAACTTAATTATGCAGCTTTTATTCAAATATTTATTCTTATTCATGTCATATTTTTAACATGGGTTACATCCTCCCCTCTTTACCTAATGCACGTCCCTGTGCATTTTAAATTTATACTGTCATAACTCTAGGGGTTTTTGGAAAGCTAGGTTCTTCAAGGGAGTCTGTAAACACATCACTCAAGGTTTGAAATAAAGACTGAACTATTGTAACCAACGGGTGTCCTAGCTCAGGATAAGTCAGTCTTTTAGTCGCTTTTCTGTCTCTGATAGGTCTTCCCGAACAGTCACTTTCGTTTTGGTTATCCGTTTGTTCCATATCACTTGTGTCTTCTTTGCTCTCCTGAGCAGGTTGAGTAGAAGGATGGACATTTTCCAGGTCTTCCTCAGGTAGGTTTCCAGTTTCCTGTCCAGCAGTTGAGTTGCTCTCTTCAGGATCAGGTAAGTCTTTGTCTTCAGTGTCAGGCAAGTCTCTCTCTTCAGGATCAGGTAAGTCGTTGTCTCCAGTGTCAGGTAAGTCTTTTTCTTCAGAATCAGGTAAGTCACAGTCTGCAGGATCAGGTGAGTCTTTCTCTCTAGATTCAGGTAAGTTCAGGTCACAAGTCTCTACTGGAGAATCCTCAGGGAAAGCTTTGGCTACGTCTGAAGGATCTTGCTCAACAGCAGTCAACTCTTTGGAAGGTTCCGGTTCAATCCTTTCAGGTAAGTGTTCCATGGGTTCAGGGGTCAGGTCGAAACCTAGTGTTTCCACTCTTAGGTTTCTGTGATAGTGATATTCCTCAGAGTCAGATTGGGATTCATCCCCATCAGCTCCATCTGATGTGTCATTTTTAGGATGTTGTCGAGTTCTTGGTCGCCTCACTGCTTTTGGTGGGTTAGTTTCACTTTCGATTGGGGTCACAGGAAGGAAACCGCATGGCAGCAGGAGGTCACGATGAAGAGTTCTTTGTGGACCATCTCTTGTCTCAGGTTTCACAACATACACTGGGACGTCTCCAGACTGTCTCAGGACAACATACACATCGGACTCCCACCTGTCGGCTAACTTGTGCTTGCCTCTAAGGCGGACGTTTCGAACCAAGACTCTGTCGCCTTCTTCCAAGGTGGAGTCAACAACATGCTTGTCAAACCTTACTTTGTTGCGATTGGCTGTCTTTTTAGCATTCTCAGTTGCTACTCTGTAACTGTCTTCGAGTTGGGATTTCAGGTTACGGACATATTGCGAGTGAGAGCCTGGCTGATGATTGACTGGTAGGCCGAAGGCTAGGTCAACTGGCAATCTTGGCTGACGCCCGAACATTAACTCGTACGGGGTAAAGCCAGTTGTCTCGTTCTTAGTACAATTATAAGCGTGTACTAACGGCTTGACGTACTCCCGCCAGTGACTCTTTTTCTGGTTCTCGAGGGTTCCCAACATGTTGAGAAGGGTCCTGTTGAAACGTTCTACAGGGTTCCCTCTCGGATGGTAAGGAGTGGTTCTTATCTTTTGAGTGCCAATGAGTTCACACAGTTCTTTAATTGTTCGGGACTCAAAGTCGGGACCTTGGTCACTGTGGAGTTTTTCAGGGATGCCATAATGGACGAAAAAGTGGTCCCAGAGGGTCTTGGCCACTGTCCTGGCTTTCTGATTCGGGGTGGGGACTGCCACTGCATATTTCGTAAAATGGTCGGTAATGACCAGAATGTCCTTCGTGTTACTGGAGTCCGGCTCCACACTGAGAAAATCCATGCACACGAGTTCGAGTGGTCTTGTGGCCACGATGTTGATGAGTGGTGCAGCTTTCTGGGGCATGGTCTTACGTCGTATGCAGCGGTTGCAGGTTTTGACCTTAGTTTCCACCTCGGCTGACATTTTGGGCCAATAGAATCGCTTCCGGACGAGATCTAGGGTGCGCTCTGTGCCCATGTGGCCCATGTCGTCATGGAGGCTCTTGAGGACTAAGGATCTCAGGGCTTCAGGGAGCACAAGCTGGTAGTGAGTCTGAGCGCCCTCTTGTCGCCTGCGATACAAGATGCCATTTAAGACCTCAAGCTTGTTCCACTCTCTCAATAAGAGACCAAGCTCAGGAAGCTCCTTCCTCAAGGATGGTGGGGGTTTCTCTCCCGACTCCACCTGCCTGAGGACTTCACGGATGCAGGGATCAACGTTTTGCTTGTCTCTTAGTTCAGCTGGTGTTAACGAGGGGATGACAGGTAAGCCACCAAGCTGATCCTCCTCTTCAAAGCTTTGTGGGAGAGCCTTTGGATGATGGGCAAGTGACACAACCAAGGTGGTGCTGGGTGATGTTTCTCCAGAGTGATTGTTGATCACTTCATGGACCAAGTGCTTCTCACAGATGGCTTTGGTGGTGCTTTCATTCAGGTGTGCATAATCAGCCTCTGACAAGTGTCTTTTTGTGAATTGTTGTATCCTCTCCAACTCTTTTTGTGATGTCGTGTCATCAGGTACTCTGCTGTGAGGACGTCTGGACAGCCCGTCCGCGTCTTGATTTTGCTTACCGGCTCTGTACTGTAGCTGGAAATCGAACGTCGACAGAGCGGCCAACCATCTGTAGCTCGTGGCGTCGAGCTTAGCAGAGGTAAGAATGTATGTTAATGGATTGCTATCTGTGACAGCAAGGAATGTGTTCCCGTACAGGTAATCCTGGAATTTCTCTGTTACTGCCCACTTAAGGGCAAGAAATTCTAATTTGTGCGCAGGATACCTGGACTCACATTTCGACAGACCTCGACTTGCATAAGCAACGACACGCTTCTGTCCCTGTTGCTCCTGGTAGAGGGCAGCACCGAGGCCCAAGGTGCTCGCATCTGTATGTAAAATGTAGGAGAGCTTGGGGTCAGCAAACCCGAGGATGGGTGCGGTCGTCAGCTTTTCGATTATGGTGTCGAATGCTGCCTGGCAAGCAGCCGTCCATCTGTCACCAAAGGAGTCCTTTGGGTTGAAATACTTCTCAGGGTTCACTGTGGTCTTAGCGTGCTTTCTCAGCGGCGGATAGCCAGCGGTGAGCTCGTTGAGTGGCTTCACGATCTTTGAGTAGTCTTTAACGAACCGGCGGTAATAACCGCAGAAACCCAGGAAGGTTCTTAACTCTTTCAAGTTGTTTGGTTTTGGCCAGGTTTTTAATGCTGCTACTTTGTCAGGATCGGTTTTGATACCTTTTTCAGACACGATGTGGCCGAGGTACTTTACAGAGGTTTGGAAGAACTTGCATTTCCCTGGCGACAGTTTCAAGCCAAACTCTTTCAATTGGTTGAGCACGCGCATCAACCTTTCCTCGTGCTCCTCCAGTGTCGAAGAGAAGATGATGAGGTCATCCAGAAAAACTAGGGCTTGCTTCAAGTTCAACTCTCCCATACAACGCTCCATAAGCCTCTGGAACGTGCTAGGGGCGTTAGTTATCCCCTGAGGCATCCTGTTGAACTCGAAGAATCCTAGAGGGCAGACGAATGCAGTTTTGTGTTTGTCTGCTTCCTCCATCTCTATTTGATAGAAACCTGATTTGAGATCGAGTACTGAGAACCACCTGGACCCGGTCAACGCCGAGAAGGACTCTTCCAGATTAGGTAAGGCATATGAATCCTTTACCGTTTGTGTGTTCAATTTTCTGTAGTCTATGCAGAGTCTGACGTCGCCATTCTTTTTCCTGACGACTACAATCGGCGAGGAGAAAGGTGACTCCGATTCACGGATGACTTCTGCATCGAGGAGTTGCTGGAGATGGGTTCGCACAGCCTCTATGTCCTGGGGGTGTATAGGTCTTGGCCTATGTTTGAATGTCGTCTCGTCACTGAGTGTTATGTGGTGTTTGATTTTGTCAGTGCGGCCAAAGTCAAGCTCGTGCAGTGCAAACACCTCCGGCATGGAACTCAATTTCTCTGTTATCCTCTCTTTCCACTCGTTGGGTACAGGAGAGTCAGTGAAGTCAAAGTCAAGGTTTGGTTTTTGGTCAGGTTTTGTGGGGGAGTCTGAGTCAGGGGTCTTGACAGGTTGAACACTCTTGACAGCGTGTATCTCTGCTATGACAGCCTTTGGAGACAGGGTGATGTCATGGTGTGACTCATTCTTGAGTGTGACTGGTATGCAGCGTGGTAGCTTTGGTGGTAGACTTACCAGGCTATCTGTCACCAGGATGCCACCAGGCAGGGACAATGACTTTGGCGACTCTACCATCACCCACTTTCCAACATCAGGTGTTCTGCAGCTCACTGATCCTTCAAGGACTTTAGTCTGTCCGGCTGCGATGGTCTCGAAGTCTCTACTATGAAGCCTCACCTCTCCCAGGCTGGAATCAACGGACTGTCTTTTCCTGATTTCAAGGGTCTTTAAGACAACTTTGTAGCCATAAGGAAGAGACTCATAGTTCTGAGGTGCAATCTCTGCATACTCTTCATAGAGAACATCCAAAGTATTTGTGCCTATAAGCACTGATGACAAGGTGGAGCGCCTGTCAGGTACAACCAAGACCAGCGTAGGTACCTCGATGTCGGCTCCAAGCAAGCTCTTTGGGAATCTGATGGTGGCTTGAACATAGCCAAGGTAAGGGACGCTTTGACCGTTGGCTCCTTCCACTTCAAGCAGGTCATTCAAGGAATTGAGAGGTAAGTGAGACAGGTTCTCCAGATAGAAGGAGTTGGGGATCGTTGTTACTTGGGAGCCTGAATCCAACAAGCAACTGCAGTCTTTGTCACCTATGGTCACTTGTGCGGTGCACTTGGCTCCAATCAGACCTTTTGGCAGGGTTACTGACTGTCTTTGTGTGTGAGAATACACATGGCCTCTGTGCAGCTTCTTTTTGGGACACTTTGTCTGTGTTCCAGTCCCTGTTTGTCCCACAACCGGAACTGGGTCTAGTTTAAAGGATCAGGCTTTGAAGCGCCATGCTGACTGTCCCATGTTAACTGCTTTTCTTTTAGCTGCTTCCTCTTCTCAGCTACAAGAGATGGGTTCGGCTCACTTTCACACTGAGGCTTGATGTGTCCGTCCTCTCCACATTGAAAGCAATACCAGGGCCTTGGTCTATTGCTTGTGTTGTTGTTTGCATCTCGGCTGTGGGGCTGCAGCCTTTGAGATGTGTGAGTGATAGCTGGAGAATGTGTGCTAGCTGTTTGGGGAGCTACTGGTCTGGCAGCTGGTTTAGCTTTTCTACTGTCTCTCTGTGTGATACGTGTGAGCTGGGACTGGAGATCGGCTATTTGTTTCTTTAGGTCTTGGATTTCAGACCTGTGATCAAGAGCTGGCTGAGATGAGTCGCAGTCTTCTTCACTCTGCACATAAACACCTTGATAATGAGAAGACACTCTTGGCTTTGAAACATTGAAGTGCTGTTTCATGCGGGATGCTTTGGAAGAACGCTTATATTCTGCTGTGCGGAGTAACAGGAGAAGTTCAGCAAAGGTAGGTGGGTTCTGCTTCTTTTGTTCTAGCTGGAGTTCAGCTATCAAGATGTTATCCCAGCAGCCTCTGACGAACTGTCTGAGAAGATGCCGGTCAAGGTCGCTTGCAGTTACACCTCCCCTCCTGAGGGTGGTGCTCAGCATCACCTGCAGCCGTTGTAGATAGGCTGAGGGTTTCTCACCATTATCTTGCATTGTGTTGAGATACTTTGCGAAAAGGTCATCTCCGTCCTCGACGGTGCCGAAAGCGGAGTCCAAGATCTCTAAGTACACATTAAGAGGAGATTCAGGTGTCAGGTGCTTCACAATATCAATAGCAGGTGATAAGAGACTTTCAAGAAGCTTTCGTGACTTGTACAGATCAGACTGTGTTGTGTCTTTAAGAAGAAGTTCCACGTTGGAGCGCCATGTCTCATAATCCACTTCATTGTTGGGACGTGGGACACGCCCAGAGAAGGGTCTGAGTCTCAAGGAAGTGTGCACCTGCAGAGCAGAGTCTTCATTTCTCACTATGTGCTCAACGATTACTTTTTGTATGTCAGGTGGATTGACGACAGAAAGTTTCAGAGCAGGCTGTGTCTTTTCTTTAGATGGTATCGGTGGTGGAGACCAATGATGTTGAACATGCTGCTGCGGGGCCGTACTGGGCAGGGGGCTTACCTGTGCAGCATCTTCAGGGTCATGTTGCTCTAGGGCATCAAGTGAGTTCTGCTCTGTATCTTCATCTTGGGTCTCTGAGTGATCTAGATCGACAGTCTCACTGATGAGGGAGAGCTCTTCTTTGAGGACAGCTGCAAAGTCTTTGCCAGTCTGTTTTGCAATGTCCTTTAACTCTGAAAGGTAAGTCTGTGTAGCTGTTTTGCTAGCTACAGGTGTGTAGACACTAGCTAAGGCTCTGATGTGGTACGTGACATCAGTCTTAGTCTTACTGTTAAGTCGGTGTGGCAATGAAGGTAAGAGAGACTGTATAGCTGTACCATACACATACTCTACGATAACCTGTTTGCCTGACTCTTGTTCAGTGAAATCTACTGGAATTACCCTTTGAATGGAACCATATTGTTTCAGGAAGTCACTTAGTTCGTCATCGGTTTCTGTACCAGTTATACCGCTAACTATGACTGAGTTAGGGATTTTTACACTACTCGTTTGAACAACATCCATTTTGAAAAACTGAAAGCAATATTATACGGTCTCTGGTTTCTAGTTTTAACTGCTTTAAGCCACTCCTGGCTGGCTCGCCATATTTGTAGCACCGGTATCACACCACTAACTGCGCCACTGGACCAGTTCTAGGCTCTAAGGAGTGGGGAGCAAGAATAATAACACCAGAGACTGTTTCTTTAAGTATAAAAGGCCGGCAATTTACTGAATGTAGAACACACATATAAAACACAGTACACAAAACCAAAAATACCCTGCAGGTTCTCTATATTAAGGTAAGTATAAATGAAAACAGTATTTCACTCTTTCTTTTTGTTATTTAGTTCACCTAGTTTATTTTAGTAAAGCTAATCTAATTTAATTAGACCAGTCTCTTTTATCCTAGGTTATTTTAGTCAGACTAATTTGAGTTAGTTAGACCAGTCTCTTTCTTTTAGGTTGCACCTATTGTAGAATTCCTATTTTTCTTCCTGAGTTAACTCTTTTTTCTTTCTTTTACAGGTAAGAATAAACCTTCAAAACACAATCAAAATCAACGTGGACCACAGTTATTCAAATCACATTCAAAAATATAAACTTGTGAAAATAAAAGTATGACACTTTAAATTTAAGTTCAAGTTCAAATGTGAATTCAAGTGTTCAGTTCAAAGAAAAGTTTCAGTTCGATTCAGTCCAAAATAATAATTCAAATCAGTTCTCAGATCTGTTCAGTTCAGTTCAAACTAATTCCTGATACTCCTACCACTCTGGCAGGGAGTTACCACACGCAGGAGACTTCCTCACTGATGCGATGGAGAAGATGAGCTGAAGGTCTGGGTCTGGCTCGCCATCTTGAATCCCGTCCGTGAATGTGCATGCCCGCACATGGCAGACCAATCTTCGCTCCGACCGAGCTTCCAACCAAGCAAAAAAACCAAAACCGATGTGGTTTAGTTTCCATAAAATCCCCGTCAGTTCCCGACCAGGTGAGTTATGTTTTTCAACTGTAATATCGACTTTTTTCACTTTTTTTCCTGCTAGTTTACCACCGCTCGTTTTCTCATGTTTTTTCCTCTGTTCTTTTCCCTCAGGTCTCTGCTACAGCGTCACTGAGGTGCTGCGTCTGTGTCACTGGTCCCTTAAAGGGGCAGCGACATTATTCTCTGTCAGACTTTTAATCTAAAACACTAAATGATTGTTGTGTTAACATTTTTAATTAACTCTGATGATGAATTTACATTAAATAAATCACTTTTAACTTTCAAACTTAATTATGCAGCTTTTATTCAAATATTTATTCTTATTCATGTCATATTTTTAACATGGGTTACATATGCATGAGGTCAGGCTAAAAGAGACAGTGCCTACACATGTTAAAGTTCATGATTAAGATCTGAAGGATGCACTGGTTGCATGTATGAATGAGTGTGTGGGTGTGTGTGTGGGTGTGGTCGGGTGGTTGGACGAGACGTACTTGTGTGGTCGGTGCAGAGAGACTCTCATCAGAGGTCAGGTAGGTGTGAGTATAAACACAAGCACATTTTTATTTGCGTGATCCTTCCGGCCTCTCAGCAGAACCGATGCACCTTACTGTGAATAGTGGACGTGTTTGAAAGTATCTTTATTTACATCTCACCCCCTCAGTTACTCACATATTAGCTATAGAGTCGTTAAATCTTTCACTAGCTTCCAAACAGCACCGAGCAAGAGACAGTGTGTGTGTGTGTGTCGGAGAGAAAGAGAGAGATAGCGTGTGTTATCTGTTTTTTACATATTAATTCATGTTCATACACGTCACCTCCCATTACTGAAAAGGCTCAGCAGAGGACTTTCTTCTTCTTGCAGCAGCATGAGGAAGTTCAACCTGCCAAAGATGTTCAACGTCCACGCTGTCCTCACCTCCTGCATCACCAAGGTCAGGGTCAGACCCCCCCCCCCCCCCCACAGGACTCGGAGGCGTACCGGTCCTGAGATTGTGGCCGACCCTCCCCACCCAGGACATGAACTCTTTGAGCCACTTCCCTCTGAAGGCTCTTCCATTTTCTGGGTTTTCACTCTCATGGGTTCCACACGAGAGTGAAAAACCAGAAAGAGGTTGTTTTCCCAGCTTCTTACAATCGGCTCATCCCTTTTTCATCCCTCCATCCTTAGTTAAACCCTTTTAACACTATTCCCCTCCTCTCCTTCACCTCCTCCCTCAGCTCCTGTTTCTGCCCTGAAGGGCGACACATTTTAATTATTTCCCATCTGAGTGTGGCTCATCATAACCTGCTTGACCATTTAATGTTATTTTCTGTTAAATAACCGGCGGGTTGAGGGAATTTCCACAGAGTTGAATTACATTTATTTCTCCAGCATTTTCTCCAGTGAAGTCATCGGCTTCTGGAGAATTACGTCGGCCCGTGAACTTCACATAATGTTCTTAATGTCCGCCTCGGATCTCTTCACTGCTGGAATGACGCTCCTCTCCTCCCTGGAGGTAAAGGTGAGAGATGGGTGGGCGGCATTTGACCTTTTGACCTCTAAGTGATGGATTCTGGGTATTGCACTGAGGTGAGAGACAGGAAATAGATAGAAAAGTGGAACGTGACCATATTGATGAGTGGGTAGGTGCAAGATAGAGACAGAACAGAGCTGAACAAGGCGCTAATATACGTCTCAGAGTTAATGTGACAAACAGTGTTTAGAGTCTCTAGATAAAATCAGTGAGTACATGACAGTAAAGTGAAAAAGGTCAAGCAGCTTGAGACAGAGCGGAGGCACAGCCTTAACAACCGTCACTTTGTTTCTGTTCCGTCAACACACTCCCAAACCTCTTGGAACCTAACAACAAACCCACAGAAACCAGGATGACACCATCACCATGCATCAACGGGTCGTCCACTAACCAGAGGGCCGGTGGTTAGATTCCCCGGCTCCTCTAGTCCAGTCGGCAGTGTGTGAATGGTGTGTGACAGATAAAGTGTGAATGAGTGGTTGATAAGACTGGAATAGATTTTGATAGAGGTAGAATTATAGTATATCTAAATATATCTGGCTGCTGGTGTAAGTCAGGGGTCACTTGATATTAGAGATTGACAAAGAATAATAATACAAAATAAAAACACAATGACACGGGACTCAGACGTTTCCAGATTTGCAAAACTAAACTGAGAAATGAATCCATGTAAAATCAAACAGTTTGCAGAGTGTTTACAGTCTCTCAGTTAAACACCTGCAGTGATTCGCAGCAGGAACGTTCAGAGTGCGTTGCCTCGGCGGTTTTACACACGGTTCCCAGACTCTGCTCATTTACGTTAAGTATAAATCTCCTGATGCTGTTTCTCCTGGATAATCTAATTAAATTCTGCAGGAGGGAAGATCCGTTAATGGAAGTGGCAGGAATGCTCCTTCTCACACGGCGCCTCCGAGAGCCGGCAATAATTTAAACTTCTGTTTTATAGCCCGAGCCGTTCAGGACGCCGTAAAGCACCTCAGTCATTCTCAGCAGGCAATGTTTCCATGGCAACACGTCGCCGGCGTCTGTTAGACTGTAGATACGTGTCTTCACTCTTAAACCACTGCTGACAAACACGTTTTCTCTCAGTTATCCGGTTGTTCTTATCGACGGCTGTTTCCCTGGTTTGAGAATCAACCAATCAGAAACCGGATTGAGAATGAAGACGGCGCTTTTTGGCACGAAAGACAAAAGAAAACTTGCCACAGAAACACCAACAAAGCTGCTTTGCTCTTAAATGCTCATGTTTCTTTGATCGTCCAATAAATTAGTCCATCAACTGCTGTGCCAAATGGCTGCGTTTGGCTCAGACGTGCAAAGACAAAAACAACGGACGTCAGAATTCAGGGGAAACATCCTTTTAAATGAAACCTGTGGGATGATGGACAGGTCTCATATTCACTGTTTCCAGTATCAGTGACCACAGGACACGGTCAGGAGAAGCAGAAGATGAAAACAACAGAGGCGAAGCAGTGAAACCAGAGCAGCTGATTCATTCAGCATCAAATCAGGTGAAACCCTAAAATTCAAATAGTCTGAAAACGATGAAATGTTTACAGCATTATTAACATTTCCTCTGGGACGAATAACAGCGGAATAAAATGTTGAACTGTTTACAGCTGAACGCGGGAGAGATGCAGACGTTGTATTTCATCACGTTCTGCCGGGGCCTCGCTGTCAGCTCCCCTCGCCGCTGTTCTAATGTCTGTGCCACTGCAAACTGTGTGAGGGGGGTTAAACTGCATCCTGCCTCCGGGACGAGGACAGTGACGGGGCGGCCAGCTGATCCGACGGTTGTCATGGTTTCAATCAAAACAAAGCACATGAACAAACACACATAATTGATTTCACACCCTCTTATTCTATAACCATCATAACTGGATACAGAACCAAGTCCGAACAAAACAGTGTCCACCCGTGGAGACCTCGACTCATGGGGGGTATTCAAGTCCCTATAGGCCACACACACACACACACACACACACACACACACACACACACACACACACAGAACAAAGAGTGATATGTGGGGGAGCTACTTGTGTAATCATGTTCCCATTACTGTGTAAAGTTAGGCTATCTGAGTGTGTGTGTGTGTGTGTCTGATATGATTGAACGCCAAATGATTCACACACACACTCACACAGTCTTTCCTGGCAACACACACAGATATAAATTTAGGCTGGCAGCTTCTTTTACAGCCACATTAGACAGACGCTGGATGGACGAAAACCTTCAGGTCTATTTCATTTCTAACCTGTTAAATAATCATCTCCATCGATGGGTTTGGATTCATGGAGAAAAGTCTCTCACATTTACTGGAGCTTTTCTTTTATGTGCATTCTTGTGAGAGGAGTTTCTTGGAAGCAGCAAACTTCCTCCCCATGAAAGCCGCGACTTGTCGGTTCAGTTTCACACAATCTCAAGAAACCGTGTGAGTCCCAGACGACACACAGCTGCTCATCTCCCTGCTCGGTTTAATTATTTTGAAGCGTGATGTAAATGAAATCACAAGGTTTCAAATGCTGCTTTCAGACAGTTTCCTGAGATCTTCCAAGAGGAGCTGTGTGTGAGAACGTGGCTCCAAGGTTTTCTCCAGAACTTTTCCTGCCAATCCTGATTAAAGAATATAAATAATTCAGGATGAAATAGAGGAACCACACACGTAGAACACACTGAGGGACATTTTCCCGTTGTTGTGTACGTGACGTGGGAAATCTCCACCAAAATCTTTCCAGCGTTAATATATCATATGAACATTACTCATATTTGTATCCACAGAGCAGAAAGAAGAAGAAGAGTGCTCTCTCGGACTGAATAGATCAGGTTCATGCACTCTGACGCACTGTTCACACTTTGTCCCGCTCACACAAAAGACTGAAATATTTTTGTCAGTAAGTCGTGACTATTGTTTGACGCCAGGTGAAAAGAGGACAAAGCCAAGGTTTCACAGAAAACTGCAAATATGTAGAGACGCTGGTACAAAGCAGAGCTGAATATTCAATACCTACTACAATCTGAATATGTCTAAACTTTAAAGTGAGGTTCATTGACTCATAAAATGACAATAACACGTCTGTAATATTCCTGTAAAATGAGATTGTATTGTGGCTGATTGTGGACTCAGTCACTCACTTGTCTCCAAAACTTTCTGCTATACTGCTCCTACAGCGCCCCTACTGTTCATGTGCATATTGCATCTTGTGTATGGACATCTGAGAAAGTTGCAGCCTGCAACGCTGTAACCTGACTTCATAATTACAACAACATTTAGAGGGATTTGTCACGTGAACATTAATATGTTATCAAACCATTATGTCAAAGAAATGTAACTGGGGTTTGATATTTTACAGTTTAAACAACCACTGTGTTATACACGACTGTTAATAAAGACAGGAACACAAATACAAGCAAGTATTTACAAGTTGAAGTACTGAAACACATCTTTATCTGCATTAGTTCTTCTGTGAATAAAAGTTACGACAGTGAATCCTGGAGCTTTACAACTATTAATAAATATACTGACGACGATTTTCACTTGTTTCTGAAGCCGAAGGAAAAATTGTCTTCTCTTAAAACCACGAATAATGAAATTTGTGCTGAGTCAGGCAACATTAGTCACAATTCAAATACAAATAAAAGGCACAGAGAAGTCGTATCAATGTCAGTGTCGACTATGTTTCTACTTTAGATTCTCTGTGACAACCAGTGCACCAATTCTACTTTTTACGTTTTTCAAGTTGAGCCAAATCACTTTTAACAGATAAAGACGACAAGCTTTGTTTTAAAAAGGCTCAAAACACCAGAGATAAACTAATTATCTGAGAACACAAACAAAATATATATATCTATATATATATAGATATATATACATACATATTTAACGACTCTATAGCTACAAGTGTAAAACATCAGCAACAATAGTTTTAATTTCCACAGCTGGATTAAAACCCGTCCAACAACACTAATGTAATAAACCCGAGCAGCCGTCTCTAGATGTCGTCTCCGGTGACATCGACTCACAGTTTAATACGAAGCGACAGCAGGAAGCTCGTCCTGCTCCGAGCCGAGCTCCCCTCCGCTGACGTCTGAGACGAGCTGTCAGCGGCAGTGTGAGGGCGACAGCCTGCAAAGTCAACGCCGCGACGGAGGCAGCTCGTTGCGAGGCCCCTCATTAAAGAGAGATTTTCACCAGGAAAACGCTCGCTGAGGTTCGACCGATTAGTCATGATGTCATGATTACATGATGCAAGTGCAGACGGTGACGTGCAACAACAGAGAAGTTTAGGAGACAAATAACTTGTCTCTGCTTTGTTTTGACCGTACGATCAGAGGATCTCACTTTGTTTCAACAGTTGTTTTCATGATAAAGGTGTTTTTTTTTGTGTAGAGCATATTTAAAACATTAGATTCTGGAGATTAAATATAGATAAACACAGAAAATCTATAGTTCCATTGGTAAAAAACCCTCTAACACCCATTAACATCTGGCTTTTGTCTGCAATGGGAGTTCTTCTATATTTTAGGCAGCTCTATGTTACGAGTACAGATTTCAATAATAAAAAGGTTTCCAGATAGTGAAGTGTCGAAAACAGAATAAAAACTGTCAAAACTCATGACGCCCTTCAGTCGAGGACGGACAGGTTGAGACTGAACCTACAATAATGTTTTCAGTCCCCAAGGTCCCTGCACAGAGACACTAAAGGTGATGTGATGAAAAACATCCAGTTTCCTAAACCAGTTCTTACACCAGATCAGCGACAAACTGTAAAAAGAGACAAAGCAGAACATGCAGCTACTAAACCATCAGATATTCCAGATTCGTTTGAGCTGGTGGAAACCAAACTGGAGCAAAAAACAGAAAATGAACCTCGGACACGACTCCAAATGAAGGGGGATTGGTGCCATTTACTCAGCCTGTAGTTGTGGTCTGATGTGAAAGCTTTTGTCTCCTGTCCTTGTCTCTGTTGTCTCATGGAACCAAGGATACTTCGCTCGGTGCAGCTCTGATTATGCGAATATGCAGAAATGCGAACCTGCTGTCGAGGTGTGAATCATGAATACACATGGAAGCGGGGGTCATAACGATGCTGTGGATGATTAATACCATTCACGGATTGCTCGATCATATGTGTGCGCGAATCAGGTTATTGAATTTAATCTGCGGCATAATGTGTTTAGGCAGCGACAGACTCCTGGTGGATACGGGGAAGCCGTGACCTTTATGGATGCATCTAATTACTGTCGGCTTCACTTTATCACAAGTCGGTGTGGGTGTGTGTGTGTGTGTGTGTGTGTGTGTGTGTGTGTGTATAGGGATAAACAAGGGCATAGGTGTGGTTATAAATACTGGGTGCACACAGTTAAGTTGTAAAACAAGAAAAACACTAAGTGGATAAATTCATAGTTGTGCACATGTATTCATGCAAAATGGATTTTAAAAAATACCTGTTGTAGAATCTTTGTCTTTGTTTATTAAGTTATTGATATTTATATCTATCTGATGTCATAGGTTCTTTATGGCAAAAAAAACAGTTTACTTCAAAAACGAGATGATTCCTGAACCTGTGTTCTTCTTCCTTTCACCTCCGTCAGAAGTGGTCGTGGATCTTTACTGTAAAAATCCATGAGGGAATCGCTCAGTGGCCTGATTGACCTGGACGATCAATCGACAGTAAACAACACAGGAGCAAACACACACACCTCATATATCAGAAAACCAACAAACTGAGCATCAGTGCCTCAGTTTGACCTTTTCGTCAGAGCCGAGCACTTGTGTGTTTAATCCCTTTATGAAGGGCTGCGGGGGGGTGACATCAAGCAGTGAGATCCTGGAGTGTTGTGAAGTGTGAAAAGAGAGAGAGACCACAGACCTTCATGAATACGGATCAGAGCTGAGAAATGATGTGGGTGTCGTATGAATTAGAGACACAACTCTTTAGCTGTTTGTCTGGTTTGTTAATAGCTACGTCTTTACCGTAAAGTGATTTCTTCAAGGTGACGACCAATATATCAGTATCTGCATTTTTGTTTGTCGTTATGAAAACATATTATTTATCAAAATAACTTACGTGGTATTATTATTGTTTAAAGTTGTTATTTTGAAAACCTCAGAGATTAGAGTAAATCTACCTTGGATGGTAACAATTTTACGGATGATAATCAAAACATCCATTCGGAGAATAACGGGGATTTTTACCTGAGCCGCACTGTTGACCTTTATTGATTTCAGCATCGCCCCCACAGTCCATCAGCTCGAGGTCAGTGATGTTTAATTCTGTCCTGTGTTGTGAGGATTCTTTTCTCGTTACTCTTTGTCCCTATAGAGACACATGTACAGTGTACTTGGATCTCTTGAACGGCGCCATACAAATTCAAGGTATTACTATTATTTCCAGCTCTGCCCTTTAAATAAATAATCTACACACCTTCAAAGTGTTTTGTGGTTTGCACTGAAAAGGTAAAAGCAAAGTACAAACAGCAAAACT
This sequence comes from Verasper variegatus, assembly GCA_026259375.1. Lineage (NCBI taxonomy): Eukaryota > Metazoa > Chordata > Actinopteri > Pleuronectiformes > Pleuronectidae > Verasper > Verasper variegatus. Next base: position 25,118,895 of record CM048040.1, on the reverse strand, counting down.
AACACAACAATTCAGGGGATTTCATTAAAAGCCCATCAACACAGAGTCCAGACGGCTTTGGCCTTGTTTCTTCTTAATGAAGGGATTACGTCGATGCCGTTTAAACCATTCATGCAGCAGCTGCTTCAAAGTTTAAAGGCGAGCGTCCTCTGGATAATTATTTCCTTTCTGTTCTTTTTGACAGACTTGGCTTCAGTTCACTTCCCACAATGCTACAGCACTGTTCTAATCAAAGCACATCTCCTTTGGTGTAAATACTGTTGCCGTTCTCCACACTGGCTGACAGCCCAAAGTATTTTTCATGTATCTTAAATTGAAATGTCACAACAAGGATTTAGGTTTCATATCAAGTAAAAGGCTGCCAGTAAACGCCTTTGAATGAAACACATTCGGGTTTTTCGTCGTGGAAAAGGAGATTTCTTTCAGAACAGCGAATTCAGCTGCCTTGACAGAGAGGGACGAGATGGAAAATAAAACATATTGTTTTCCTTTCAGCTTGAAAGTGTGACGAATGGTCGGAGACATTGTCTGTGACAGACGGGACGTTTGTGCTACATGACAACACAGCGGTTTCTGCAAGACACTATTTCAAGGAGCAGGAGAGCCGAGAGTCCGCGGCCACAAGAAAACCTGCAAGCACACGCACTGAAGGACGCACGGAGCCGGAAAAGGATAAAGTACACCAAAGAACGCAGGATTTGACACCTTATGAACACTGATAAGACAAATTCTTAGGAAAATCTCCCGCCTCGAGATAAAAAAGACCGTTTTCACAAGTGATTCTTTCATTTCTACACTAAAGTAAAGGTCTGCACATATCTTCTGGAGCAGTTGCTGGTTTCACACGATTGAAGAACGAGTTCACCTTCCAACTACTTTAACACAATAATACACAGCTCAGCAGGAAACACAAGCTCATTTGCTATAAGTGGAAAAAACCTGCACTTCTAAAAGCAGCATGAAATCAAGGAAATGAAACTGAAGGCAGCTGCGTTAGAGAAAAAAAAATACAAATTTGCACATGCAGAAAATAACATCACGCTCTTGTAAATATAATTACGTGCTTATCGAACCCATTTTGCACATTCTCTTTTAGCCGCAGCAGCTGAAGTCCTCTGTACATGTACTTAGAGGCTTTGAACCCAGTTCGTATCCACGTCGCTCAACAGTCACTCACACAAACTGACACATTAGCCACAATCAAGCCGAGTGTCACTCAACATCAAGCATCGGATTTCAATGACTAAGAAAAGACTGAAAGTACAAAGTCTTCAGGATTTCTCTTCCCTCTGCTTCATGGTTTGGTGCTAAGAACAAGTAACGCTTTTAACGTTGCACAGTAGTCAGTCAAAAGTGTCATCTACTTGTGTACGTGTTGCAGGGTTTAGAACCCATACTGCTACCAGCCACCAGGGGTGATCAAGATGCTTTTCATATGCTGTCGTATATCTGTGTATAGGCTACGATCTATGGCGTCAACTTATCCATCCACCTCAATATACCTTTCTCTGTCAGAGCTACAGCTGTTCGGGTTTCTAACAATAAAACAATGGGTCGTAACGAGCTGCTAGCACAGAGGATTGGTTTTAAACTGGACAATCCCAATAAGTAAACCTTCTGTTGTCTGAAAACAGATTAACAGAAGCTCCTTCAAAATAAAATTCCACATTAAAAATATCACATCGTCTTGTTTGAAACCTCCTGAGAATATTTGTGAGTCTGTTTGTATTGAAATGTGGAAAATTTGGGTCCATTGATCATTTAGGTTTAAATTAACTATAACATTATTATACATAGATGTGCAGGTTGACATTACCATGTATTCTGCAACATAAAACCTGATGCTGCATCCTCAGTGTGTGTGTGTGTGTGTGTGTGTGTGTGTGTGTGTGTGTGTTTGTGTGTGTGTTGTGTGATTTGTGAGGTCGTTTCCAATGCAGGAGGCTGCAGGACCAGATTAAACTATAACTCAGCGCTCTGGGCCGCAGCACAGCACACAGATATGCATGAGGCATGGTGACACAAATACACACACCTGCAAGAAAACTCACACACACAGACACACACACGCTGCATCATACTGCACCTAAACACAATTAGTTCGGTCTACGGACTCTACTTCCTTGTGTTCCTCCATCCTTCTATCACTGTTCACTGAAGCCTTCTCCCTTGTTTCTGTCTTTCTTTCTTGCAGCACGGGCTTATAGCACAGGTATCACTCAAATTAATAACTCACTACCTTCTATTTGATCTATTATAGATGAATTTACATCTACACAGTGTTGGAGCAGTTTTGTCAGGAGGTAAAATCTGAGAATCCTTTACTTCTCCATCTTATTCCAGCTCCTCTTTTCAATTCCCCCTCCTTCATTCCTCATCTTGTGATAAAGTCACTCTGGGCTCTGCTGGTCTGAATCTGTCACATACAGCAGAAGCACTGATTTCTATTTAGCAGCATCAGTTACACATGAGTGAAGCGCCAGCCGTCTGTGGAACTAAGAGGCTGATATCCACCTCCGCTCTGAAGCCAGGGTGACGCTGGCAGATTTTACGATGAAGCAGTTGTTGAGCAAACAAGCCATGAATTAGTCTTTGGTCTGAGTCAGCGGCTGTGGGCCGCTGCTACAGATTATATGGTTGAAAGCCTTTTATCAGATCCGCTGCTTCAAACAAAGTGTTTCACACAACATCTGAAATCCTCTTCGACCACGGAAGATATTTACTCTGAGTCTTTTAAGCCTCGTCAGTGATGCAGGATCCGATTCATGTGATAGAAAAGCTCCTTATGGTGCAGATTATTTTCTGTACTTCAGTTTCCGGGGTGAGGAATGAACTTAGCACCTCAGCTCTTCAGCCAGCAGGGATAAGAAGACCTGAAGGTGCACAAACAATTAAAGAGTGAACTCCACCTGCTGATGAAGATCACGTGATACGTCTGGAAGCTGCAGACTGGACCTCTTTGGTTTTGTATTTTCCTTATGGTGCAGATAATGAATGATGAATTTTCAGTCTTCAGGCAGTGATGCTATAACACAGAACATTTCCTTCGTTCCTCCTTCCTTCTACATTTCCCTCGGTGCAGTGCAGTGTCTTGTTGGAATGGGCGGTTTTGTTTGGCCTGTGTTGAAGCTGGTTGTAGTTTTCTTTATGAAACTGTCGTCGCTGGTCGTCTGTTTATTGGAAGTTTATTAATATTGAAGGTATCACGTGACCGAATCGCATCAGATTCCACACCACGCTCACTTCTTATCTTTGATAAGAAGTTTGTAATGCAACCAAGGTTTCATATCAGTGATGGTTAAATCCATCTTATCTGTAATCACATCTCTTCTACAGCACATCATGATGACTTCGAAGTTCCCAGTTTACTGCAGAAACCTCTTTGAGTCCGTCTTCTCCGCCTTCCTCACTGTTTCCATCATAACACGTAATAAAATACTCTGGTGGATGTTGGTCCACTCAGTCTCCTCTGGGACAGACAGATTGTCCATTCAGAAGAAATAATATTGTAGAGAGAGAGGAAATCTATTTATTGAAGCGTTGATGTATCATGAGTTTTGCTGACCGGCAAATTTCCACTTTGGGGGATGAGAAAGCAATCCCTCTCAAAATTAAAAACTACTCCAGTTACCATTTTTTACCATTTTCTGTGTGAGGAGCGTGAGAGCCGGCTCCCTGAGGTATCGCTTTAATTGGATGAGGATACTCCTCCGAGCAGAGAGAGAGGGCGGCAGCGTTCACCTGACTTCAAACCACAGAGGAGGAAAAGTTTGAACAGCGAAACCTTCATTAGAGACCGAAGTCCAGTCACTTCTCAGCACTTCATCACAACCAGGTTCCTCCACACTTATAAACATGATACTCCCAGAATCAGAGGGTTGTATTTACATCTTATTACAGAGACGTGGAAGCTCAGCTGACGTTTGTGGTGCAGAACATTGGTTGTGATGTGAACCCTAACCCTAACCAATGTTCTGTTGCAACCACAACACATTTGATATGAGTTGCAGTATTTTTCTGGTTGGAGTGAACAAGACTTTAAATATTCCTGGATACCAAGTTATAGCAAAACTAGCCTGAACCTCCATGAAGAAAATAAACCGACAGTGACCATGGACATTAAAAAGGATGTGAACTGCTCTCAGACCTCCTCATTGCACCTCCCGCTGCAGCATCACATCACACAACCTCCTCAGTCTCGTGTTGCTAAAGAGGACGAGAGGAGTTGATAAAAATGCTGATACAGTCATCTGAACTGCTTCCAGTTTCCTACGTGCACCCAGAATAATAAACTTTACTCACAGAAGAGTTGGATTTCCTGGGTTTTGCCTCTCAGGCAACATGCAGCCTCAGGAGGACTGCAGCAGCTACTCGGGTTTGAAACAACCACCGACTTCCCTGCTTTACTTCAGGTTAAAAAATCGTTCTGTTTTTCACAAGCTGCTCCGCCTCTCGCCTGAATAACACAGAGGATCTGTTGCTGTTGTGAACGCGTCTGTGCAGAAAACCTCCCGCTGCGTTGTGCATGTGTGAAAGTAAAAACTCAGGGTAAAGTCCGGACCCAATTCTCAGGTCATGTCTGAAAATGGCTTAACGGTTAAAGTTCTCATAAACAAAAGCACAAATTGTCCTGTGAAGTTAGAAAAGCACAGTCATCTTTGAGCGTCTTCATCATAAAGTCATATTTGCACAACTAATTGCTTTGACAATAAGAAACCATGGGATTTTTTAACATGGGGACAAATGGCCAGAAGCCCCACTGACATTTTTCAGTATCGGCATTTTCCACCCACAACCCTGACGTGAGGAATCCTCAGGATTGATGGATGAGGCTGCAAGAGGTCGACTCAATGTGGTCACGTGACCCAGCACAAGCAAACATCCCACCGAGGGTCCTGCAGATGGATTAAACGTTTCAGGAAAGCTGATGCACGGATGATACACAGACCGACCTCACGGCACAACAAACCTGACAGATCTGTGCAGATAAAACACCCCCGAGGCTGTGGGTGGGCAGTGGGCGGATGAGACGAATATGTTTTGGGATGAATGAGCGGATGATAGATGGAGGAAACGGGAGCCAAAGCGTTTGGCAGCGGCTGAGCTGCAGGTTCCAACGGGGCTCTGCTTTATGGGAGGAGATGCATCACTAACGCAGCCAAGCCGGACGGCCACTCAAATTAAATAACCGCAAATGAAGAGGCTGCTTGATAATTGTCATCAGTTACAACCACACCTCGTCCTCACATCAGTGAGCCAGTGTTGTTAGCATGATGAGGCTACAGGCCAGAGAAACATCCAGAAATGATCATTGAGCTGGATTGTTTCCCAGAGATCAGCCGTCAGTCAGATCTCGTGCATGCGTACGTCTGGAACAGCGGTAGTGGGACTCGTGCATGCGTACGTCTGGAACAGCGGTAGTGGGACTCGTGCATGCGTACGTCTGGAGCAGTGGGGGGGCTCTCCGGCAGAGGTTCCTGCTAATTAACGAACGACACAACAACAGTCAGCGCTTAACAGATAATGACTGTAAACAGTTCTGTTAAATGGAAATTAGCTAATGATGTTATTATTAATGCAAAAACCATACAAGGCCTGGGGGGAATAATTAGATCACACGTGTATCCACATTAATACAAACACACACACACAGAGATATGAGCGTTTGTTCCAGGTTCTACACACATGCAGACACACACAGCTGATACACACGTGCAGACATGTTCTGTTGTACGTTGTTTGTAAGAAGGAACATGTTAATGAGCAGGAGGTGAAAACAGGAGAATGAACACGAGTCAGTTTACAGATGTTTCCTCACACACAAGCTCTTTACAACTTCCTGTTTGAACCATTATTATTATTATTATTATTACTTCTATTTAACATCATCTGCACAGAACGTTTTCTGAGAATCTGATCTTAACCGATGGAAACTACCTCGTTCCTGTTCCACACCTCCCATCTTTCTCTCCATCCAGCCGCTCAACTCCCCCGACCACTTCACCACCTTCACTTCCTCTCCTCCGTCTCCTCATCTTTTCATCTGTTCTCTACTAACTCCTTTCCTCCCTTTCTTTACCTCCTTCTGCCCTCTCCTTCCTTATATTCTGAATTGTTTCCCCTTTCACTCTATCTCCTCATCACCCCCTCCTATTCTCCTTTCTGTCCTTCTGTTCCCTCCTTTTCACCTCCCTCCTTTCCATCTTACTTTCTTCTGTCCCATCTCTCATTCATTTCTTTTTCTCTCTCTCTCTCTCTCTATACCTCCCCTCTTCACCCATCCATCTTTTCCATTACTCTTGTGCCCTTTATCCTCCTTTCTCCTCCCCTCTCTATCCTCTATGTCCTTTTCCTCCCCACACGCCACCACTCCATCTTCCCTTTCCTCAACCCCTCCTCTTCCTCTTTTCATCCCTCCATCTCGCAGGTCACGTCTGAGGTTGTTTGACTAATCTTTGAATGGCTTAGTAACATTTTCATGAAAATTTCACCTCGGCTGCATCTATAATTCAACGTCAGCCTCGCGTTATCAGTCATTAGACATGCACACACCCAAATCTCTACTCGCACTCCTCCTCTGCTCCACACCTTTTCTCCTCCTCCTCCTCCTTCTTTCTTTCATCGCTTTCTCACGTTCTCTCCCCCATCTCGTCTCCTCCACTTTCCTACCTTCTCCCTTTCTCTTGTTCTTCTCCCTCTTTGATCTCTCCTCCTCTCTTTTCCCTTTTATCCAGGCATCTCCACTTTCTTCTTCTCTGTTCTTTTTCATCTTTTGACCTTTCTAATGATTCTCTTCTCTCCTCTTTCCTGTCTTTGCTCCTGTCTCCTTTTTCTTGCCCTCCTCCCGTATTCTCCACCTCTGGTTCACTTGCTTCAGTGTTTCTTCATTGAAACACTGATTTTGTCCCGTTTAGCAACATGCATGCAAATAAGAGAGCAGCCCACATTTTTCCATCAGAGGACAATCTTTCAGTTTCTTGAGTCTGAACCCGACCAGAGCCAGATGCATTTAATATGAGCTGCACTGAGTTTGTGTTGCTCTGTCCCGGAGTCAGACTGAAGTGTTTTAAAATAGATGAGGACACGTGTTCATTATTTTAAGAAACACAAATTACAGCTGTTTAAATTTATCTTTCTGCATTTATTTATCGACCATTATCTCTTCATTAACCTGAAACTCATAAGAATATGTGATTATAAGCAGATCGTGTTTCAGTAGCAGGTGGAATCATGTCATCGTGGCTCCATCACATTCATAGAGGTCACGGCTCGGCCTTTGGAACTTGACCTCTCGCTCTCTGGTGATGTGCAGGTTCTCAGGCTGTGAGCTGCTGCAGCTCCTCCACTCACTGAATATTATCTCATTACAAGCCATGGAGCAAAATTACATTTGATGAAAAGCATCTTGATATTTGGGCAGATCGTTACTAAGCCTGAGTTTTAAGCGAAGTGACATAAATTACAAACGAGAGAGAACAGTGGAGAGGGGATGAAGAGAGGGAAAGCAGAGGGAGAGCGGAGGATGACGAGAGGCTTCCATCTGTTTCCACGTTTCTGCTGAATCAGGGAGGTGGCAGAGTTTCTAAATGTCAGGACTCCTCCTGACTGAGAGCGAGCGAGAGAGGAGGGCTGTGAATGGAGCAGAGAGAGAGAGGGAGAGAGAGAGATATTGTGCAGGCCATTTGCATTAATAAGAGTTTACTTGAACATTTTGGCAAAGCCGAAGAGAGAGAGGGAGAGAGACGAGTCAGTCAGTCAGTCGACTAGTCAGTAAACATGCTTTCAGCCTGGTTCATCAACAGTCAGAAAAGCGTATTCATGAGCTCTGTTGTCGAGAAATCAAACAGCGCAGCCACAAACAAGCAAACGGGAGAGAAAAAGCGGCGGCACGGTTAAAAAAGGAAGCTGTGCACACGCTGGTTCCTGGCATCGCTCCGCTTTGTTGTTGGCCGGCTGGCGGTGAAGCATCCAGTCAGAGCGATGTTGAATGCACCACCAGAGAGCGATTTCAGAACAGTCCCTGCTCACGACTGATGTAACAGCCACAACATTTCTTCACTTCTTCAACGTGCAGCGGCTAAAACAGGTCGACGAACATCAGTCTGATGTGATGAAGGAAACACTCAGCGAGACGCCTGCCTGCAAATCCAAGTCATCCCAGATCTGTCCAGTAGTTTTCTATGAAATGCTACTAACTAACAAATGCAGGAGGAAAAAATAACCTTCTCAGAGGTAAAAGTAAATCATCATCATCATCATCATCGTTGTGTGAGAGGAAGTGGAAACATCTGATTTAATGTATTTTTTTCTTTTGTGCTGATGCATCAAAACATCCTGATTATTGAAGTCAGTCCTGTCTCCACCTCTTTCATCTGATGAACTGTCCGTCAGCACATGGGCGAAGGGAGAAGGGATCCAGACCCAGGGCGCTGAAACAGATGTGATATGGTTAAAGGTGTTGGACCGTGTTAGATTGGTGGATTGATTCCTGAGTAAAACCACAATAAAAGGGAGTTCCAGTGTAGCTGAGGAAATAATTCTCTTTAGGGTTAAGTTATCAAAATCCATCCAACTGCAACTGGCTGCTGCTTTAAACTTTGATTCATCCCGACGACGTGCTTCACTTTCTAGAAACTGTCTTCTTCTTCCATCCTCTCGTTTTGGACTCAAAGCCGTTCCTGCATTAATATAAATTGCTGAGGCCTCAGTGAAGCCACTGTCTGTCTTTACAATCAGAAAAATTGATGAGTTCACTCTTTGTTTTCTCCGTCGGGCTCTTCAAATTGCGCCGAGTATCTGAAATGCCGGTGGGGAAAAATCAGCAAAACAGAGATTAAGCATGTCAGTCAGATATCTGCGCTGTCGACGGTGTTTCATGCATTTGAAGCAGCTTTTAAATTATTTGTAGTCGTAATACATTTGACACTTTGACCCAAAAGTGACTCAAACCCACACATCTGATATTTCTTGCACAGGCTTAAATTATTTCTCTTTGACATTCGGTTTCTACCGCAGAGACTTTTGCATAATTTTTGCCTCTGACGTGCAGATTGTCTTCCTGGGACCAATTCAGGGAGCGTTAATGTTACAAAATGGATTTTATATATTGTCTTTTTTCTCCCAGATGAGGCCGGAAAATTTGTTTCTGTCTTACATTTTTCAAGCTATAGGGGCAATTTTCCAGCCGTCAGCGCCCACAGCTTAATGAATCGAGAGGAAACGCTGCAACACTGGATTCGTGTGGAAAAGACTGTGACTTGTTTCCATGTGATAAAGTAAATGAAAATGTCTCATCCTGATTAAGTTCAACAGATGAGAACATATGATTTTAATTTGTGCTGCCTTGTTGTTTTGAAGGTAGGAACAAGGGGAGAGTAAAAATGAACCTGCAGGACGTCGGTGTGAGAGGATTGTTGTTTGTTCGTTTGAAGAAGTTCGTTCTATGGGTCCGATATCGATATTAGTCAGTAAAAAATATCTCATACTAATATATATCGACCAATGTATACAATTTGAAACATGGCTGTGATTCTGACGACATTATTAAATGACTAATTATTGTAATAAAGCCTTGAGATTTAACAGTTAAACTTTATTACAAACAACTATAAATTAAAGAAAACAAACACAACCACAGAGGAATAAAGATACACAGATGCACACTTTTCTGTTTTGTTTATTTTGTAAAAATAAAAGTCACATAACAGCAAACATACAGTAAAGGTTGATACCAATATGTGTGCGAATGGCTCATATCATTTTACGTTATCGGAAAACCGTTGTTTTTGTCAGAATCTAGTTTTGGTACCGAATAGATGAAGAAACACTTTCCAGAATAAAGTTTTATTCTTCAAATATGTTTACTTCCTTGGTTTCCTTATTTACAGACCGGTTTACTGGAGAAGAGTTTGAATTCTCATGAGTCCGACGCTGATCAGCAGGAAAAACAAAGCCGTGAGCAACAGAAAAGCAAAATCGCTTCTGCAATGAATGAAACTGTTATTAGTGAGGATGAGAAATAAAAATACAAAATTCAGAGGATCCTGAGCTGCTCCACGTTTCCTTAATCTGCAAAAAAAAAAAACAAGAGCCTGAAGCTCCAGCAAACGGTCGCTCTCTAAAACCGCCCGAAGCTTCTCTGGTGGGTTCTTACAAAACCACACACATGCAGTCAGCGGCAGAACTGAACAAACATGTGGCTGCAGATTAACGTTTAAATCTCTGTAAACACCAGCAGAACAAAACAATGGACACTTGTTCAGTATAAGTATAAACTATATTTGTTCTTCAGGGCAACACCATCTCCTGTCTGTTGTTTTCCTCATTATTCAGTCAGTCCACAAGGAAATTGAGACGGTGAAATATAGAAAACAAATCCACCTCTCACAAAAGGACTTGGTGGGAGAAGTGTGAGTCATGGACACACTGAGCTGCAGAGTAAATGTTCTGTACATTATATTCTGATGAAGTGACCTCGAGTCTGACTTGACAAAGGACGTGAGTTTGTCTCAAAGAGTCGGTTGAAGTGTTGCATGTGAATGTCTCAATGATAAAGTCCTGCAGGAACATTCAGTCTTTTTTACGGAGCATTCACAAAGACACACGTTTTTCTTTGTCTTTCCTCTCGTGTGTTATAACAGGTCTTTGTGTATGTGAAGGTTCTGCTCAGTCAGTGGTAAAGGTCCTTGAGCTCCTGAAACATGGATTCCTGGCAATACTTCCACACCAGCGTTACGTCACATGAGACAACGCCTGACATTTGCATGATGCACACCGAGCGGCTAGTCTAACAAGAGCAGGTCAAATTATATTTAGGTTTGGGTCGGGTTCGCTCACCTTGGCTGGACTATTGATGGGTTTTCATGCTGCACAGACCTGTGATCGGGGAAAACATCAGGCTTAGGTCCAATTCAAACCCACAGTACAGCAGGCAGGTTGTGTTGATGACAGGTTCGGTTAGTTTTCACTGTCAATCAGAGCAGACAGGGCGTCATCAGAAAGGGGGGGGGGTCTTAAAGGGACAGGAGGTAAAACCAAGTGTTTGAGACAGAGGCTGAAAAGAGGAGCTGCAGCGATGGACAGTCTGAGGACACTGACGTGTTTTCTGAACATCAGAGCATGAACAGTAATAAAACCACTAGAGAGCCGGCACCGTGGAAAGTGACTCGAGGTTTGTTTACCACCCGGCTCCTTCTCTACCCGACTCTCTCTCCCCATGTCACGCCTACGTTGTTCTATCATAATGACAAAATTATTAATGAATAATAAAGTGATGACCTAAATTAAACATTAAACACAATCAAATATAAAATGACAGCCTCAGGTAAACTTTTACAAACTCACAAAAGAAATATGCAGTCATGTTGGAAACCTGTAAATATGCAAATAAAATCAATATGAAAATCCATTTTCTTCAACATAGGCAACAACACTGCCTCGTGGCATCGGTGTGTGTGTGCACGCAGCCAAACTAAACAACACACAATCCTGCACGGCACTAATGAGGTTCTACACGTGGAGTCAAAGTGCAGCAGCATCTATTCATTATCAGCACAGAGCTGCTCAATAATTAACATGACCAAGTTAAAAATCGGAGTTATTATTTATTCATCCCTGTTTTCATGTGCCTGGTTGTTATCAATACAGCTGCCTGCACACGCACCAGTGGATTCGCGCATCAGAGCTGCAGCTTCCAGTCCTGACTGGGAATACTTTCACTCGGCTGTGGGTAAACTTGTACTGTCGAGGTTTACATGCAGGAGCCGGGACTTTTCCGACCGACTTATTCAGCTCAACGGGAACAACTGTGACGGTATCAAGAGAAACACGAGAGCTGAACCTGGTGCACAAAGTTTCTCTTCACGGCCTTTTTGCAGAGACAAGCTGTGCATCGTTCCCTTTTAAGTTCATATTTTGCCCGTGTTCACAGACGGTTGCTTATTCGCGGCCTCAACAGTCACACAGAAGCATTCGCGTTCATTCTGAGTCGAGTTATTGTCCATTTATCTGAATCTTTTGGTCCGTTTTGGTTCTCGACCGACTCCAGAGGGAAATATCCGGCTCTTTAGCTGCTAAATGTTCCGCTACGTTCACCAGCTGCTCTCTGACCGGATCAGTCGGATGTTTGGAGCCGAGCACAAAGGGAACACTGGATTTTCAGAGCTTTTTCTTGCAGGTTTATCAGCCGATCACACACAGTGTCATCCGATGAATTGGTATTACAACAACATGACTTTATACCGATAACTACAAGTGACTCTGCTCCTCTGATGTTTTCTAATCATCACACTTAGAACTGATCTTGTACATTTTCAGTTACTTGTCCAGCCCCACATTACGTTACCAGTTGACCCATCAAAGAAAAAGGAGAAGAAGTTTGTTTGGTTTCACTTTCACTGTGTCTGGACAGTTTGGACGTTTTGCTCAGGCGCAGTGAGAAGACAAAAGGTTCAGAGTTTGGGGAATCGAATCATGACTGTGCTTCAACTGAGCAAGAGCCTGAAGACAGTCGACCATAATGTCTGGATATCAACCAACATCCAACCATCCGATCGCTCCACACTGCAGAACAAACTACACACAACGAAGCTGAACTTCGGACTCTGAGTCGAACATCGTAGAGATCGGGTCAGAAACAGGCTCAAATCGTGCAAATCTTCACGGTGCATTCACACTGATCTTCACCAGGCGGACTCTACTTGCATCGAGTGGTAAAAGCAGCTGAACATCCTCCTTCTCGACTACTCTTACTAGTTTGCTGTGAAAATGGAAGAAGTGGGTTTTGCCTCAGTACAAACTGAAATGAATGGGGAACATAATTCAGCTTTGGTTGCACCAGGATTCTCGGCAGAGCTCCCCACATCTTCAACCAGAGCGTGGGTCTAATCAGCCACAGTAATTGAAAAGTGCGCAACGCCTGTAAAATGTAAAATCTTAATTAGTGGAGCCTTAAGTAGTATCTGATATGTGGCACATTTTAAAAATTAATTACGTATCACATCAGCTTCCAAACAAAGCAGGGGAGCTACAGGCGGACTGATCCACACACAGTCACTAACAAACACACCAGGATCACACATCTACTTACAGATGCTGTTTGAGGATAATAAAGAAGAAACACCCGCAGAGTAAAGTAAAAAAAAACAAAACAGCAGCATCTTCAACTGGAAATCAATAAATCTAACAATTCAGTCTTTTCATAAACTACCTGATTTAATCAAGTTTTATCACCAGAGGGTTGCAGTGTTTAATTCCATTTTCTGGTTAACTCTCCCAGTCCAGTGGTGCACATCTGTATTGGGCCCCAGTGGTAGAAGTGAAGATAGATTCTTAACTGGGTAAATCTGCCCATTTTCTCTCTCTCTCTCCTGTCTCGACTTATGTTTTCTATTTAAATTGTTTTGTAGAAAAATGTATAGAATGGAAACACTATGGATTAAAAGCCAATGAAGATCCTGTATAAACCTGTATTTATGTTTTATCCCAGGGAAGGGACCGGCAAACTAAACGGCTGCTTATATAGGTTAAAGAAAATACTGTCATCCTGTGCATACGTATTTAAAAGCACCACCCAGCAGAATGTTTTGTAGAGATGTTCCAGTTCCAGCTTCAGAAATGCCTCAGATCCTGTGAGTCTTTAAAGTAAAGTAGTTTCACCCGGATAAAGCTGCAATTTTCTTTTTCTGGAAATCACTTCTTGTCAAAGAGGAGATCTCTGGTAGTGCAGCAGTAGCCACAGCCTTGGAAGCTAAATTGTAAGCAAGTTGGCAATATCTCACACTGGTAGATGCACTTTAAAGGCTATTTATAGGAAGTCATTCTTCTATATTCGTACATATATATATTTATTTGTGTTCTAGATAATAAAAATAAATAAAACTAGATGATAAATTTGTTTTTCAAAGGGGTTTAACCTGAGCCAGGCCAAACAACAGTGATAACGATCATCACTTAACAGGATAAATGGAAAAGTATGTTATAGAAGTTATTCTGTTTAACTGCACAAAGTCCAGGTGTCAGAATCGTCTCAGGGAGGAAACTGAACATCTATAATTCTGTCAGTTAAATATCTTTAAACCTTTATGTTACGTTTCATTTTTAAGTTCTTCAATGAGCGATCTGCAGCGCATTCAAATAAATCTGACTTTTCCACCCGAGCCTCATTTCCAGTCCACTAGACGTCATCCAAATGCCAGAACAAATCGTGAAATAGCAAAGTTCAGGGTGAAGGGTTTATGAGAGCAGGGCATGTCAGGGAAATATTTCCCAGCATGCAGTGAGGTGCGGAAAAAACAAGGAGCAATAACCTGCCAGCTGATATTTCACATTACAGATGCAGGGCCGGACATGACAGATACAAACTCGACCTGTCAGCTCCTCCTGGTCTGCATCATGGGGAGCGATGGTGGAAGCAGGAGGTGTGTGTGTGTGTGTGTGTGTGTGTGTGTGTGTGTGTGTGTGTGTGTGTGTGATAGTAAAATATGTTCACACTCTGAAACTGAGCACCAGAGATCAACATTCAGGCAAATACTGTCCCAACAGAAATACGAGCAGGTCCATGAATGTCTGTGCAACAACTGCCCACTGTCTTCATCCTCACCCTCATCATCATCACCATCCTCATCATCATCATGGTGTTCTGTCATGCTGCCTGTGCAATGTTCAAGTTCAAGAGAAATTTTAAATCCCATTTGGCTTTTATAAAAAAAAAAACTAAGAAAAAACAGAAGAATAAAAATGCACCAAAATCAAAACACACAATACAACTAGAAGAAAAGAGCATTTCTCAAAATGAAAAGAAAAAGAACATTAAAAACATAAGAGAACCAATAAATAAAATAGAAATCAGAAGGTGAGCTTTCCTGATATTCTAGATCTGCGCAGGTTTTCGCAGGAGCAGATCAAGCAGCAGGTGAAAGCTCCGGTGAAGAATCGCAGGGAGCAAACACACAATAAATCCAAACCATCCGCTGAATCGAAACAAAAAAAATGTAAAAAAAAGGAAGGAAAACAACCCAGCAAGAAAGAAAGAGGAGCAGGAGGAGGAGGAGGAGGAGAAGTGAGATGTCACCTACCGACGCAGGAGGCAAAAACTGACGCTGGAGGAGCGAGGAGGAGCGCAGCGGCCAGTGCGCAGGAGGTTTCACGGCTCAGTGTGCGCTCGGTTACCGGGACGGAGCTCCGACTGAGCGCCGGCGAGAGGGGCGGGGATGAACAGCAGAGGAGCGGACTGGAGCGAACCACTGAGCCCCGGTTGAGAGGGGGGGCGGGGGTGGGGAGTCCGGGCTGCAGCCGGGACCTTCGTGCGTAATTCTGGCACCGGGGTTAAAAACGCGCACAGACAGAACCAACATCTCATCCACAAAGCAGTTCATTGGCTGGTGTCTCACAGCTGATTATTATAAGGAAGCGTTTCTGCTTCTTCAGATTAAATCCAGACATTTCAGTTTCTATTGTGGAAACACGAGGAGAAGCTCAAACTCCATGTTCTCCATCCCCATCAAAACAGGCAGCTGGGACTAAAGGTGCGCAGTCTGTCCAATCACCTTCCTGCTGCAGGTTCCTCCGTTCAAACGGAGCTGTGGTCCAATCAGCAGCACATTGCATGAATATCAGATCCATAAATGATTCTCTGAGAAATAAAGGACAATGTTCACCGCTGTTCTCTCCTAAATCTGCAAAACCCCAGATAACGAATAAAATGTATTGACTTATACCTCATATCACGTGACGACTGCAGTTTAATAGTAACTTCAGATTCTGCAGCCGTCAGTTTGTCCGTTTTTTAAAGCGTTTCTCCTCCAACACGTTGAGTTTTTCGTGACAGCGATGTGTGGAAACATCTGCATCCGAACTGCCATCGGCCTCTTTCTGCCAGAAGCTGCTCACATCTGTCTGTGTCAAGTTGCATCTGAATCCAACTGTCCAGAAACATATGAAGAAATTAATTTCATTTCACGTTTTGTTGAAACACTGATAATCTTCACGAAGAAAACAAGCGTCCCTGTCGTCCAACCTGCAGCAGATCTATATTATTGGCATTATATTATCTCGTGTGCAACAGTAAAAACTTTACTCTGAACTTAACTGATGCTTTTTTAATAGATTTGTGAAATATCTGCTCCTCAAAATGAAATCTTTGCTTCGCATTACCTTTCTTCTCCTCACTGTTAATTCACCTGATCCAACCCCGGCTGCACAAACCTCAGGGATCTGGGCAGAGACATAATCACCTTCTCTCCTTCATTAGTCCCATTAAAGCATTTCCCACAAACAGGGAAGAGGCAGGAAATCTTACATCTTGGTTTTCTCCCCTAAAAGCTTCCTAACAAGTTACTCTTCCTGCTGATGTGTCTGACTTGTGCTTAATGAGCTGAGGAAATGTTGTGTAAGCATGTGGGCTTTGTCTCTCTCTTCATTAAATCCACCTTAATTCCTCACAGACAGTTTTAAAGTTCAATTCTCTCTGCTGATGTGAAGTCGAGTGGAAGGAACGAACGTCTCAGGGCGGGGGACTGAAGTAAAGGTTTGAATCGTAGACTGTGTGTGAAGACGGACGACATGACAGCTCAAGTGAAGCCAAAGAGTCTTGATCGCCCCCTGGTGGCTGGCTGCAGTATAGGTTGTAACCCCATCTTCTCCGTGTTAGTGTATGGGACATGGGGCAAAGTAAAATACAGTGTATTGCAAATAAAGGTATCTTCTGTCATTTTAGGTAGTTTTTATAAAACTGATTATCAGCGTGAAACATGATGATTGACAGCTGAGACTGAGGGTGTGTATCAGTGCGACCTTCGCTACTGTGGCTCCACCCCCTAATCACTATTTCGCAGACTCTGACTCCAAATGACAGTCTCATCACGTTTCGGAATCTGAAAACATGTTTTCCTGTGAGTTGACAAGACAAGAATCATCTGACATTCCCAGTTCGACACGATTCAAATTCAAAGACTTTATCTGTCTGGAATTAATCGCTCGAAATGTCCTCGTGCTCGATTACAATTTGTCTTTCTTCTTCATGATGTTAAAAAAGGCCACAGTGGATCAAACTCCTTGGTTCTATTTCATGGTTTTAACGACAATAGAAAACACACAATCTTACACACAGACACCGAGCACATTATACATTATACGTCAGCAAACATTCACGTGAGCAAGACTTTTTATTATCTCGGCATGTAGCTGAGCGGAGCCTCCGCCGACGTGACAGGTTCATTTTCTCCCGCTGACCTTTTCATAGAACACAGTCACACTGATAAGCTCAGGTAGAGAACTGAATTATTCCCCCATTGAAAACAAGCTTTGTTTAAATAACGCTCATATCCACATGTGTGTAATGTGATAAACTAGTTTTTAAATCTATCTCAATACCCTTTCTCTTCTTTAAACTAAATGTATATAGAAAATAAAATGTAATTCTCAAGAAAGGAAATCTACCATTTCATCAACGAAACCTTGGAATTGTGTAACTGAACTGTAACGATAAATAGAGATGAGCAACATGAGATCAGTCACTGGTTTCGGAGGCAGCTCTACTGGGAATCAAACCCTGAATCACGGCAGTGGGATTTAACCCACGACCGTAAGCATTGAGCTTTACACAAAGTGCTGGACTCAATGTGCAGAGCTCAGGGTCAGACACAAAGCTGTAAAGTATTTATTAGCTGTGCCTCAGAATCTAGGTTCACGTCCTTGGGAGGCTGCGTTTCAAGACCAGCAGACAAATGCGTCCTGAGCAATGAAGGACCCAACAGCTGGATCGGTCTCAGGCCGATCGGTCTCAGGCCGATCGGTCTCAGGCCAACCAATCCCAGGATTCATTGCAGGCCACTGACGAAGCTAAAGATCTGATTGGCCGAGCTGCAGTAAGAGCTCGTCGCTAACGATACAACAAGCCAGGTTCAAGGGTTCCAACTACCAGACTTCTAGAGTCCAAATCCTAAATGTAATCATCACACTAAGACACATATTTCCCTCTTTTGATATGCATCCATGAGGACGGCAACAATTTCCCAAGTAGAAGGTGAGATTTGTTCATTTAAAGCTGATCTGCAGTCACATCCATGCACCTCCGTGTTCCTACAGCAGGAGGTAGGATCTCAAACACCTGGAGAAATGAAGCCAAAACATTTTGTTCTGATAAATTTCACTGGAGGTAAATTTAAAGCCTCAAAAAGAACATTAAGGAAGTGAGTGAGTGAAAATGTCTGTGCCTGGTCCACGCACACACACACACACACACACACACACACACAAACACACACACACACACACACACACACACACACACACACACACACACACACTGTAGCTTATCAAATGTCAGTGCTTAGAATTTATGACACAAACCTTGGAGAAGACTCAGCCTGTATAAATGGAACAGACCTTGTATGTGTATGAAAATGTATGAGTGGCTCAGACCGACACACACATGCTCACTCTCTCTCTCACACACACACACACAAACACACACACACACACGTCCATGCACACAAACAAACTGTGTGGATTTGCATTTTGCTCACAAAACTCTTGAGACAAACTTTTGCACCAGTTGAATGAAAATCCAATTTTATCACTGGGCTGTTTTTGGGAAGTCGACGGAAGCTTTTCCATTTAGAACAAACAGCCTGTCAACCAGCTGCTTCTTTAACTAATCAGCTTTAAGTAACGTTATTTTTACATTATTTCAACGTGCATTCATTATTTTATTATGGTCCTGTGACACAGGGAGGATGTTTCAAATGCAGTTTACCATGTAATTTGCTGGAGGGCTGGAGAATGACCCAGGGACCCATTCAAAATTTAGGAAGAGATTTGTTTCACTCAACATGACGAGATAAGGGGATTAACCAGATTCCTTATGCTGGAATAGGATTCGTGCTGTAATAAAATGTTACGGTACTTCCAGACGAGTTTATTGGGGCGTTGCAACAGGGGGCCCCAGGTTGGGAGGGGCCCCGGGGAAATAGCAATGACATTTTGTTTGTGAGAGCCTCCTTGAATTGTCAGAAACCGCTTGATGAGGCCCTTGATGCTCCTAACTCGCTGAAGGGGTTTGATAAACGGCCCCCAGTTTGGAAGGTGTGCAAGGATTCCTATTGTGATATTTTCAAGTTGTGTGCGATGTCTGAAGTAAATTGTTCCTCTGTTGTTTTCTTGTGAGGAAAATAAAAGTTTTGCTTCTAAAGCTTATTCGAAACCCCCCCCACAAAAACATCCCAAAAGTCCCTGGAGACCAACCTGGAGAGACACCTTCACCCAGAAACCAGCCTGTCAGTTCAACAGCTTCGATGCACAGCGTTTTGTTTTGTGCTAAAAAAGCTTGAATTCCCGCATTGACTGATTATTGTGTGAAAATCTAGGCCAGATCTGCGTCTGTCAGACAAATCACTGCAGGCGTTTTCCCTGCTGTACATCAGCTGCTAAATCAGCAGAGTGTGTGTTTCATTGTGTTTCCCTCCAACCTGCCGTGCTCATGTTCCGCTGTGTGCGATCGCCTCCTACATCTCCTCCATGTGTGTGTGTGTGTGTGTGTGTTCAGTCCTTAACTTTGTGAAAGTGTCATTTCAGGGGTGATATTGCGGGTGAAGGTGAAACACCAACCCAACCCCAAAGGTGAAATATAAAGTGAGTTAAAGTGAGCAGCGGTCCAGGTGTAAGGTCAAAGGTCGAGGTCGACAGTCGTGCACAGCTGTGGGTCAATGGAATTCCTTCTCCACCTCCTTCTCTCTCTCTGGTCTTCTCTTCATCAGGCAGACACAGTGTGCTCCACACTTAACCTCCTCATTACCAACACACACTTTTAATCTAGTTTACATCAGATACTCCCCCGACCGGTCAAAGGCTTTACGATTAAACAGACTTTATCCTTCAGATTAAGAGCAAAAGAAACGTCAGGTCACAATGAAAGAAGTTTAATTCAGTTTCTGAAAGTTTCTCAGTTGCCAAGACAGGGACTAGAAAGGTTTAAGACTAATGGTTAAACATCTGGGTGACTGAGACAGAACATCTGGTAGGTGAGTGGTTTAAAGTGACAGAAGACATGTCGTCCATTTTAGTAAAACTCTAAACAACCAGTGGCGGAAAATGCTGGAACGTTTGTCCACCAAAAAGCCTTTTGATACCCAGAAGCAATATCCTCATTCATCCTCGTTTGTGTGCGTCAGTTCATCTGATTGGTTCGTTGGACTTTGGCTGAAAAACACAGAGAGTTTTGATGCAACCTGAAAGAATCACTTAGTGTCTGTGTGAGTTTACGTCCATTTCTGTGTAATGAGAGATGTTGACAAGAGGACATGTTACCTGCCACAAAAACATAGCTACTGAAAATCTTTATCTTTATTGCACGAGCAGCTATACAGACATCTAACATCAGTCTTTACTTTACTCCCTGACTCTAGACCTCACCTCTGTGTGTGTGTGTGTGTTTCATGATATTACTCATTATATCATAAACTGGGCACAGCAACATTCAATCTGAACTAACAGCCCTCACCATCTGCTACACTGAGGATTGGTGTGTGTGTGTGTGTGTGTGTGTGTGTGTGTGTGTGTGTGTGTGTGTCTCTCAGTCGTTCACCTTCACATCCATGGGTTTTTTTAAATTGTGAGTTCTGTGTTCGACAGTTTCAACTGATCAAGTGTTATTGGTGATAGTTCTTAGTCTCATTTGAAACAGAGACTCAAGCCCGATTCATCAATTCATGAGTAAAGTAAATCCAACACATTTAGCCAAAGCACAGGATTAATGCAGTGATTAATAACCAGAAAGCCACACGTCAGGAGAATGTATTTTTAAATGTAAGTGCTCAACCGAACAGCTGAAGGTGCACATGTCAAAACATCTTTTTACATTTTCATCCCAACATATATCAAGAGTCCAAAAGTTTTTCTAAAGTTGACAGAGACACAATCGTGACATTTCCAGTGTATTTAAACAACTCAATGTTAATTTGAAGGGGTGTGTTGGGTCTTGTAGCTAAAGCTGCAGCTATATGAGACAGTGGAACATGATCCAGTCGGAGGAACAGCCTTGCACAATCGTGATTTGCCAACACACACACACACACACACACACACACACACACACACACACACACACACACACACACAACACACTTCTCCCATGGAGTGATTAGTAGCTGAGAGTCCCCCGGAGCTCTCCTGGGCTCGTTAACATCTAGTTTTCTCCTCGTTAGGCTCAGATCAAAGATGAGGGTAATTAACGAGGTTCTCATCACTGTAGGCTATTGTACCGCCTCAGTCCCGGCTCTGCTGCAGAACAGCTTATAGCTCAACACACACCCACACCCTGCTCACCAAGTCCAGTCAGGCACACTTATACACACACACACACTACACAGGTTATATTCATTCCAGGCATTTTCACACATGAAAGTCCAAACCAAGCCTCATGTCTTTGTTCCATTGTTTCCGTTTGTTCATGTTAGTTTCGGTTTCACATTGGACTTTAAGTCGTGCACTAAAAAATGTTGTATCACATACGTGCTTCCTGTCGTCATCACCTACGTGATTACACCTTTGTTACATGTCTTCGTCTCCTCACCTCGTCAATATCAACATTAGGTCTCCAGTAAAACAACACAGGATCCTCAAGATGAAAAGGTTCCATTCAATTTTGAAGTTACTTTAATTTTGTGTTTTTTACTTCCTGTTTCCTGCCTTTTTGATCACCTGCCCTGATTGGTTCCCACTTGCCCTGATCTATCCCTAATGTGTTCCCTTCATTAGTTCACGTGTTCAGTTCCCTCGTGTGACGCCGGGCTTCTGCTTATTTTCCAGTTTATATTCCTGAGTTTTTCCCTGTGGTTTTGCCACCTGAGTTTTGGATTTATTTCCTGCCCTGCTGGACCCATCAATAAGCCAGATGTTGTTTATTAAGACTACATCTCTGCATCTGCTCGGAGAATTCTCTCCTGATCACAGCCAGGCTCTTATCCACTCCCCTGCTCTTTATAACTTATTCAAACCCATAGTGCACGCACGCACACACACACACACACACACACACACACACACGCCTGTGGATCATTACATAGGCTGTCATGCAGATGTTAATTTCTTGTGACAGAACACTGGACCACACTAAGTCGTATCATGACTGTTCAGTTAAATAAAGCGACAGGAACAGAGTGATGGTTTGAACATTTCTCACCTCGCAGGTTAAGACGAACTTTCATCCCTGCGCTGTGATTGGAGGAGTTGTGTGCACGGCTGCCTGTGACCTTTTTTAAAGATGCTTAAGTCTATAAGCTTCTGATCTTTGAACCTTGATACTGGAGAGAATACATTTATTTTCTTTCTGAGCAATAAAATCAAGCACCACCACATGCCGGGCTTTTTCTATCACACACTGCCGGCCACGTGCATGAGGGGCAATTTGCGGTTCGGTATCCTTCCTAGGGACATTTCGGCAAGTGGACTGGAGAAACCAGGGATTGAACAACCAGCACTTTGGTTAGTGGACGACCTGCTCTTCCTCCAAACCACCGTGGTTCCATCAGTTCCTCCAACTGGTTATTATTTTAATAACAAATGCCTTTTATGGCTGCCACAATGGGGACTCTTTTTAAAAAGGGTTCATAGAGGCTAGCGACAAACAACCTAAAGTATTCGGTTGGAGAACTCCCTCTGTCATCTCATTTTATCTGTTCTTGGTTTTCAAACCACTAAAATATCATCCAAAATAGGTTGAGCAGAGATAATGTACTGAGGAAAATGTCTTCCTCCCTGCTCTCTGTCAAGTATAGATCCATGAAGGAATACTGCGATGCAAACACCACATGCATATTCAATGTAGCATGCTAAATACATCCCCTGCATGCACACACAGCATTCCCTGCATGTCACCAATGTGCCGTGCACCTGTGTTGCTGGAAACACAAGAGGTGTTCTTTGAGGTTGTAATCATCTGAAGCTCGGTGAGATGGCAGCTGTGCACAGATCAGCAGGTTGAAAGCATCAGATAGCAGCAGAGGTGGAGGTACGTGCACACAAACGTGAGCATGTGTTGCCATCAAGAAGTTGTTCACAAATCTCTAAATCTTTAAAGGGGCCCCTCGGGGTTCTTGAGAATGTTTTATTCGTCATCAAAGAGGTGCCAGAGCATCAGAGGGGAGCCGGTGAACCGGAGGCGATCAGAAACACGTTAAAGGCCCTTGAAAGACTGATCTGCGATTACTTCAGTGGTTCTGAGGGTTTGTGAGTGACCTCTTAAGGTCAGTGGCAACAGGACGTTGGCTCCTGGAGGGGATCAGATGGTCTGTGTAGGTCCTTCATGGATTTTCCTGGTTATCTTGTGGATTCAGGGGTTCGTTATAACCGAAGATGAACCCTTCATTTCATGTTTCCTCTACTCGGGTGTCGAGTCAAGTTTTGGTCGTGAATCAAAACTCTAAGTTTAAGGTGATGACAGATGGGGGAAGGTTGGAGGTCGAAGGCTCTGAGGGAGATTCTAATTGGCTAATTTGTGGGATTCCTGAACTTCTTGAGGAGTTTTCCTCAGGAGACATTTTAATACTGTCTATACATGTTCTGTAGGTGGCTGAGAGAGTTCAGAGGTTTTGAATAGATTGCACGGTTGGGGGTCCATCCTCAGATGGCTATGGGTCTATTGGATTGAAAGGCCCAAAGGAGGTACCAAAGACTTCTTTAAACATTTCAAGACTCTATTTCTAGATTCCTGTATTTAATTGATAGGCACTTGAGCTTGTTATGGCTCCGACAGTTTTTCCAAGTTCTGGTGCAGGGTCCTAATTTAAAATCTCCATACTGGTTGTTCAACAGGGTCTTTGAACAGTGACTCAAAGGATTTCTTTGAGTCTTAAAAGAAAGATCTAGGTACTTTCTTGGGGATGTTCAGTGAGGTTTCCAGGAGGTCTCCATGTTAGTGTTCCTTTCTTTACACAACCATTTCCCTTTGCAATTGTTAGCGCTGCCAAAGAGGTTTCATTTGCACTTTGTTAGTTTGATTGTGTGACAGGATTCATCAAAAACAACTGAACCAATGTTCATGATATTTCATGGAGAAGTGGGACACGACCCAAGAACTATTCACATTTTTGGAGCAGTTCTGAAGAAATGTTTTGACCCAGAAATGTTCTTCTTACTTTCTCATTACATGCAGTGTGATGATTAAGTGGCCAATCAGCCCTTCTAGTGTAGTCGTGTGATACACTAGAATCAGAGAACAGTCAATGCATCGTACATGTTGGACATCATTGGGTATGAAAAGTATAAATCATTTTTGGCACCTCCTACTGACTGATTACACATATACACATACGACACATAGCGGCTAGTGCATTATATAAAATGAAAAAAAAAAATAAAAACCTTTTTAAACCACATGTACACACACAATATGTATTTTCCCTCATTATTTTCATGTTTCTTTTATATCATTTTGATTTTCATTATGATGAAAATGTGAAATTCTTTATTCTCTGTCAATCCCTGTGGTTGTGGATCTGGACGCTGAGTCCACAGTATTTTCCACACAGCTTCAGTTTACTGTGTTGCATTTCTCTTCCTCGGCTCCTGTCTGCTCAAAGCAACACACTGTATGAAGAATGTGTTTTGGTGTTGGAGCCTATATACATTATGGATGGAGCTCATTGCTCGTAGCTTCTCCTGGGAGGGAAGCACAAGCTGGAGACTGTGATATGTACTGTGGAGGAAGAGGAGAGGAGAGGAGAGGAGAGGAGAGGAGAGGAGAGGAGAGGAGAGGAGAGGAGAGGAAACAAGGATGCAGGAATGGTATGAGAAGATGAACAAAGACAGAAGATGAGATCAGCCTTGATCTGTTATGGATGAGGACCTAATGTGTAAATAGTTTTAGTTTTGCAATAAAATCTGAAAGATGTTTCTCCCAACTAGAGAAGTGTCCCTGCAGACCGCACATGGATGACGAGTCTCAACGTCCTCCCGTTGTGCAAAACAGGCTGAACTGTCCTGTACATGGGGGACGCCATCTTGTGCTTTGGACGTCAGGCTCCGCAGTAGTGATTGCAGAGTAGAGCCATGGAATCACAGTCCTGATTCTACAAGTGCTCGAGTCTCAGCTATCATCATATCATCAAATAACTAATTCAAATCAAACTTATTAGACATATGAATCTTTGAGAAAAAACGAGGTCCGTGTCCCATCCACCAACATGGAGGAGGTAGGGTGTAGAACATTGAGGAGCTATCATGTCTAAACCGGGGGTTACATACAGTACATCGCAAGAACTTGTAGTGAAAAGACATTTTAGAGAATGACAGGAATCTTAAATGGAGGAAATATCGAGACGTCTAATTCTCAGATGTCGAGCGAAGAGATATTCTGCGTTTTCTGAATCAAATCCCAGATGGAGAAAACTTTAAATCCATTTTTTTACAAGTCCGTTCACACACACACACACACACACACTGCACAGGTTGTGTTTTTCTCTCTTTCTGACTGACACACTTTCTCCCTAACAACATAAGCAACAAACCAATTACTCCAATCACGAGAAAAAGTTTAATTACACTATGCAGAGAGACGACGGTGAAACCAATGATGCGATGTGTTAATAAGTGAGGGAGGAAGGTGGGTGGAGAAGAGCAAGGGGCAACCAGAGAGAAGGGAATGAGAGGTGGGAGGAATTAATTGATACTGGATGAGGACAGAGGATAGAGGAGAGAAGAAGGCGGAGTGGGAGGAAAGAGGAAATGGTGCCAGCGATAGTTCAGGCGGATGCACAAGTCATTTTATAATGACATGTTTCACACACCCTGTGACCTTTCTCTCATAATAGCTCCACGTGAACATTTGGTGCTCATTCAGTCCGAAGCAGCACCGAGCGCTCAGCACTCCTGCATTGTCTTTAATATTAGTTCATATTCATAAAATGTGTCTCAGGCTGTGCCAGGGGGAGTCGACGGCTCAGAGACAGTCACGCTTGTTCGGATTCGTTCCAGAACATCACATCAACAGAGCCGCCGCCAAAATAAAATGCACATCGCTGCAATAAATACTTAAAGACTTGGCGTGAGTGTCCGGACTGAAAGAAGAAAGGACGGGGGGGGGGGGGGGGGGGGGGGGGGGATGGGCAAAATATGAATAGATAGAGAAGAGGAAAAAGAGAAGGGACAGGAAGGAATCAACACATAGGGAGGAGAGAAAGGAAGGAAGGAAAGGAAGGAAAGAGGGAAAAAAGTGAGGAAGGAGAGGGGGACAGATGAAATGCACACACACACACACACACACACACAATAATTGTGATTACTGATTGGACTGCCAAGATTAAGACAGCAGCAATCAAACTGAGGAAAATGGTACTGTACACAAACACACACGCACATACACACAGACAGACATTTACAGTGCACACACACACACACACACGTGCCTTGATACACACTTGCTCCTCAGCTGTTTGACACTGGATTAATCCTGACGCCTGTTGAGTGTGACACTGTGATCAAACACAAACTGACTGAGATGCACTTGGATCATGTACAACAACACACAACATTACAACAACAACACACCCTCCACAAATAAAACTATAACACAAACTGCTCCTTATGATTAACAGAGTTCACATCCAGCCGGGAGGAGAGTACCTCAGCTCTCAGTCACTTAGTTCCAAAACAACTCAGTTTTTAGAAATGCTGATATGAGTAAAGACGACTAAAAGCTTTGTATGTGTGTGTGGGTGTGTGTTCTCACGGGAGTAAGCGAGACATATGTTTGCTGGTGCTAATGAGGTAGAATGTCATATCTGGGGTCAGGGTTAGTGTTCGGTGTCTGAACTGAGCTCAGGTTAAGGCTAAGATTGGACATGAACTGGTGAGGAGTGGTTAAGTTAAGAGTAACACAAAACTACGTGTGCAGTGTGTGTGTGTCTGCAGCTGTGTGTGTGTGAAGCGTGGGGGTGATTGAGGATTATAGCACATATATGAGTAACGTGTGTGTGTGTGTGTGTGTGTGTGTTCCATTTACTTTCCTGTGCTCCCACCAGGTTGTTAAGCTGGTTGACTGATCGCTGTGTCTCATTTGACATCCCATGATTCATTTTTAAGAGGCAAAGAAGGGAGTGTGTGTGTGGGTGTGTGTGCCAAATAAACCATATAAACGAGAGAAAGACTGTGTGTGTCTGTGTGTGTGTGTGTGTGTGTGTGTGTGTGTGTGTGTGTGTGTGTGTGTGTGTTTGAGGCCCTTGGGGACAGAAGGATGTTGGAAAGGAGTCATTATTCTTTTCTCTTTAACACCACGTTATATGATGGATAACTGCGTGCACTGGGACACATGATGAATAGATCGCACACACACACACACACACACACACACACACACATTCATAAACATAGTTATTCTTCTGTGGTTGTGGGGACCTCAGGACGTAAAGGTAACACACAGACATGTGGTCCGTGTTTCACATGATGATTTTTCCTCTAGTGGCTCCAGGAGTGGAACTGATCAACGGGCAACTGGTTGGATTGTTGGGAACTGTACAGACATCTGTGAAAACCAAAGGATCAGTTCAGATGATGAGGATTTTTCCGTAAAGAGATCGGAAACTAATGGAGGCAGGAGGGGAGTGACGTGCTGTAAGTTAAGCAAACGAATAAAAATCTCTAAATTTCTTTCTGCAGGAAACAAAGCATATGATACTGTCAGGGTGTGCTGTGTCCTCTGTGATGACCCAACTATTAAACCTATGAGGACTTAAATAAATATTATTCATTGCTGCATTTTAGGAAAACTCTCCTTCTGGACTTCACTTTGCCTTTTACACAGGAAACAGCTACAACCTTGACTGTCCACTTCCTCATTGATTCTGTCTCGGTCTCCTCCCTGAAGCGAGTGAGACAAGAAAGATCTCAATCGTTGTTTGTTATAATCTCCCTCCCACAGACGACAGAACCGACAGAACCAACTTTCACAGAAAGCTGTGTGTTTGCCAACCATCTGCAAAAGTTCTCTAGTTTTAACAGTGGATACGATTATCATTACATGTACCAGGGGCTTAGGAAACAACTGTCATGAAGTAGTGATAATTCTCTGGAGACTCTGGAGACTATCTCAACAACTCTCAACATGTCAAGGACCCCACGAGTGGTTAAATGCCGGGAACTCCCCACCAGTCAACGAGAACTGAAGAAGCCTTTCAGTTAGTGATGAAGCCTTTCGAATGGGAGATGAAACATCTTTCAAGAACCTTAAGCATGTCCTTTCGCCTTTGATAGCATTTGAACATCAACCTGCCAGTCTCATGACCAGCGAATGGAGGAGCGATCCATGGAAGAGCGACTCATTCATTCTACAAACCAGTGTTCTCCAGTGCAGTGACTATCTGAGTAAAGGGCTCCAAAACAGCCAATCACAGAGGAGACAATGGTCAGGCATGTCTCTGGAGGCAGCCTCGGGTCTGTGGCAGATATAAATGCATGTGGACAGAAGCCATTTGCAGGAAATAATTGCACATGACACACTCCTGCGAAGCTCGCTGACTTTCTCCGAGTCAAGAAGAAGACTTGTGTGCTCGGACAACAAGAGCTGCAGCTCCTGGGCCACAGAGTGGAAGCCACAGGAGTGAGAGCAAACACACGAGAGCGAAATCCATTAGCGAGCCACAGGGGCCCACATACGACCACAGCACTGGGATTGTCGGGGTTATGAAGCTTTTATCACCTCGCCCGTTACCGCTCACTTTGACCAACAGAGACGAGCAGTTGTTTCAGCAGGTGTGAGCAGTTGCTGAATAGGGCACGTCCTTCTACATGTGCTTATATTAAACTGGAAGCCTGTTGCGTTTTGTTCCAGAAGACTGATAGTTGCAGAAATCGTGTATGTGGATACGAGGATAAATGTTTAGCAGGAGTGTGGTCCTGTGAGAGGTTCAGGCATCGTCCGATTCCAACTTATCACGGATCAGAAGCTTCCGTTGCCACTGATGAAGAGTCCGGATTTGGATGCGGTGTCATTTGCAATGTCAAAGACTCATGATACGGCTGATGCAGTTCAACGCCGAGGGAAAAGGCTGGCTATTACTGATGCTACGCCACGCAGCCTCGCGAAGGAGAGAGACAACTCCACTGAGACGCTGCTTGTCATGTAAATGCCGCCACTCACAGTCGGCCAATATCGGAGCAGAAAGCAGACACGATGAGGTCTGAGGCCCTGAGAAGCTGCAAAGTGTACAGGAGCTGATCAGGGAGCCTGAACGAGTGAGCTGCATCCCAAAGACTCACTGTCAACACTGTGACGACCCTATCACATCATCGCTTTGTAATCCCATAGGCAATGACGCCCATAACGCCCCCTGGTGTTTAATGTGGTTCACCTCTTTTAACTGTGGCCCATGGGTTTATGTAGAATACCGCAGCTAGTGGCAAATAAGATGTTTCCACTTCCCTTTTGGGGACCTCTCATGCCATTTAGCAAATTATCCCGATCAGCCCCTGGTGGCCACTTTCAGAATAGGTCATAACTCCCACCTCCTCCATGTTAATGGATGGGACATGGACAGCACAGGTTAAATAAATCAAAGATGGCTTCTGTCCTGCTCAGACTCCGGCTCCAAATGATTTAAAAATTTAAAAATGGTTGAATCCATATTCAGTATGTTTTTTTTCATTTTTCACACAAGAGGAAGAGGAGATGTTTTTTTTTGACTTGTCTTTAATATCTTTTATATAACACACAGCGAATGGTTTCACAGTCTGAGAGGTTTTTGTATTTTATACCGTGTCTCATACTCATACATAGAGTTACTGTAAGGACGCTGCCTCTCGCTCCGTTTCGACCCCTTTTGTGTTAATCTGTCTTTTGACATTTTGTTATCGAGACAAAGACAGAAAAGTTTTCTCAGTTTGTTTATGACTCCGGTCTCTGCCGCCCTTGAAAAACAAACCAAACACTCGGACAAAAGAGGCTTTTTTTAACAAGCCGGCACAAGCGTCTGTTGAATTCCTTCAGATTCCCTCACTCAGCCTTGAACAGACCAAGAACCACCACAATACGAGTTTGCTCATTGTCAATCCAGTCACCTCCAGCTGAGATGACTCACACCGAGTGTCCGCCGGATCTCCATGCACTGGATGGAAGTGTGTGTGTGTGTGTGTGTGTGTGTGTGTGTGTGTGTGTGTGTGTGTGTCTCTGTGTCTGTGTGGCTGCTTGACTCTCACAGCTTTTAGATGCTGGTTTCCACGAATGGTTGACGAGTAAAAGTTAACTTTGCTGTTCATTTGTTGTTATATCACAGGCTGTTAATAAAGATGGACAATGTGTCTCACACTTCCTCCCATTGTACAATAGATTTTTCTGATAGATAGATTGATAGATTCAGTGTGAAAGGTAAGTAAGTGAGTAAAGTGCTTTTCGAGGATAAGAGATTAAAGGAGCACGAAATGACGTTTAAACATTACAACACACAAAAAAGGACAACTCAAGTACAGAAACACTTTCAGCTGAGACTTGAAGCACCCAGGAGAGTTTTGCTGACCTGATTTCCAGGGGGAGGCTGTTCCACAGTCGGGGACCCAGCACAGCAAATGCCCGGTCCCCCCCCCCGTGTTTTAAGTCTCTGGAGAGAGAACGGATCAAAACCAAACCTGCGTCCAGGGACTTGAAGCCTCCGAACACGAGGCACCTCTTCAACCAGTTGAGCTATTTGCCTGAACAAAACTGGAGCAGAAATAGGTCATTTGTCGCCGGAGTCTGTGCAGTTTTCTAGACGTTTTATAGCTTTGAAACCAAACTAATCAGAAGATTAAACACTTGAACATACATCTGTGTGATTAGAACCAAGTGAAAGGACAGAAATTAACCCTTATTGGCCGGGAACCGTACTCGGATTTATTATTTACTCCATGTGTCCAATCTGCTAACATGGAGGAGGCAAGGTTTATGATGTGTGACTTAGCTTTACCTTCAGAGAGACGTCATGTCGTCCATCTTTTACAGGTTTTATACAAATACACTGAATTCTAAAGGGAATAAAATTGTGCCAACCTCTCATCCTCCATATCACCAGTGAAATAACTGAGTATTATTTCAGAAGCACCACCGAGTCAGACCCTGAACACAAAACTAGCTTTTATGTATTTTAGATTTTTCTTGACCTTATCTTTTATTCTAGCGATTAACTGATTTTATATATATAAAAAAAAAAAACATGATGGCCTGGTGAGACAAATGCATTTGTGTCTAATTAAACTCAACCTTGTAACTTAAATTAAGATCGACCCCTGTTGTTGACTGTCTATTGAGAATTACTCCGGCTGGTCTCCTTGACGACCAGCTGCCACGAATTTCAAATAGTTTGATAGTGTTTGTTTGAAATGAAAATACAGAGCAGCCTGTTGAAGCGAGTTATTTATACAACAACGTCAAGCAAATAAAGAGTTTGTATTGGGGGGGGGGTTCTTCCTATAATACTAATAGTGTGTGTTGAAAACATTCCTTGAGGAGCAGTTTGAAGGCGAAGACTTGACATAAAGGTTCAAATTAGGTTCAGGTTAGAGTCGGTGTAAAGAACAGGGAACACTATATAGCTGAGATTGTTAGTACAAGCTGTTAGGGAATATATGTCAGTGAGTGTGTGTGTGTGTGTGTGTGTGTGTGCGTGTCTGTGTGCAGACATATTCCATGCGACCCACTGAGCTTCTGCATTAATGAGACACAGATATCAGTAATTATTCATCACCAAACCAGAATAAGTGAAGCGACAGTCATGCAAACCAGCAGCTCGTCTCTTTACACACGTGCACTTCAGTCCTCACAGAGCTCGGTTCACTGCCACCGGAGCTGATGTGTGCAAAACATCATTTTCTGACAAAATAACAGAGTAAAAGCAGGTCTCTCACTGCCAACTGTGTGGGAAACACAAAGAGACGGAGCTGACACAATCAATATGACAACGAACACATGTTCTGTGGTAATTTGAAGAAACAGAGGACGTTCAGATCAACTCTGACCAACACAAATGTTTTTGAATGGAGGTCACAGATCAACCGACAGTCTCATTCCTGTGGGAGGACTCAGAGACTGGGTTTGGTGCATCAAATTTCTCTTGATCATTCTTGAGATGTTTCTATTGGACGCCAGCTGTGGTAATGAAATTAACTGGACACACACCTGTCTCTTCAGCTGACATTGCATTTCAGAACAAAAACCAAGCAGTAAAGTTGAATGAGCTGCAGACGGACCTCAGACACAGAATTGTATTGAAGCGCAGATTTTGGGGAAGGCTTTAAAAAATGTACCCAAGAGCCACAGTGGACCTCATCATTTGGAACAAACAGGACGTTGTCCTCAAGCTGGCTGCCCGGCCCTGCTTAGCAATTCAGGGAGAGATGAGATGTGACCAAGAACCTTCCAAGAAAGTTACGAAAAGACGCAAGTGTCTGAGCCAGGGCCCCGTCTTAAGTAATGAGGACTAATGGGCTGGAACGTCAACATGTTGATGTGCGTCGCAGCTGGTGTGATCCCACTGCAATTCACTTACTGGAAGAAGTCCGAGAGCTTTTGGAACCTTCCATCTGACTTAAGGCTCCTTTACACACACACACACACACACACACACACAAATAATTGTAAAATAATCTTGTAAACTTTTCTGCGATCTTACATTTCAGTGTTTGTGTGTAAAAAAAAAGGACGTTGAGTTGTTTTTCTGTCGATTATCATGTTCTCACATCTGCTGGACAAACAAGACATTTCCAGATGTTTTCTAAAAGAGCATGAATGGTTTTCTTGGAATAAGAAAGACGTCGAGTTCATGCATCAGTCAGTCAGCCTCTCCTCTGCTTTTCATCCTGTCAGAGTTAATCACTGCAACAGGTCCACTCTTACCAGTAAGTGCTCCCAACTATCCACGGCTCTCTTGCAGTCATAAGGAGATAAAACCCCTCATCTCGTCTATTATGTCAGAAGCTGTTGGCGTGCATCGATATGTAAAGACAGAAAAGCTCCAAGTTGGATGTTGGGAAAGAACAACAGCTCCTCTGCAGTCGGTAAAATATCCTCGTCACGTCAGACTGGTTAGCTGGAGCTCTATTGATATAAATTATACTTCTATGTTTTATATTTACTTCAGACTGAATGTGATTCATTTTCCCTCTTAATCGAAACTTATTACTGTCTCAGGCAAAACTGATTTCCACCTCAGACCATTAGGAGACAATGCAACTCCTGAACCGAACATCTAAATTCATGTCGACAGTAAACACACGATCAATACAAATCTCTCGTCGTGTATCCGTCCAGTCAGAAGTGAAACACACTGATGAATGTGTTGTTAATGAAGCACCGAGCTCATCTCCCTGTTCTGCTGACTCCTTATTTAGGTCTGTCATCTGTTTCCATTTCTGTCTCTTTACACGTTTAGCCAGTGTGGTTTATCCATAGCTAATTACAGTGAGTCATTTCCTCTGGGCTTCAATCTAATGAAGAAACCCTGCCCTGGGAGGCAAGGGCCAAGGAGTTCATTTTTATTTGCCTTTTAATTTGACATTTGTCTGTAGGTGGATTTACACATAACGAGCGGTGGAGGAAATATATTCAATAATATGAAGTTGTCTCAGTCTCGGAGGACGAACTTTGTCCCGCAGCACTGAACAGAACGTGGACAGGATCTGAATGTCAATACCTGAGGACGCAGAGCATGTGGGTGAGTTTACTGATACCGACTTGGAAATTAAGTGGAATATGTAATCTGTGTGTGTGTGTGTGTGTGTGTGTGTGTGTGTGTGTGTGTGTGTGTGTGTGTGTGTGTGTGTGTGTGTTGGACCTGCAGGCCGTGGAGTTGTGAGTCAGTCGGGGGCCTAAATGGAAAGTGTGTGAGCCGACAGGTAAATAGCAGTGAGGGACGTCACGCTGGGTTTGCAGAGACAAATTTAACTTTAACATATTATTGCAGACTGTCATTGAGTTTGCATGATCTCCCCGTGGCTGTGTGGGTTTTCTCCAGATGCTCCGTCTTCCTCCCACGGTAACACGCAGGTTAATTGGAGACTGTGAAACGCCCGTAGGTGTGGATGTGAGTGTAAATGGTTGCTTGTCTCAATGTGTTGGTCCAGCGCACCTCTCGGCCCCAACTCGGATTGCTTCCTCACCCCCAACTGACATTTCTTATAAATGAGAAATAATCATTTTCCTCTAAATACAATTGGATGTGGTTGGTATAGTACACGTTCTTGTCACAGTTTTATAAAATAATCCATTATCTTCAGACATTAACCCAGTCGGTATATTTTTGGACAGCGGGAGAAAGTGCAAACTCCACAGAGAAAGACGCCGGCCAAGCTGGGATTCAAACAGGGAACCCTGTGAGGCGTCAGTAACCAGTGCACCACTGTACCACCCTTTAAAAAATAAATATAATAACGTAACATACTAACAGATGTAAAGTTTAATCCACTTTTCAACCAAGACTATTGTTGCATCTTTGTTCTTTCAAGGTTCAAAGTGTCGTTTTGCCTTTATTCCACCATCGGCCAAATCAACGTCTGTGTTAGAGCTGACGTGGTCACACACACACACATCTTTGGAAAAGTGGTGCGTCAGACCGGTAGGCTCCATGCAAGCTGGGATTCGAACCGCGAACCTTCATTCTGTGACCACTGTGCCGCCTAAAGGTGGTACAGCATCTTTTATTATCTTGATGGAAGAAGCAGATGTGGAATCCATGATTTAAACTCTCTAGTCTTTATCCATCCACTTCACTTTATGCTCTAACTTTTTGAGCCTCTTCACTGGTTTTCTATTACGCTACAGATTTGTAAATATCTCATGTACTTTTACTATCTTCTGTTTGTTTTGTTTCTTTCGCCGTCGCTCACTTTCCTCGTTTATTTCCTGCCTCTCTCTGTTGTCTTGCAATAGATAACTCCCATCGCCCACCCCCACCCACACACACACACACACTCAGCCATCAGAGGCTCCATTACAGCAGTACAGGAACCATCTGTTGGTCGGAATTGAATCCTGCTCAATTAGCATCTTATTTGCATGCGATTAGCATTGCATTTATGGCGCATTATGCAGAGTAATGTGATTGCTAAACGAGTTTTGCTTCCCCCGTTGAGTAAAAACCTCTGTTCTGCTAATCGCTGCTGGCTCATCCATACCTACTGATGAGGAGAGGGTGTGTGTGTGTGTGTGTGTGTGTGTGTGTGCGTGTGTGTGTGTGTTGTTTCCATACCAGCACTCAGTCCTGGAATGCAGTTTTGTTGGATATGTCAGCAACATGCTCACATTCAGCAGCTGACAGGTCAAACACACGTGAAACTTCAGCATCAGTCCAAATACAAGACAACCTCTTCCTCCTGGAAGTTATTGTTGAAAACATGGAGGTCGTATAAAACGTCAGAACTAGAACTAGAAACGTTTTAAGTTGAGTGTTGCATTATGGGTTATATAAAGTGTTTCTATGTTTGTGGGTAAGTGCCGTGTGGAGTGTGAGTTCTTTGGGTTGATGCTCTTCAGAAAGCTGCGGGGGGGGGGGGGGGGCACCGACCTACAGGTACAGTATGTTCTGAATGGGCGTCGCTCTCGTACCATTAAAATGTTTCATTCAGGTGTCAAGTGTGTGTGTGTGTGTGTGTGTGTGTGTGTGTGTGTGTGTGTGTGTGTGTGTGTGTGTGTGTGTGTGTGTGTATGTGTGTGTGTGTGTGTGTGTGTGTGTGTGTGTGTGTCTCAAAGAACCTTAAAGTTTTCTGGCTCCTGATTCGCTGCTGCTTCAGCTCATTAGAGCCACAGATTCAAACATGAGTATTTACACTGCTTCCTCTTTATTTACTACTTTTTCCTTCATTTAAAACTTACAATTGATCGTCATTGACTCTGCTCCAATTTGGAAAATCTTTGTACATTTAAAACCTCCAGCTATTAGTAAAACATTCCAACTGGCAGATGACCAGTAAACCACTTCTCTGTCCCACACAGCTCCACCTGCCTCTTGATTTGTCACTTCTGAGGCAGAGCAGATCGTTGGTGTTTCCTCTGCTCGTCTTTAGGAACAGTTTCACGTTTTTGTGTCTGAAGAATCAGAACGATCCTAAAGCAGCAGAGCTCCGTCACTTTCAGCCAAGAGAATACAGGAAGGTGTTGGATGTTCGGGACAAATTGGAACTGAATAATAATTAACATTTGGTGCTTCATTAGTATCTCACATAGCAGCAGTTTGAATGTGCAAAGAGGATAAATCAGGCTATACTATATTATAACTATATTTGATTGCACCTTTTGAGGGAATATTCAGGTCAGATTTAGTTTTTCGAGCTGGAACGTGATGCTCTGCTCGATTCGGGCTCTTCACCAGTAAAGCTGAAGGGGAAAGGTTTGTATCTGAGTCTGGCAGAGATGTGTCCTACACCTCCACAGCTGACACCCTGCAGTCAGTGTCACCTTCATCAGCTGCTCGGTGTCTCTCCGCCTGGAAGGTCAAACTGTACGGAGGCAGTTTCCAGACTCGCTGTAGGTGCACGAAGTCCGACTGCCTCGAAAAACCTTTTAATCACCTTGACTCCTGTGTCTTTGTTCAAAAGGAGACTCACACTCCCTCTTCTTTACCTTTTTCCTTTTTCTAATTCTGTTATTCATCCGGTTCAGACACGTCAGCTCAGGCGCTCGCTCTGACTGTGCAGTGTCGAAAACGTTTTTTTACGAGGTGACGTGAGGTTCCTCCTTCTTCTCTTCCTTCTTCTTCACGCCGTTAAATCTGCCTTCATCTCGTCTCCCTCCTCTTGTCACGGTCGCTCGCCGGATTAAAAGCTGCCTTCATCTTTTTGCACAGTGACCTTTCACCATTTCTCGCTTTCCTCCTGTTTATGGGGTTAAAAGCTTGAACCCTCGCTCGCTCCGTCTCTCAATTCATTCTCCTCTATAATCCCTCTCTCTCTCTCTCTCTCTCTCTCTCTCTCTCTCTCTCTCTCTCTCTCTCTCTCTTTCGCACTCTCTGTCATTTATGTGATTAAATAATATTTCACCCTCCTCATAAACTGTGAAACATAATTTGTTCTGATGCTGATTACGGGCTGAACTTACTCTTACTTGTTCCTTCAGTCACTCATGATTGTAAAAGCTCTTCCTCTTCTTGCTTCCTCTCAGCCCTTTACCAATTTGTGTTACTTTTCTTTCTTTCTATTATTAAAGAGGTCATCCATCATCACTGCTCTTCAGAATCAGCTCCACACTTCCTCTCAAAATCCTCCTGTAAAAGAAAAAACATTGATATATTTGGACACATGCTGACGTCTGTGTTTGACCTGTTAAAGCTAAAAATATACATCATCTAAAAAACGCACTGAAACGAGCATATCAAAGATTGTTTACTGTATAAATCTCAATTAAAACAACCACTGTAGAAGATTCAAATATATAAGAATAATGTAGATTTAAAATATTGCACAGTAACAGATGAACTGAAACGTTTTATTCCCACATGGACTCAGTCAGACAAGAACATTTTCAGGAAAATGTCTGAAAGCAGCTTTTATTTTAATAAAGATGTAATAAAGACACTGAATTCCTTTTATTTTATAATTGCCATAATAAACGTGACACGTCGTGGACTTCCCTTGTTTTTCATCTCGTTCTTTTTGAATGTCTGCTGAGAGGCAGCGTGAGCAGCCGTCAGGTTTCAGGACGACCACACATCACTCATCTGTGTTTCCCGTCGTCTCCTCTGACCTGCATCCCTCCATCATCTTTCTCTTCTGCCGGACTCTGTTTGCTTCCTGTCCGTCCTTCACTCCATTTCTTTTCCGTTTGATTTATCAGTCCATTGCCCCTAAATAATCTGATCTACTCCTTCTTTTCATTTCAGCGATTTGCTCTTTGTGGCTCGCGTCTGTCTCTCTGACTCGCTGCCATTGTCCATCTGGGGCTTTTATTTTATTATCTGTTTCTTCTCACACGTCCATCATCCATCTTCTGTTTCGCTCTCTTGGTTTTAATCATCCATCAGGTGCTCGCTCTACCTGTCAATCATTCATGTAGCCATCATTTCTCCTTTGGAAAAATTTCCCCTGCCCCCCCCCCTTCGCTCGTCTGGTCTGTGACGGGTCTAAATCTAAAGCTCCACAGTTACACTTTCTCATATTCTTCAACTCCTGCTGTCATTTTTCACCATTTGGAGCAAATCACATTCACACACACCTGGAACAAAGGACGTGAAGTCGTGAACAAAACGTGCACATCAGCGAGTCAGCATCTCAATGGGAGTTGCACATCTGGAGGATGTTTCTCACAAATCTCACAAGTACAGATGTGGAGAGGAAACACTTTCTTAATTATTATTAATTAATAATAAACATGATTCTGTTGATGTGCTCTGTTACATGTGTTGCACCTCACATGTGACTCTCGGAGGTTTCTATGTTTCCCTTCATCGTGGACGGAGGAAGTCGCACCTTCTTTGAGGCCGATAAGAAAAACTGTGGCTTTAGAAATAAAATTTGATAGATTTATAATATTAAAACTGATATATGCTTCCTCATTAAGGTTTCTATGTCGACATGCAAACAGCTGCTTCACCCCCAACCCCCCGCCCCCGGAGTCGGCGTGTTGCCGGCTCCTCTTCGCTCTCAACCAGCTGCTCCACTCAGCCTCTCCCTGGAGCAGACGTCTCATTCATCTCAACACCTCCTCTCTCCCGACTCACTCGTCCAGCCATCCGTCCCCGTGCAGGGCGGATGGAGAGAGAGGAGGAGGAGGAGGAGGAGGAGGAGGAGGAGGGAGGTGAGGGTAGAGAAAGAGAGAGATTACCTTCTCTCCCCAGACTCTCCGTGTATATACTGCTGCAGTGCAGTTCCTGTTGTCGGCTGTCAGATGTAATATTAAAACATGTATTAGAGATGGACTAATGGTCGGGGCTGGTGTCATGTGACAAGGTATCTGTGTTTGAGGACAGGATTTATTGAATATTTCTTTTGAATATTATAGTTGTTGACATTTTATTGTCTTTGTCACTGAGTTTTACTTCATGGAATAATCTTTAACCTGCGTAGCTTCATGTCATTTCTACTTTGATTGCACTCACACTGCTCTGAACGTGAAGTGAGGATTTGAGTTTTTGTGAGAAGATTTATTGTTTTTCTTGTAAAACATTTTTGATGAATAATTTGAAGAAACTATTTTCTCAATTTCGAACCTTTTAAACCTTTGTTGCATCATTGGGAGCTCAGGTGTGTTGTGAGGGATCAGAGGAGGATCCATTTGTTTCATCTCTTTCTTTAACATCGTGAGATCTGACTTTTCTTTATTGATTTCCCGGAGAAAAGTTCATGGATCCTGATGAAATTTCTTTCTTTTTGCTTTGGTTGGTCTGTTCCCTGCTTTTGATCATTTACTCTTTTATACAAACAAAACAAAGAAGTGTGAGAGAGTATAAACTGTAAGTGTGTGACATTTGGACTGTTGATCACACATTGAAGTAGAGTTTGTATTTGCTGTTGATGTGTTGTCTCTCTGTCTGTCCGTCCTCAGCGGATCAGGTTATAACCTGGAGGAGCTCACATCAAAACAGAAACCAAACCGACAACATCCATCTTTAATCACCTTTTTCCTTCTTTTCCCCGATGACGCCAGCTGCTCCCTGTTTGTGTTTGTGAGAGAGAGAAAGAACTGGGCTACTGATATCTCCTATTATCACAGAATCTGTACCTTGGCGCAGTTTGAATATTGCACCTTGAATAGACATTAAATGTATCAAACTGGAAGAAGAAGAAGTCTTGGTTGGCCAGTTGGTGCCACATGCATTTGTCAAGTCGGATTTTAGGCAGAATATTTAGGTTTTGTTTTAAAATTCAAGTATTACATCAATGTTATAGACAAAACTTTTATTTGAATAATGTAGATAATCAGCTAATTATTCAATCCTGATAATACTTGTAGCTAATGGACGTCACTTGTAAGTTATGTTTCTGTAAAGCTGGGACAGCAGGTGGTCACGTGGACAAAATCGGCAGAAGCTCCGGAGGATCTGGAGTCGGGCAACAAAAGAAGGTGTTTTTGGTTAAAACCAAACTGAACCTTTACCAGGTGACTTGACAGCTGAAACACAAGAGGTTTAATAACGCTGTGTCACAAGTGAATATTCTCCTGCACCATCAGATATTTGATCAGAAGACCAATATGTCCAGTTGTACAGAAACACATCAGCTGAAACTGAATGAGACCAAACGTGTTGGGCTGTGTGGAGCACGAGAAAGTCAAGTGATGGAGAGAATCCGACAGTTTGAGTGGAAACGACTGGGAATGATTCAAAGTTCAGCCCTGCCCCTGAGCAAGGCACTGATAGGTTGCACTTTATCTCATCTGTCAGAGTGTTTGCGGGTGTGTGTCCCGAACACTGACGTACGTGCACTGCAGTGGTGCACACTGATGTGAGCGTGTTTGATCTTTGCATGTGTGTATGGGCACTTTTACGAGTGTCTTCATTTTATCCTCATTGCTATCCATCCCATTGTGTGTGTCTGTGTGTGTGTCTGTGTGTGTGTCTGTGTGTGTGTCTGTGTGTGTGTGTGTGTCTCTCTCCTCAGGCTGTAATAGGTGCTCGTGTGATAAGTGCGGCTCTCAGTCGCCCTGAAGAACATGGTTCCACCGCTGAACTCTCAGTCCAACAACCTTTTGCTGTCTGACTGAAATGAAATGCCAGACTTGACACTCTGCTCGCAGCCTGCAGCCGACGCTCGGCCCCGGCCACTGTGTCGTCGCCCGGCCTGCACCGCGGCTCTCTAATCTTTTAAGATCGTCAAATGCCAGACGATCACCTGTTAATGCACCTGGGTGAGCGGACGTACCACTCGACTGACACCGAGCTCTGCAGATAGGAGGAGTGAGCTGTGAGCTGAAATACTGATAATCTGAGGCTGTGCAGAGACAGAGACAATCCTTGTGAACACGATATCTCTGGAACACCTTGAGGAAATGTCTGCGAACTTGGTACGAATGTTAATTTGGACTGAAGGATGAACTGATTAGATTCTGGAGGTCAAAAAGTCACTGTGACATCACAAAACCTCAGGATCTCGTTAATGCCTCAAGAGAATCCTTTCAAATTTGGCACAATTGTTCATTTTCAGACGTGACCTCTAGAATTGAAAATTGGGTAAAAACTGTATCCAGAGGTTTCCTTTTCCTTTCAGACATGAACAACACAGCCGGAGATTCTCTACTCAGACCCGTTCTCAAGAGCAACAAATCCTCTGGAGGATTCAGG
Source organism: Verasper variegatus (assembly GCA_026259375.1). Lineage (NCBI taxonomy): Eukaryota > Metazoa > Chordata > Actinopteri > Pleuronectiformes > Pleuronectidae > Verasper > Verasper variegatus. The sequence goes on along the minus strand of CM048040.1, from coordinate 25,077,673 downwards.
TGGGGGGGGGGGTTGCAGCAGCAGGCGCATGCTGTATCATGATGATTCGATTCGGTTGGTCAAAGGTAAAGGTCACGGTGGCCTCACGAGTCTGGAAGAAACTGTACGCAGACTGTAACTGCTCTGGTTGGCAGAGCTCCTCTCCCCCCTCAGAAAACACTGAAGCACCTGAAACACCTCGTCAGTATTCTGGCCGTTACTCATGCAAATGTGGGGCATCGTGATGACCTCACGATGCTACAAAAAACACGCTCAGCAGCTGGTCTGACACGCCCCCTGACAAAGCCACGTAAATCGAGAGCAGAGGCCGACATTTGTGCGTCATGTGACATGAGCTTGAAGCGGCTAAAACGCCAAGTGTTTGGGACGGAGGATGAAAATTGAACATTGGAGCATGTAAACCTTTTCCAGTCATTGCAGTAATTAAAATTATAAACCTGACTATGAGCAGAATACGTCTCCTTCTTCCAGGGGAACTCTCTCCTTTGTGTTCTGCAGCGGTTGGATCGCTGCGTCTGCGTTGGACAGTGGAGATGAGGCTTCATCAGTGGTTTGAGGAGCTCCACATCTGCTGTGAATCACTACATCATGGTGCTGCTCGTTCTTTTGACGGATGCTTTTGTCATTACGACGACTGCGAGAAATTTAAAAAAACAAGCTGACTGCTGATAATTCTTATTTGGATGCTCGGAGAAGCTTCTTTCCCTGTTTTTATCTCCTGTTCGATGTAGTTTGGGCAAATGTTTTTTCTCCTCTCTCTCTTTTTACCACTTTCTCCTCAGATCCCTTCTTTCCTCTCTCTCGTCTTCTTCTTATTCCTCAGCAGCAGCAGCAGCAGCAGCCGCCGTCTCTCTGCTCTCTCTGATAAGCACTCGTGTCTCCCTCACTTTCTCTCTGCTCTTTTATTAGCAGCTCTGTCTTTGATGTGAGTGAAGGAGGCTTTAACTCCACTGCCTCCTGCTGCGAGTCTCTCAACACACACACACACACACACACACACACACACACACACACACACACACACACACGCACCAAACATAAAGAACAGCAATGATTCGGACTCGATGATATTTGCTCTCGCTGCTCCTGCTGTGTGGAAACAGTTGTTCAGTTGAGGGGACGCAGCGGCTTCACTGCTGCTCTGAGCTGTAATTGGACAGTAAACTGACCACCAGTCCAGTTCTCTGAGCATTACCCCCGGCAACATAAAGCCTGGAGACAGAGCCACATCACCAGGAAAAGCATTCGGATAATGGGTGGCACGGAGCATGGAGAGCAAGAGGACGTTGAAGTCTCCGCGGGCAAGATGCCAAACCCCAAATTGCCCCTGACGGCTGTGCTGACAGTGTGTGAGTGATGCATGATAGAGAAAGTGCTGCATAAATACATGTTTACCACACATCAGTCACCAGTGTCGGCCCCGATCACCCAAAGCCTCTCAAATGTCGTTTTCCTTCCACGTTGACGTCTTCATCATGTGTCATGTGTCTTTCATCCCAGATGTTTTCTCAGGTGTTTTTTTGATTCTTGTTCAGTTTTTAAAACCGTTGCTAAAAGGTCTTCAACACGCCCACCGGCTCTGGAGGCCGACAGGACACATCCTTTATATTTCAAAGATTAAGTCAGAAGCATCAAGACCTCACAGTTTCTCCATCCACCATCTGTACTTCTTATTCTTAAAAGGTTGCGGAGGCTGACCGGCGTATCGCAGGGCTGACATACAGAGCACATGGACGTAGCTGTATAAAGACATGATTGACAGCTGGAAGTGACTCACGATTAGACCACACGGCAGCAGTTCAGGAATACTTCGACTCAGTCAAGGACAAAGAAAAGCAACCATTCATATCTAAACTGCAGGTCTTTGGACCGAGAGAGGAAAAGGAGCGAACATGCAAAACTCCAGGAACCTTCTGGCTGTGATGCAACACTTTACCACATCACGTCAACACCCTTTCAAATCATGTGTAAGTGAATTGAATGGTGAGGAAAAGAAAGGACGTGGAGCAGTCGGGTGTTGACCTGCAGTTGAACCCTGTGTTGTCCTTTTGAAGGAGATTTAAAATGATTTCCTAAAGTACTAATTTTAATTTTAAGAAGAAATGTAATTCAACCTTATGCACAACTATAAGCTGCTTTGCCAATTAAATTGTAGTAGCAACGTAATCGAAGCCTTTATGGTGTTGAGAGGAATGAAGTGTACACGGAGCTAAATTCATTCAGGGCAACTTAGACTGAGGCTCTTAAAACAAGTTCCCTCCTTTCTGGGTAGGATTGTGGATCCGTGGGGCAGGGACGGCTGATTGCTGCTGAGATCCTGCAGAGGTGTGTGCGCGGAAATGCAAAGATAAATAAAATAGATAAAACTCTGGAGTACAGCGAAGTATGACTTCAAGGGAGGAGGTCAATTGAGTTGAAAGCGCGAGCAGCCATTCCGAGTCTCAGATGAAAAGAGCACAGAAAAATCTATGTTTCACACTTTGTACTCGACAGCAGGGCTTCACTTGTGGGAGTAATTAGCACCGCGGCTTTTCTTTTGAAGTGAGCTTGAAGAAACAGTGGAGGAGAGGGCTGCTGCTGCTTGTGAGGGCCGCGCCGCGAAGCGCTGCAGGAGACGGGCCAGTTCCATGCAATCGTGTGATTTGGCGCAAGGCAACTAATTAAAAAGGTTTAAATGATGGGGACTCCTGCGCAGCATTTAAAAGAAAAGTTTGCTCTGACATGTTATTATCATGACGAGAATTTAAGATACTTCTACATCAATAAGACAGGAAGTCAAGTTCAATGTGCCAATCAGACACGCTGCTGTCACGTCTCCAGCTTCTCAGCTCCGACTGTCAGCGATTTAATTAATCTGTATCTATATGAAGGTAGATGTTAATAGAGATTAGCCACATTCCACGTGTGTGATTAAAGCATCTAGTCGGACTTTGAACGCCGTACGGAGAACAGGCTCTTGGCCCAGATATCAGCCGTCTACATTAACAGCCCGGTAATATTAGACTTTTCCCCCACGGTCTAATTTGTCATCAGACGATGGCCGATGGGCTCAGAGATTGTGTCGAGGACGACTGGCTGCTGTGAGACATTAACAATAAAGTCATGTGCCATTGTTAGTTGTGAAGAGTTTCATACACGAAGAAGGAGGGAAGGAGATGGGTTTTAGGGAAGGAGATGTGTTTTAGGGAAGGAGATGGGTTTTAGGGAAGGAGACGGGTTTTATCACGAAGACGAAGGAGGACAAGTATTTTTCAAAATAAATAACATTTCCATGTCTCAGAGGAAATCAATTTAAATCAACGTTATGGTTCAATATGACCCATAAACCAGAAATGTCCCCTCTGGGACCTCACAGAAGTTTTCTTACTGACTGTGAACACGTTATCCTGGAGAGGATTTATTTTTTATATGTGAAAGTCTGAAATGTTCAGTTTCCTCAGGATGTTCCTCCCACACGCACAGAGGCTCTGACGAGGAGAGAAAACACTTTCTGGACTAAATTGGACGGAGCCTGCTGCGAACATCCGGGTCTGGGGGTGGTCCCCGGGTGAGGGTGAGGGAGTAGACGGGGATACACGGCCAATCTGCATGTTGTGTTCCCAAATACAATTAGTTGGACTCATCTGTTCATGTTTGTGGAAATAACACAGGTGACAAGGAGACGCCAGGAGAGCAAAAAGACTTTTGTTTCCAGGAGATTATTAATCCGAGCTCAACGTTTCCATCTCCAGTGCAGGAAACGTGAACAACACATACATAAGACACGTGTTGTTAATACATCCAATACGGGATCAAAGCCAACAGATCAAGTATCGTCTGTGTATCTGAAGTCGGTTTCTTACTCCCCTGTGCAGTAGATCGACATGTTCTCCAGAACCATTAACACATCAGTGTTGAACTGGGAGACGTGACCCTTCATTATTTCCACACATTGTTTATTTTGACTCAGCCTCACTTACACATTTGCGGCTGTTTTATGATATTTTAAAGACTCAACTATATATTTGTCAGCTATTTGATGCAAAGTATTTTTCTTAACATAAGAGGTTGAATATCCCTTTTATGTTTGAAGGTGTCGCATTAATGGTTATGAACAAACTGTTGCTCATTCATGCAAATCCTTTCTCCCCTATTTGTTTATGCAGGTGCAGTAGTTTTCATATTTTGTGATTAATCTTTCCCGTTGATCATCTGGGTTTTAACAGTCGTCCCTATATTTCCAAAAGGTCGTTTGAGATTGACACGTTTTATTTGAAATATGCTCCTTAATAAGTTTTATTAATGTTTTAATAAAAGGCATCTGTGACCCACACTCATTCAAATGTAGTTTGCAGCAGCGCAGCGATCCCAGTGAAAGTCCAGGATGGGACCTGATGACTGTAAATCAATACTTCTACTCCTCTCACACCAAGGCTCCAGGTTCATATCAGCCCCTGAACCACGTCACGATTCACAAGTTCCCTGATTCCTGCGTTAAATGAGACAGTGAACGTGACGATGATGAGGGTCCGAGTGGAGCAGGGAGAGGAGGGGTTTGCTTCTCTGTGTCGTGTCAGAGGAAGTTTAATTCCCAGAATGTGCAGTGACATCAGGACGTGCGTTGGATCAGCTGCTCGGCTGCAGACCAGACTCCTGCGAGGGTTCCAACAGGTCACATTCAGGCTCAAGACACAAGCAAATGTGGATAAATCACAGCAGCAGGCTGATGATATGACAGAGATACAGCCAAACTGATCCCCAGGCTGCTGAGAAGTGTGTGTGTGTGTGTGTGTGTGTGTTGGTGGATTTTGTCGTCAGGTGTTTGGCAGGTGTGTGTGTTTAGTGCTCGCAGACACACACACACACACACACACACATTAAAACCCTGGTTTGCTGTGTCGTCAGTTCAATCTGAGCTCACTGGACAGTTACCATGGCAGCCAGATGCTTTCAAGGTTGTGTGTGTTGATCAATGTTGTGTGCAGTTGTATAGAAACGTGACGCACTAAACAGACACACCTGCCAAATACCAATGAAACTGGTCAGAATAAAGCAATAAACACATTGAGTCTGACTCAGTCTCGATAAAAGAAACAGATAAATCATTTTAAATAATCACATTTTTACTGGTTTTCTTCACAGTAAATTTGGTCAAATTTCTTTTGGCCAAAGACCAAACAAAACGGCCAATTTGATGTGTTTTATTGAAAATACAACATCATGAAAAGACCTGAAGTTATACTGGAAAGGAATGAAAAGTGAGGAGAGGGAAGCTTTGGAGTAAAAGGGACAAGGAAAGGAAGGATGGAAAGTAGAAACAGGAGGACGTGGACGAGGTCAGTCGACTAAAAAAAGTATTACAGTAATAAGACGGTAGAGTAGAGTAATAAAAAGAAGAGAAGCGAAAACGAGTAAACTCACAGAGGGTGAAAGGCAGGTAGGAGAGGTGGAAAAGAGGAGGTAGAAGGAAGAGTGAAGCGTGTAGAGGAGATACAGTAGGTTAAAGGAGAAGAGGATGGTTGAGGACTCGAGGGGAAGAGATGAAAATAGGAGCGAGTGGCTTAGATAAGAGGAAAGAAACTGGACGTATTGATCCAAATTCCTCCACAGGGAGAAAGCTGCTGGGGAAGCAGGAGGAAGATGCAGGCGACGTGTTGGAGGAGGGATTTGGTGGCTTCACTCCTCCTTTGGCTGCAAAGCTCAGCAGGAGCTAGAGTGTGAGTCACATTCATCCGGTGACGACACCAATCACCTGCTGAGTTTTGCCTTTTGCCTGAACCAGAGTGGAGCTGCAGAAAGTTTCTCATCCGGGGATTTGCTCCAACACTCGTCTTCATTAGTTAAAGCTAGTTATAACGATGTCTCTCACTGAGTTGTATTCGTGCATTTTGTAGAATTGGTCTTTTTGGTTGTTTGCTTTTTTTTAACCTGCCCTGACCTTCACTCTGGACCCTCTTACCTGGACACCTTCCCCTGCTCCACCTCCTGGTTTGATAAACGCATCACTACATCCTGTGTGTGTGTGTGTGTGTGTGTGTTGAACTTGAATTGTGCAAAAACTTATTATATCCACCAAACTCTTGGAATTTGAATGTAGATGCACGTAAATGGGCAGATCCATGAATCTGTTTTAAACTAAGTTTCATGACAAATGAACCACTTCGGATGTCAGACCACGTTCTTTTGTGTTTCTACTATAAGAACGAGACAATCGTGTGTAGGATTGCTTGGCCTTGTCGGAGGTATGTTCTCTACCGAGGGTCATTCTACTCTACAAATGTTTCCACCTGCTTATTTTCCTGAATATTTCTCTGTGCTGGATATTATCTTCTCATCTCACTACTGAGCATCTTAAAAAATAGAGTGAAACCTATTTCTGTTGACCTGGTTGCTTTAGAAACAGGGGAAACACTCAAGGTGCTGCAGGGTTTCAGGCTAATCCAAGTCGTGCACTGTTCTTTATCCATTCTCCACGAGGATGAAGGAGGAACTCGAAGATGTCAGCAGAATCCTGGGGCCGAGGAGACCATGTGGGGGGGGGGGGGGGGGGGGGGAACGAGAGAAGCTGGGGTTTTACACTGAGTCAGGAGAGGTGGACGAGGGATGTTCTGCAGGAGGAAGATGCAGAGGGAAGCAGCAGGATGGATTAAGGAGAGGATTTGTGTGTGTGTGTGTGTGTGTGTGTACTGTATATATACACTGTGTGTGTGAGTGCAAGAGAGAAAGAAAACATTTCTATTGCTTTCTGTTGACGCAATGTCACAACTGAACCTGGTAAACTGGACCCAAACACACAGAGAGCGTCAGAAAGTGAGATTCAAACAAAGACAAACACGGATGCAGGGAAGTTGCTTTGACTGGTGAAAGAACGTCAGGTAGAAATGCACAGGGAATAAACAACAGGGAAGATCAGGTAATAACGAGGTGAGCAGTTGGACGAGGAGCCAGTGAGACGGGAGAGGACGTCTGGCAGGCAGATGGAAAATGGCAGCTCTGTGGACATGAAGGGACAAACGTGGTCAGGTAGAAGAAAACAGGAGGTGGAGTCAGGGGCCGAGGAGAATGAGGAGCAGATTGTGATGAGTGGGAGCTTAGGCCAAAAGTGATCAGCCAGCTGCTCCTCAAAGATCCCGGTGGTTTGATTCTGTCAGAAAAGTTTTCTGTCCTCTACAGTGGTCAAGCTCCAGCCTCTCGGCCCCGTCTCCGGCACGTCCTGCGAATCAAGACTTCACCCGTCTGTCGGACCTCCGAGCCGTCCCCAGCTCTCCTGGGTCGTCCACCTGATTTGTCCTGCTCTACATCTTACAGACAAAGTTTCCAGTTAGACTGTGTTCTGTTGTGCTGTCTTTGAAATATTAGGGGAGTATATAAATCACCTTGTCCACCATCTCCATCGAGGAAGTTTCACACAAAACATACTGAACAGATTTCCCCGGATCTCGGTGGAAGGACGGGACATGAGTCAAGAAGGAACTCTTCTGGCCGAGACCTGAACAAAGACGCAGACACAGGACGTTTCTCTTCACTTCATCTAATATTGTGTTATGTTTTCTATTTGCACTGATTTCCCACAGAATAATTCATGGACCTAGATGAAAACAATCCAGTTGACTGTCGGGCCCGACGCTCCTCCGAGTGTCATTCTAGTTTCAGTCGTCATTTCATTTGGTTTTTACCCCAAATCTGTCGTTTCTTCGTGATTTAAACATGAATGTAGGTTTTAAATGCGTCTGTTGCTGTTTGCGTTTCATGAGGAATTTGACCTGATTATGTGAATGGGGTCTGGTGGGATCCTACTATTGACTACATCTGTCTGTTTGATAGCTTCACTGTGTGTTACGGGCGTCAAACGATGTGAGGATCCACAACCTGAAAAAGGTGCTTACATGTGTTGCCCCAGAAATCAGCATATTTATTGATGCCAGTTGAGAGAGAATCAAACATTTAATCACTAACCTCTACGGTGAGCAGGGTCACGATAATACTCCCTGTTCCTGTCCATATTTTAATTGATTTAATTTGTGTAAGCGTGACCTCCTGTGTAATTATCCTGTGTTTTATTGATCCACACGCCGGCTCCAACTTCTTCCTTACAAAGACTTCCTCCTTCACTCCTTCACTCCTTCACTCCTTCACTCCTTCACTCCTTCACTCCTTCACTCCTCTCTGCTAGAGGTCAACAACAAAACATAACTGTGGGTGGAAATCAGCATCTTCCACAGACGATCGTCTCCTTCGAGCTCACTGATTGGACGGCTGCTCTGCAACGAGCTGCATCTGCTGCCGCTCTGTTTGCAGCCTGGTTGTTGTGCACCGGACCTCCATGATTGCACCGGCTGTGATTGCGGGGAGATTTATGACACAGGCAGCCCGACAGACTCCAGAGGCTGCTGTCATCTTGTTATGTGCATCCAGCTCTTTCTGTTGATCCAGTCCAGTGTGTCATGAAGCCAATGTATTTTACATGAGTGTGGAAATGGGCCAAGGCAAAGAGACCATTTAGTCTCCGGCCCCGGGGGAAATTCTGAATCGCTGCTCTGCTCTACAATTATGTTGCAGTCTGTCCAGAGGGTGCTGACACTGGATGTAACCTGCTCACACACACACACACACACACACATACACACACAGAAGCACAAACAGTGACTGATCTGTAAATCCTCATTTTTCCTGCAAAGAAACTTGGCTGACACCGACACATTCAGAAGGAAAATGTCTTATTTTAATTGGAAACATTTGAGAACGACCACGTTATAGATGTAAGTGACTGTTTATAGCCACTTGCTGCCAGTTTTAAATTTGGCTGATGGGAATGTTAATGAAAAACTAAGTCCATCTGCAGTTCTAACCTTTTTGGGAGGGTTCCACATCCTTGAGTTTGCTTTTGCGTCTGTCAGAAACGTGGTGAATCGGGCGGAGGAGCTCCCGCTGTGTTCTCACGTCGTCTCCGGAGAAGCTCCTGAGGCTCAACGTTCAGCTGCACCATGTAATCACACAATCATTATATTCTTAAGTGAAGTGTTGGAGTCCCAGAGCAGCGAGTCTCAATAATCCTGATTAACCCTGAGATTTAATTGTGTACAAGATAATTAGATTTAATCACATCTCTCCTGCAGCGTTGTCACTGTCGAACATCTTCCTTTGTCTCCTCCATCCTTCCTCACTTGCTTGTTTCCTCGTCCAAAATGTTCCTCTTTTCCTCAGACTATCCTTTTGTGTTTTCAGTCTCTAATCTTTAGGATCTCAGAGGTTCTAAAAACTGAGCTTATGTTCGCATAGTATTTAAAGACGATGTGTGCATCATCATTTGTGAGAAAAGCCACATAAAGCTGCAGAAAACAGTCCAATAAAGTGAAGCTTGTTCTCATTAGACCTGATGCGTTTGGCCTCCAGTGGCGTGGATCGACAGCAGCATATCATTATGTACAAGGAGACGGCTGATTGACATGCACTCATCTCCGGGGCTCGCTGAGCACGTTACACCACTTTTCTTGTACATATACATGATGTAATTGCTCTTTTCTTTCATCCCCGCTCGGCCAATTGCTCCATGTTTCTTTGATTTCCTGTGTGACATCGTTTCTTTTCATGCCTCCACACCAGCGACAGGTGTAGCATAATGTTTGCAGGGTCGTTGGTTCACACGTTCATCAGCAAGACATCTCAGGAAGAACTCCAAGGAATTTATCAAATTGATTTATTCGATTTTGCCAAAGATCAAAAGGTAAAGGTCGCCCACCGTGACGTCCAGACTGGCTTCCCTTTTGGGGCGCTGTCATGTTATTCATCTTTTTACACAGTCTATGTTCCAGTTCGTAGAATAAAGTCTTGCAAATCCTGACATCCACATCATCGTTTAGAAATGAGGATGGATGAGCTGGCACGTGTTCTCATGGCTCACATATTATTCTGCGTATGATTATGGGGGACATGACAGCTTGTTGACAAAGGTGTCATCCTGTCAGGCTCTCCGGGGGCCCCCAGTCCTTATCCTCAGCTTTGCAGCTGTCAGACGAGGTCTGATGGGCCCCCTGGGCGCCGGCGGCTCTGAACCAGCCACAGCTTGTTATAGGACAGAGATCACAAGTCTCACACAGGAAATGAAACCTGTGATTGAGTGCAAGCAGGTTTACAGGAGGAACGGTCAGCGTGGTCCTTGTTGACTCTTCTAGATGAACAGGCTGGAGGTGCGACTGCCTGAGCTTGTTAGAGGGTGTCCGGACCTCGATGACCAATCAAACAGCTCCTGGTGGATCCTCGGGCGCCTCCCCTGCTCTTTCATTAAAACCCTTGTTGCTGCTGTCGTGCTGCGTTTCACAGCTTCTCGTCGCTGCTGTTGTTTCCCCAGGTTCCACTCAGCAGCAGAAAAACAACCTGCCAGTGTCTTCGTGATTGTCACTGAGATCGGACGCAGTCACTTTAGTTTTATTTAACATTGATCCATCTCCTCTTCATTTTTTATCTATTATAACCTTTCATCTGCCACTGAGCTGTTTATCCATCACCACAATGACCGTGTCACTGTATTTATCCTCAACTGTCTAATTATGCACAAAGTCCAGTTCCTCAGACAGGAGAGATGCAGAATTAGGTTCATTTCCTGGTAAATCACCAGGACCTGTTAGAGCGGCTTCCATCCATTTCCCCCCAAAAAGAGATGTGATGCCTTGTGCACAAATATTATAAAATATATGTTCAACGATTCCGTTTCGGGACATTTGCTGCTCTGCTCCAGGTCCTTAATTGGCAACTCTCTGTGAGTGAGTGTGAATGGTTGATTGTCTCTGTGTGTCCGCTGGCTCCAGACAAAGCATCAGCAGTGTATAGACGATGGACTTATTGAACGCATAATGTGCTGTTTCAGCTGTTTCTCCAGCTGGAGACATAATTGACCAATCAGAGCTTTAATTGGCAGGAAACTGTCTCTGTACATATCATCTGAGCTACGTGACGCTACAAAGGAAGGGTCCAAAAACAAAGTGTCCATGGGAGCAGGAAACGCAGGAGGAACAAGAAGACGTGGGGATGAGGTGAGAGGAACACGGACTAAACAGAGGGAGAAACACATGAGGAAGTAAAGATGTGAGAAATGGGGCAAGGAAATAAATACAATAAAGTAAAACAGTGAAAACATGAAATGGTTCAAAACAATAACTGACGTTGGATCATGACCCACAACAAAGTGGGAGAAGCAAAACGAAAACTAGAGTCAAATCTGGAAACCTTCAGTCACAGCTTGATGAGCAAAGAACAGACCTGAGTTAAATGACCAGAATGACCCTTAAAGATGCAATGAAGCACAAGATGAAACTCTGCAATAAAGCTGTGTCAGTCGCCCCTGAAGGCTGCTAAAGCAAAGATCATGGATCGATACGGTTCAGGACACAAATGTCAAATCCAATGTAACGTCAGTGCAGCCATTAAATGGAGGAAACGGGATCTGCTGTGTGTCGATGGCCAATAAATGTAATAAAGCATCGTTCTAATCATCGTGAGGCTTCATCAGACAATAGAGGGTCATCAACAACAGCCTGATTTATTTATTGGAATACAAATGACTTTCAATGGGAGACATCGAGAAATATATAAAGTTTTTCGTTGATTATTACCTTAAAAGTTAAATATTACTTCTTCAATTGACCGAACACCCACTAAACCACCTGCTCATCCACTTTCAGGCAAATATCCCCAAATGTACAAGGACGAAAAACTATTTTATTCATTGTTTTCCCTTCACATGATATTTAAACAACAGAAAATTCCAACTTTTAATGGATGATAGTTTGTTGTATTTCAATGTGTTTAACTCCACCACAAGGTTTAGTGCAAATCTGACCTGTAGTTGGTTGTTTAGGGGAAAATCTCACAGTTTCGATGTTGAATATGTCATAAACATAAATATTACACACGTTAATCTTTCATTAGTATAAAACGTGTAACTGAACATAGATTAGAATCACAATCTGCTTTGGTTTGGAGCTTTTGAAAGCTTTTATCCTTTTGGTTTTGATGTTCCCTTCCTTGTGGATCCTGTTTTTGTTTTGAAATACTTCCGTGGTATAAAATCTAAAGACGCCTGAACATTACATCTGTGTGTTCTCACTGACTGTGATTTCAAAAACCACAGACATTATTCTGCAGCTGTAACAACCTCCCTGCTTCTGGTTTGAGATTTTCCACCAGGCTCCGAGGGCCTGGCTGCTGGGATTTGCTCCCATTCAGCCACGAGAGCCTTAGTGAGGTCCGACTCATGCTGGCAGATAAAGCCAGATAGAGCCCGACTTGTAATTGGTGTTCCAGTTGATCCCTAACGTGTCGGATGGGGTTGAAGTCAGGACCCTGTGCCGCCCGGTCGGGTTCTTTCCACAACAAGCTGGGAGAGCTGTTTTCTCCACGGAGCTGGCTTGGTACGGTGAAGGCATCGTCCTCCACATGAAACAGGGAAGGTCTTCACCGGGGGAAACAGTCGATTGATTTAAAAACAGTTTGTGGTTCCTTAGCGCAGAAGGTCACTGCACGTTATGATATGAAAGCGCCATTGTCTAGACTGACAAAGTAAAGAAGACGAAGAGGAAGAGGAAGATGAAGATGAAGAAATGAGTGTTTTCATGCCGATCTGAGCCGCAGCCAATAAGCCACAAGGTCGTTTAACGTAGGAGTGAATGATGATTGTATCTATTCCCATTACAGACGAAAGCTTAATGTAGCGGTGTTGACCAGATGTTAGCGTGTGTGTGTGTGTGTGTGTGTGTGTGTGTGTGTGTGTGTGTGTGTGTGTGTGTGTGTGTGTGTGTGTGTGTGTGTGTGTTTCTTGTTGTAAATGTGACAATGGGGTTTTGTCAGCCAGCTGTTTTGGAGCAGTACCACCACAAATCATGGGGGGGCAGTGTAGCAAATGGTTCAAGCGAGACGACAATAGGAAAAATAAGAAAGAAGAAGAACGTTTTGAGGAAAGACTTTGTGTTTTGGTAAAAAACTGCAAGCAAGGACTTTTTTCAGAAATGTTATCATGACTTCTTCCCCCGTCGCCATGTTTGTTGTTTTCAGAAACTCTCGACTCTGCCCTCTAGTGGACGTATCTCTTAACGCCCATGCCAACATGAAGAACACATTGAAGTATGTGGGCAGTGACGGTTACATCGTTTGAAACCGACTTATCTTTTGTACGTTCAGGCATCAACAATGAGCCTTTGGTCGTACGGGGTGAGGAACAAATTAACAGGCTCACCAAGAATTCCAATACAGGCCCACTGATTAATCACTGCTGGAGGTGACGCTGTTTGAAATCAATAGAGGAGTGAAAGGACATTGACATGTTTCCCTTCCTCTGGGAGGAGGAGGAGGAGAATGGAGGAGGCAGGGATTCTGAGAAATGTGCTCTCACTTTGGATAAACAACTCGGAGGAAACCAGTCATCTCTCATATTATCTACGTTGCTAGTAGGTTAATAACAGAGAGAAGCAAATACTTTAAACATGTTAATACACATGATCCACGCTTTCACCTTTTAAACGATTTGAATTCCTCTGTTTGTCTCCCAGGCTGAATCCTCTGTGCAAAACTTGACACAGTGTGTGTGTGTGTGTGTGTGTGTGTGTGTGTGGACCTCGTCGGTCTCGGTGCTAACAAGCTGCAGGTGATTAAAGATTCAAGAGGCTGTTCTTCACAGTGTTTAAGATCAAGATCGAGACGGTTGTGAAAATATACAATAAAAAAATCAAATTAGTAATATTGTCAAAATGTCTGGTTTTGTATTTATACACATTTAACAGTCTAAATGTGACATGTACGTGTGAAGCTTCGGAGATATTTGAAGGTGATTTGACACAGCTGTGCTGAGTAACAGGAAGCAATGTAACTTTTAAATGATTGCCCAGTAATCGATTACGTTTACCAGGTACAGTATACTCTGCCCAAAACTATTTCTTTCTTTTGTCCTCACTTTGCATGAAGGTGCAATCAAACGATTACTATTTATTGACACTGCACTGTTACTTTTACTCTTGTTTTTCTAATTATTTGACTTATTATTCACCCTTCATTTAAGTCTTATTTTTGCTTGACACGATGCCCTTTGTTTCACATCACTTTGAATTTGTTGAAATGTGCCACACAAACCAACTCACCGTACCTACCAAACCTTCCAGTGCCTCCTGCGACAGGTCTGGAAGAAAGAAAACCCACAGATCTCACATGAGGACCAGTGTCGGTACAGACTCATTTCTTCAAGCCACTTCCTGCGTCATGCACCTTGAGCTGTGATGCGATGTGGCCTCCTCCAGTGAGTGCTCATGTCTTTTGTCTGAAACAGCGTGAGCTCAGACGTCAGCACACATCAGTTTCCTTTGATTAAAGTGCATCTTTCATCAGGTTGTGATGAAGCTGATTAAAATAATCAAGCCCTCGACGTGACAGCTTCAACGTCCGTGACTGTTTAATTCACACATACGACCTGAACAGAACGAGGACTCGAGGCGGATGTTTGTGAAGCCGCTGAGCCACAGAGACGCTTCTCGTTCTGCTGTTAGAGGCTAAAGTAGTTTGTCTGATTAGTCGAGTGTTTACCAGACGAGCCTGATTCCATTGAGAGCCACCGTATCATCCACGTATCCATTTTAATTAATCACAATTAGCTCTGTGATCAGCACCAGAGTTGGATGGAGTCAACACACACACACACACACACATTGATGAATCGCTGTCGGTGGCTGGAGAGCACAGAGGGAATGTGAGTTACAATATTTTCAATCGAGGTGCCCCGAGCAAAACATGAAAACATTATGGAGGTCAGCTGACCTCTCCGCACTCTCAAAGTCTCCGTGCTGCACAATAAAAGACTGATTATGCAGAGTTTCTTTGTGCTCGCACAGAAAGAATAACAACTGGGACAGCAGAGATTCTGGGTCAGAGTTGACGGAGAGAACCAGACTCTGTGGAACCTTTGGACTGCGAGTGTTTGGGTTCGAGCTTTAACGAGTGGAAGGTATTTCCAAAAGCTTGAAGAACATTTACATCCTCCTGTTTTAACTCTCCTGACTGATTCAGTTTAATTACCTTAATTACCTTTACTTAATTTACATCATTTTGTAGGCTTGATTATTTCAACAATTATATTTGTTCAGTTATGTCAAACTACAACTGGACTTTTGCTGAGAGTTTAATAGAATTCCACGTCTATAGCTCAACGAGAAGTCACAGTTTTTCCCTTTAAATCCACAGTTCTTCTCACCTTCATCGCCCCTCGTCTGCATTATGGTCCAATTAAAAAAAACACAATCAAATAACACAAATAACAACACACTGCTGGTTGGAGGTTAAATCAAACATTTAGTCAAAACCAAGTGAAACGTATTAATGTGCCGGTAATAACAAGTTACCTGGAGCACAGTGTTTATGTCTATGGAGAAGGTGAGTGAGTCAAACATTATGAATTCACATCAGAGAACCAGCCCGAGGTGGGTTTTTGTCACAGAAGCCAACGGGTGACAATTTCAATCTTTGTACAAAATTAGAAATTACAAACGCACAGAGTGATTCACACTAACGAGACGGATTTATCACTTTAACTTTAACTGAAAATGTCCCGTGCAGTGATTCAGTACTTGAAATGTGCTAAGTGGAAACACACACACACAAACACACACACACACACATATACACACAACAGCTGATGAAAAACAGAGTGGTTGCAATACATCTTGCACTTAAAGAACTCTATTACACCGTCTCCGTGCAATTACAGTGTGTTGCAGTGTGTAAACATACACATACACACACACGCACACACACACACACACACACACACACACACACACACACACACACACACACACACACACACACACACACACACAAAGAGCGATCAGTGTATTTGCTGGTGCGTAAATTAACCTCATTTGCTTTAGTGAGAAAACGTCTCCATGGTCCCTTCTCAATCAGCAAGTATTGATCTACTTGTGTGTGTGTGCATACATGACATTTCTATATATATATATATATTGTGTGTGTGTCTGTGTGTGTGTCTGTGTGCGCTTGCACCATCAGTCACTTCCCTGTTGTTAGCTCTGGTGCTAATTGCTAGCAGACAGTGTAATGGAGTGGTCCCTCTGGACCATTCAACAACCTCAGACTTCAATACAACCAGCACTCGGCTCCATCAGACGTAATGAGATGTTGAAGAGTGAAGTCGATGTGAGATCCTCGAGTCACATAATGTCAAAGACGTACAAATACTGTGGAAACGTATAATATTTGAGGCTTTTGGGGTAAAAACAAATCAGTGAAATACACATTTTGAAGAAGAAGTTTTGCTCTTGAGGTTTAGATCAAGACAAACTGGACAAGGCTGGTTCGGAAAACACGGGAACATCAGACCACTGTACAAATCTTAACGATGTTGTCAGGAGCGTCAAATATGATTTAGTCGATTTTCCGTGGATCAGAACATGTGATCTAACCCCCGACGCTCTCGTAAGGAGCTGCTGATGCTTCAGTCTGCGAGGACCCTCTGCGTTAACATCATCAAACCTCACGCATCACTTATTGCTTTGCAAAGTGTTTGGGCCTCAATCTTTCCTGGGGGTAAAGTTTATTTCTTCTGCTCGTGCAGTATTTTTATCTGTAAATCTGCCGAGCCACCGGAGCACTTTACCCACAGCGTGAAGTTACCTGAAGACAAACGTTGACAAGACTCGTTTACAAGCTGCTATCAGAAATCACATCTGATTTAAATTTGGCCAACCAAACGACAACGCCACATCTTGAATTTCAAATGTGGGAAGGTCAAGAAGCACCCGGCTTCAGGCCAGTGCACGCGTCTGCCTGTCTGTCTCTCTATCTATCTAACTGTCCATCTAGGTATGGATGCACCTTTCATACAGGGTAGTGCAGTTCAAAGTGCCTCACAAACAACCCCTCTATCTATCTCTGTATCTCTCTGTCAATCTAGGTAAAGCACGTGGACCTGCCGCACTGCACCGAGTTAAAAACCCGGGAGGTCCACGACGAAGCAACGTTGCGCTCCAACGTTTGGTTTGATCGATAAACCTCTGGAAGTTGCAGAAAATAACGAGCAGGCTGTCGATGGGTTGTAGCCGCGTAGACCCGACTCTCCGGATGAACCCTCCAGATGAGTTTGGTGCAGAGTCGGATGTTTGCTCTCTGCTCAGGTTTGAGATCTACTGTGAAATCTGCTCCGTCACGAAAACACAGAAGGAGGAAAACGAATGCGTTCCCCGAACACGAGACCACGTCCGTGAGATTTAAATTTGAAAAAGGAAAATAATTTTTCAAAACTGTCGAAGCTCCAACTGTCATCGATCAAAGAGACACAAATAAATGAGTAGAAATTAACAGTAGAATTAAAGAGTGAGAGGAAGAGTGTGTGTGTGTGTGTGTGTGTGTGTGAGTGTGTGTGTGTGTGTGAGTGTGTGTGTGTGTGTGTGTGTGTGTGTGTGTGTGTGTGTGCGTGTACCTTAGGGACGTCTAGAAAGAAAATGAATTGTGAGGAAATGTGTTTAGTTCCTCTGGTCTGACTGCACTGTCAGCTCAGCATCAATCATCTGCTCTCACACACACACACACACACACACACACACACACACACACACACACACACACACACACACACACACACACACTGTAAGCTACATTTCCTTTCTGGCTCAGTATTCCAGTTTTAGTTCCGTCATTTTTTCCGCCTTGGTTATTTACACAAAGTCAGAAAAGAGGCAAAATAATCAAACTGTTGTTTCCACAGGAAGATTTAAGAGTTTGTTAATTTCGCCGAACTGTGCGAAGCTGTGTACATGCTCCGAGCACAACATCGGCCAATCAGCCGACCTGTAAAGGTCTCCTCCAAACGCTCAATTAAGACTCAATGAATCTAAATGAAGCTAAAGGTTCCGGACTTTGATTACACGCTGGGCCTGTGGAGGAACCAGCTGACCTGAGATCAACCAGATGTGAAAGTTAAGTCCTGTAATGAGCTCAGTGAAGTTGATGAAGAGCTCAGGACACGAGCTGCTGCATTTTAGATGTGCAGAAACTGGTTTTACTCTTTTAAAGGACGACCAGTGAGAAGATCTGTTACAACGATCGATAATGATGTTTCAGAAAATCATTAAACGGACCAGAAAAGAAGAAAATTAGGCCTTTATATTTACATTTGACCCACATTACACATATTACAGATTCTGTTCCATCTTTGTATAATTAATGACAACATTTGATTTATTCATGAAAACATCTACAGTCCATCAACTGTCTCAAAACACACGACGTTCACTCATGTTTTAAATATTCATGCAAATCTAAGCTTCTCTTTTTTATTAAAGCAACAGGCTCGTGATATTCCTGATATTTTAAACAACACACTAGCTGCTACAGAGCGCTGTAAGAAAAACCTTCTTAAAATCTAGCATCTGGATCCATTCGTAGGCAAATGTGACTGAAATGTTCATGATAACAGAAACAGAAACTGTTCAGTGGATCAAAGAAAGACCAACACAAGTTTTTAATAATAACACAGCAACTTAGGCCCATTGAAAGATTAATGAATATGTTTTCAGATCAGATGATGGGAGAGGTCCAGAGGGGCAGTGATGGACAATCCATGATTTTTAACACACAAATAACTTTGTGTTTTAAATGGAGGCGAGAGAGAGACGACAAAGAGGTCAGAAAATAAAACAGGCTTTTGCTTTTTGTTCACGGCCACACACAAATACACACACACACACACACACACACACACAGAGAGAGAGAGAGAGAGAGAGAGAGAGAGAGAGTGACCTCATTTCGTGCAGTTTGTTTTTAGTTGTTTTCTGTTGTTGTTTTTTAAATCTGAGTTTACGTCCTTTGTTCTGTGCAGAAGAACTCTGGTGTCTTAATGCGACTCTATAAATAAGATTAAGTAGATCCACGGAAATGAATAAAAATATAAAAAGGAGACTTCAGAGAGTTTGGCAGCAGCCGCTTTTAAATCCAGGCCGTTATTTGGAGGGAGTTAAAAAGACAAAGGAGGAGATGTGATCATCTGATCATCTGATTATCTCATCAACAAAGAGCAGGATTTAAAAAACAACAATGTTTTTTTATATTTTTGACCTAAAATAAGCTTTAGAGTTTCCACTCCTAAGTTTGAACAACCTAAATATTTTGTCTTTGCCCCCATTTGAAAATGTAAATGGTGATTTTCATTTCAGGCCTTATGTTCACAACAGGCAACTTCGGCCACACGATGTCGTGAAGCAGCAAGGGATCATGGGAGTTGTTGTCTTCACCACCATTTACTGATAACGATCTTCCTGACGCGACTCCGGTGCAAATCATGTTCACCGGTGAGTTTTATTCACGGTCCGCAGCAAACGCCAATAAAACCCTGAAACCCTGAACATGAGGCTCGGAGCATTGTTGGAATGTAAAGAAAGAAAATATATAACAGAGGTCCAGTTTTTTTTTTTGTACAATCTATTGACGAACTGTAAAACTAATTCGTACAGTGTCCGTTTGTTACCATGACGACCGGCTCTTCACCCTGCTCTCAAAGGGAGCTGCTCCAGGGTGAGGGCCACTTGGCTTTATTGACGTCGGTGCACGACAGGTTGTCCGACTTTTATCTGTGAGAGCAGGTCTTCACCTGAACAGTGTGTGTGCGTGTGTGTGTTGTGTGTGTGTGTGTGTGTGTGTGTGTGTGTGTGTGTGTGTGTGTGTGTGTGTGTGTGTGTGTGTGTGTGTGTGTGTGTGTGTGTGTGTGTGTGTGTGTGTGTGTGTGTGTGTGTGTGTGTGTGTGTGTGTGTGTGTGTGTGTGATGGAAGGGACAAGCGGTTACATTAGATGTGAATGTCAGTGGCAGCTTGTCTGCTTTCCTCTCTTCACCTTGTCACCACTCATCGTCTTTCATCCCTCTCTCTCTCTCTCTCTCTCTCTCTCTCTCTCTCTCTCTCTCTCTCTCTCTCTCTCTCTCTCTCTCTCTCTCTCTTTGTCTGTCTGTCAAATCCTCTCTCGTTCTACATCTTTTCTTTGGTCGTTCCAGAATGGTGGTCTGCCCTCCATTTCACCTCTCTCTATAAGAGCTACAGGTAGTGTGAGGCGCACACACACACACACACACACACACACACACACACACACACACACACACACACACACACACACACACACGCGCACACACGCACACACTTTCTCCATTTGAGCTCTGGAGTACATTGAAAGTTGAATTCTCTCCCTTTTGAGTCTCTTTTTCATTCATTCTGTAACAAACACACACACTCTCTCTTTCTCTCTCACACACACACACACACACTCTCTCTCTTTCTCTCTCTCACACACACACACACACACACTCTCTCTTTCTCTCTCTCACACACACACACACACACTCTCTCTTTCTCTCTCACACACACACACACACACTCTCTCTCTTTCTCTCTCTCACACACACACACACACACACACTCTCTCTTTCTCTCTCTCACACACACACACACACACTCTCTCTCTCTCTTTTCTTTAGTTTTTGCCGTCATCTCGTCTTTCGTGTTTCTTCTCAGTGTATTTTAACAAATCACTCTGTGCATCATCTCTTTCTCGACAGCTGCAGTTCTCAGAATCCACCAGATCAATGGGACGGATTGATGGACTGATTTACTGGCTCCATCCGTCGTAGTTTTGTCCGGAGCCAGCTGCAGCTCGTTTCCTCATCCCCAGAGAAGGCGATGAGACGTGAGGTGTCATTTATTCTGAGTAAAAGCCCCCCCCCCCTCCACATAAAAGACTGAGAGAGGAAAATGACTCGGCTGAGCAGTCGAGAATGGGAATGACTGCGTTTATCTACGTGCACGGTCGACTGCAGACAAGACGAAGAGAGAGAAGAAGGAAACAAGAGAGGAGGCCGAGGACGAACAAATCTAATCTAAAGGTTTTAATATGGCAAAATGGAAAATTGGGTACGTAGCAGAAGATTGTTCTGATCAGACTCGTTCACAACAACAGGAAATCATGTGTTGACAGCAGTTTATGACCAGAAGTTCTCCAATCTCACTTTTCCAAGTTTTCTATGGCTATGACCCAGTGGAATTTGACCTCTTTTTAAGTTTTAGTTTGTTGGTTGGTTTGTTTTCTTTGTTTCTTTGTTTGTCTGCAGGATTGCGCAAAAACTACTGAATAGATTTCCACGAAACCTGGTGGAAGGATGGAACATGGACCAAGACAGAACTCCTTCATTTTAGTGTGGATAGACTGATACCTGTGAGTGTGTATAATTTTGTTTTCATGTAGATCCACGAATGATTCCCTGGGAAATTGGTGAAAACATTAGAATTAAACATTTTATCTCGCAATGTTAAATTCCTGGATCTTCCCCTTGGTCCCGATCTGCACCACGATTTTTCCGAACCAGCAAACTTACAAACCAACCAACCTATAATCATTCAGGGTGAAAACACAAGCTCTTAGCTATAAGTCAACGGGGTAAGGAGGATTTCTCAGCAGCTGGTTCTCAGGACGTTGTCACGGGGGAGGTGGGCGTCCCTGAACATATTGTTTTCTCAGTCGGGCTGAACGTCCTTTAAGTTAAGAAATGGCCCATTGTCCAAAGCAATCAACAACGCAGGAGGCTGGTGATAATAATGTGGGCGTGTTGGATCCAATGAGATGATGAAATATGCTCTGTTTGACTAAGGAATATATAAACAGCAGTGAATAATATAATTTAACGACTCTATAGAGCTGTAAATTGTATCCTCTGGCTTCAGGACTCAATAATAAACAGTTAAATGATGCTGCTCCTGATACAAAGTGATTTTACAGGAATATGCACTTTCAGCATCTTCCTGTTATCGAGACCTTCTTTTTATTCTCAATGGAAATAAATGTAATTCTTGCCAATCCGAACATAACCGGTAGTTTATATTATGAGTTTGGGTCAAGCTGTATAAAAGAAGAGCTAGATCTTTGTGGCCGTTTGAATTCATTGGTTATTTTATGTGACAGCTATTAATCAGCTGAAGTACAGAGATGAATTATAAATACTGGAGTAACGTCCACACCGCCAAGACAAATGATATGAGGACACACTCACATGGTCCAGAGGTACTCAGCAGAAATGCTCATCTCAGCATTTATCTCAGACTAATTAGCTCAGATCTTCTCTCTCACTTCTTCACCTCCTATCTCTCTCTCTCTCTCTCTCTCTCTCTCTCTCTCTCTCTCTCTCTCTCTCTCTCTCTCTCTCCCTCTCTCTCTCTCTCTCTCCCGGTCTCCATCTCTCTTTCACCCGAATAATTTCATTCATTCAATTTCCAGGAGGTGTCAAGACTCAAGGGAGGAATTACCGACTTCCTACTTTATCCTCAGAACTCATCATGTGGGACCAAAAACATTACATGATGACTGCCGTGTGTGTCTGTGTGTGTGTGTCTGTGTGTGTGTGTGTGTGTGTCTGTGTGTGTGTGTGTGTCTGTGTGTGTGTGTGTGTGTGTGTGTGTGTGTGTGTGTGTGTGTGTGTGTGTGTGTGTGTGTGTGTGTGTGTTCCATATTATGGTTATTTCACATTTCAACAGGTCAAACCCCCCATCTGTGACAACATATGAAAAAGGTAGACATATAAATATAAATAAATGCAGGGATAAATAATTAAATACATTAATAAATGAAAAATATTTGTTAATTTCATTAATGAAAAAGTCTTCATATAAACTTTATTCCTGTAAATAAATCCATCACTGGTCGAATCCCAAACTGTATCATTACTGTATCACACATGAGCCTCTCTCTGCTGATCCGGGGGTAACTGTCGGCTGCACCGCGCATTGATCTGCGTGCGTTACCATTCGTCAGGCCGCTGCTTGGCATTGATAAGGCCTCAGGATTGGTTGCATTAGCTGCTGGATATTGATCGTCCCTTCTCTCTAATTGAACACACACACTCCTGGGTATTGATAACAAAGAGCTATGACTTGATACAGTGTCGCGTATGTGAATCTGATAATGTTATCAAGCAGTGGGGAGTATTGATAAATGTGATAGGAGGGTATTGATAAGTCTGCAGGTTCAACAAGGTGAGGTCAACAGAGGGGAGAGGTGTGTGTGTGTGTGTGTGTGTGTGTGTGTGTGTGTGTGTGTGTGTTTTAAAGTTCTGGTGCTAGATAAATACCACGAATTATCAAATAAAGGTCAGACTGTGACCTGCATGAACAAGTAAACAGCAGATAAAATTCAATTAGGGGGAATATTCTTTACTTAATAATAGAAATTAGACAAAAAAATGAGTCCTGTTATTCCAACAAACTGTTTAACTGCCTCCCCCAAGGATGTAATTGCAATAGGTCGAGCATTAGCGGGACCAAGATGGCCGCACCCGTATCCTGGAAAATTTTGGAATCAGTTGTCGTGATCCGGACTGTCACTTACACTGATGAGTCCCAGCCGCTGCTCGCTGGTCGCCTGTTTATTCAAAGTTTATTAATATCGAACGTATCTCGTGTCCAGATTTGACGCTGCACTTCCTTGAGATGCGAGAGTCAAATACACACAGAGAATCATTAAAGACACAGAATTAAAGGAACAGATATTTCACATTTCAGGAATCATTCTTCTTCGGGGGAGGGCACATGGGCAAATGGTATTGATGTATAATATGAACAATATTCATTCCTGATGTGTTAATCTATGTTCTGACTGTTGGAGGACCTCACTTGCTCTTTGTTTCCAGTGGAGAGGAGTTAAGGAGCAGAAAGCAGATAAAGGTCATTGCACCATGAAGCTTTGTCTTCCTCTCCCCGGCTGCTCGTCCCCGTCAGGTTGCATTATTGGCAGCAGGTCGGCTGTTCAAGGTGACGCCGGCCTGCAGAGCGTTTCGGGTTCAGTCTGTCGGCAGCTGCAGGAGATTTAACCTGCACCTGTAATCGCTATCGACATCGTCCCTGCAGCCTCCGCCCTCCTGCTGTGAGGCCGAGTGAGTGAATGAGCCGCTTCCCACCACGTCCACTCTTTCAGCTTTTGTCTCCGATGATGGTTTGTGTCATCACAGCACTGCATGGGTGTTAATCTGCCTCAGGAAAAAGTCCCCAACAAAAGCACAATTTACTACCAGCTGTTAATGGAAATGACTGAGCCTTGTTTACACTGAAATTTATTTAGCTGTGTTTTCAGCATCAGTGGGAAACAATGGGCTTGTGGCAGAGACGCTGTGGGGACGTTAATGAGAGACCAGGGACATTTTGTAGCTTTTTTTTTAATGGCGTTTTGGGTTTGGGTTTGTACAATTCTCACATCGCAGCAACAAGCTACAAAGATCATCGTGATTGCCCCCTGGTGGCTGGCTGCAGTATAGGTCATAGAGGTTGAGGGTCACTATAAAAACATATTTTATAAAGCATAATTTTTCATTTTTATTTCACATGTTTTTCACTGACTTGATTTTGAATAATTATTATAAGCAATAAAGCAATAATGATGATGATGAAGATAGTTTTCTGTGGTTAATTATCTTGTGTTTCCAGTCTGCAGGTGCATCTGGATATCTGATGAATATGTGTTAATAACGCAGCTGAACTCTATGATCTCTAACCCCATGGAGGACAGACAGAATCTTGGTATATGAAGATTCTTGGTAGTAATATGAAGTGAAAATCCTTCAGCACATGAAAGTGAACATGTTCTGGACCTGAGTCTCTCATTAAAGTCTCATGCTCTTCTTGTTTTCTTTTCGCCTCCTGAATAAAACATTTTTCTTTTTGGGAAAAAACAGAAACAACAAACTCACAAATTAAAACCACTACAGAAACTGAAAGGGCCTCACCTGTGCCCCGGAGCCCCTTAGTCACAGGTACGAGGACGGCTTTGTGTGCGTTTAACAATCTTTTATGTGTGTGCAGATGAGCATGTGATGTATTTTTTCTAGCAAACATTTTCTTTACATTCTATCGCACTATTCTTAAGGGTAAAGGAAAATCAGATGAGGCGATTGTCAGAGCGAGATTCATGATGCACGCGCACAGACAGGAAAATTAAGCCAATGCAGACGTACCTGAAACCTACGAGAAAACAATTCTTACTTGATTAATTAACATTTCCCTCAGGACTTTATGTCTCAATCTCTAGTTTCAAGTTTTCTTCAATACAGCACAATGTTCGTTTTGCAATTTTCCGCCCTGTTGAGAATCAACCAGACGTGTAGGTGGAAATGTGGTGAAAAGGTCTTTTAAGGTGCAAATATAACCTACAACAATAACAATTTATTGAATTAAAAAGAATAATATTGTTTTACCTCAAACATGCATGGACATGCATGAACAATAATATTGTAATGTCCGGGCCTCATGGATTTAATGGAGTGAACTCATGACGTCTGTCGTTTTCTTATTTCTCAAACTTTAAAGGGTTGCAGTATGGGTCATGATTATTCTTTAAGGAACAGTGTGTACTGTATCATGGCTATTTTGCAGAAAGAGAATACATATGCTTTATAAATTGTTTGGTATATTTGAGAGCACAGTATCCAAGGCTGAGCGACGAGAGATCGTTGAAAAAGACAGAGTGAGCTCAAGAGGAGTTTGAGCAAGGGCTTTTAGGAGCAGCTTGGACGAGCAAAGACAGGAAGAGATTCACTGTGGCAACAACTTGAAAGATATGAAGGAACATGGAAAAAAGAAGATTATACATAAGATGTGATGCATCAGTATAATAATCCACTAATGCTGCGTTGTGATGTCAGACTTTGATGCAGATCACAGGCCCTGAACACAAACACCACTTCAAACAGACGGACGTCACGGAGGATTCAGTGGAAGTGACTTCATGAGGCCTCGGAGGGAAACATTGCTGCTCCTGTCTGGTAATGTGCTTCAAGTATATTTGAATTATTTTCAAGAAGCTTTTTATGCTTGTGCACCAGGAGCCGGGGGGGGGGGCTCTTCAGTGCATTTATCATAACAGAAACAAAGGCATTAATGTTGTAGGCTTTTGTTTGATGAAATTCAATGGAGGTAAACATGTACTTTAATGTTCTAAATATTTTTGGGTATAATAAGCTTCATTTAAACATCATTTTTCTTCAAGGAGACATATATGAGTGTTTTTGTGATACAATACAAATAATGGAAGGAAAAACAGTCAACCGGCTAAATGGCTGGAAGTGTGTTTTCCTTTTACAGAGACGGACAAAGACACTGTGACGCAATTAAAAGGCAACCGAAGTAAAACATCTCGTTACGCGGAATAAAATTGTGGATTTCTCTGGGTTTGAAAATTGTAATGGAGACATTTTGGATGATGTAAGTACACAAGTCATATGTTACATATTTAAAAGAGGGGGGGGGGGGTCTAAGACCAAACTCTTCACCTTTGTGACTGAAAAACCAAGATATGCAGAGAGACGTGTGCGTCACTTAAATCAACGTCCTTCTCTTTTCAGACGCTTCATCTGCACATCAGGATAATTAATGCATCAGACGTTTGTCTGTCAAGGAGCCGCTCGCCGGGACTTCAGCATCTGACACGAGTGGAGCGCACGTGAGGAACACGCAGACGTCTTCACTTACACTCGCTGTCACAGACACACACAACACACTGAGACTGTGTGCAGCCTGTAATCTTCACGACAGCCGACATGTCTATAATTACACAGCACGTCCACGGCCGCCATTAAAGAAAATCTGAGACAATTACGTGAGCTGTCAGCTCTGCTCACCAGAGTGTGAATCTGTTCCACATTCACAAAAAGAAACCAGTGACTTCACGACTCCATCATGGAGAGTGTATTCAGTTGTGGTTACTTACAGAAAACACACACACACACACACACACACACACACACACACACACACACACACACACACACACACTGACACTGTGAAAGAACACGTCTCACTCAGAGAGGATTTTAATGCTGATTGAAAACAGAAACTTTTCTTCCCTGCAGCCAAAGCTTAAAACCATTCAGCTGTTCAAATACATGAATTACTTCAGCTGATTGATTGCTCATCTCTTCACGTTCTGATGACACACATCTCATCTCTTAGCACAGATATAAGACTCCGGCTGCACAGAAAACAACTGATATTTTTTGGTTTCAATATCCCAACATTAATGTGGATTTGGGCTTTTTGTCCAGATTGGAATGTTAACTCGAAGTTAATGAGCTGGTTATAATTGCTAGAATGAAATGAGCCTGAGCAGTTGAGTAAGTCTCCTTCAGTCGTCTGGTGGGAACAATGGCCAACGGGCAAGTGGATGGCTTCATGGGCTTAACCACATCATTGAGTTCAGGTCGAGTCACTGGTGAAGAGGAGCTGGGGTCAGGGGCCTGCAGGCTATGGGGCTGGCTGCTGTCAGTCATTCAATTCAATGTTTTCTATTCTTTCTCTCTCTATTTCAAATGTTTCCCAGAGGTCAGGTGTTGCACGCCGATGAAAGTTGGGTGGTCGAGTGCTTCAAGGAGCACTTTAGAGTTTTGGGCATTCTGGTAGATCAAGGTGGAAAAGTACACTTCAAATAAATCTTTGTCAAAGACGGTTTCTGACACTTTGGATCCACAAGCTGTGGCCTTGTATGAAATACGTACTTTTTCAGGACAGACAAGTTAAGTCAGTTGTTTTGCATGTTTCACTCTTTTTATTTGAGGTCGTCGCAGTTGTCACTCACTGCCGCTGCAGATGCTCGTATGCACAGCACGTCCACAGAAAAGACCTCCTGTCAAGCTGACATGACAGGAATGACAGTCACCACCACTGGGGCTGATAAATACTTTATTACCTACCTGCTGTCAAACAGGAAACATCCATCTGCACTTTCACTCCAAACCGACTTCAATTCATTCAAACAAGCGCAGTGTTTTTATCTATCTTAATATTTCAGTATTTGGATCGTAGTTTCCGTCTCCAGCTCGCGTCTCTGGTGGATTCGAACCTGGCACGCTTTCACATTTGTCTGAAAAGTTTTTGCAGATACTTTGAAGTATTTCTTGTTCCATTTGCAAATTTTGAATATCTGATTCAATTGTTCTCCTGCTTTTATCAGCACGAGCTTGTGTTAATTTGTTAATTCGTCCACCAAGTTTAGTTTTCTTTACTTTTTTGATGATATTAAAACAGAGTAAAACGTCTTGATTCAAAGCTGAGACTGATACCGATTGGTCGAGGACGTCATAAACCCTATATGGTGACACGTGTATCTGGGATTATTTAACTTCAGTGTTGTACAACAGGAGGATGTGGAGACGTATTGTCCATTTCTATTTGCAGTTTATGTTTCAGAACCCCTTTCACTTTGTTTTACACTGGATGAAAAAGATTAAACCCAAAATTCAGGTTAAAAAAGACAAAATGGAAAATATAAATCTCTTCTTTGTCATAAATAGGCCGAGATCAACCCTCCTGCCACAGTCAGAGTCACTGAGATCACATTTTATGCAGTGGTACAGGTGTTCCTAATAAATTGCACATGAGTGTATTTTTTGATGCTGTGCTTCCACCCTCTGTAGAACTCGGGTTACAACACCTTCAAAGATGGACTTGGTTTGTGATGCAGGAGTGAAGTTGGATTTCCAGGGAGAGTCAGAGTCCATGTTTACATTTTGTCTCCGATTTGTACTTCACTTAATTTTAAAGGTTACAGACACATCAATGTAATAACAAAATAAAAGTGTGTTGCAGTCCAACTCTTCACACACACAACAGAAACACATTTGTGTAAATGTTTTATTGCGGTGACGTATGAAGAAAGAAGAAAGAAAATGTGATAAATGTGGATTTGACCCAATGTGCGTGTTGTCGTGTGTTCTGTGTTCTAATAAAGTTTCTCCTTCCACCGTTACTTCAGGTCGAGGCCTGGTGATCAGTCCACTTGTCCTCATGTGGGGACAAGGAAAGAGCTTCAAATAGACCTGACACACGGAGGGGGGGGGGGGGGGATAACTCCATCATGAAACCATGGAGCTTCACAATCTGGGTCAAACGTTAAGAGGCGTCACGAAGCAGCTGGATGGAAGCTTCTCTTCTCTAACGTCTCTCGCAGCGTCACGTTCACTCATCACGGAGGTTTCATACACGTGACTTTATTCACTGGTTGATTTTGTAACATGTCACAGAAACACAACACGTTGTGTAAGTTCAAGTTGTATAAGGTTTTCCCGCAAGACAGACACAATTAGCGCGGGTAAGCAGTTCCGGTCAGTGAAGGTTGCCTTCAAAATAAGAGGTAGAGTTGACGCTTCAAATTAAAAAGCCAAATCGGGTATAATTATTTTTTAACTGTTTTTGAATGCGGGACATTTGCTTGTAGCATATTTAATATTGTTATATTGCTACTTTTACTTAAATAATATATTTAAAACCTCATAACACCAATGACACTGACTTTTTTTAATTATTATTACATACTGGTTAATAATAACAGCAATACTAATAACTGCTACATCAACAACAACAATAATAATAATAATGGTTAGTATAATAACAGGTTTCAGAGGTTTTATTTTGTCAGCTGTGTCCGGGACGTCTCGTGTAAATAAAAAAAGTTGTACATTTCACACGTGGCTTGTTTTTATTTTGAAGGTCCGGACCGGAAAGCCCGTGTTTCCGGCTCCTTGCGGCTTCTCTCAGATTCGCAGACAAGATGGCGGCGCTACGAGTCGCGGTGCTATCGGGGTGCGGGAGATCCCTGCTCGGTTCGCCGAGAACCATCAAGACGTCCAAGGTGAGACGGGGGACGCGTGTCTTGTTTCCCGCACAGAGCAGAGTGTGGTTATTGGAAGAATAGCGCGGCTGTGGGGCGACCTAGCGTCAAGCTAACGTTAGCCTGGTCTGTCAACGGGGTGAGACAAGGTCACTCGTGTTCCCACAGACATTCGGGGTGTCGGTG
The DNA here is from genome assembly GCA_026259375.1 of Verasper variegatus. Taxonomy (NCBI): domain Eukaryota; kingdom Metazoa; phylum Chordata; class Actinopteri; order Pleuronectiformes; family Pleuronectidae; genus Verasper; species Verasper variegatus. The sequence continues at coordinate 25,047,832 of CM048040.1, read as the reverse complement.
ATGATTCTGGAGACATTTCCTGTGATAGATTGTTGTTCTTATGCTGAGCGGAAAGATCCAGAGATTTAAATCCATACATCACAGCCCCACGGTCGTTTAACACCTGGTAGCAGCGGCTGTGATTCACAAGCTAGCTGCTTAGCTAACTCCTTCCTCAGTGTCAAGCAGCCGGCAAATGGCCCTGTCCGTTAAAGTGAACCTTCTACACTGGCTGACGGTTCACGGCTACACGTGCACACACATGTCCTGGTGTTAATACGGGTTTTTATCTTTTAAAAACAATGGTTAGTGGAAGTGATGGGACATGTAGCCGAGCTAATCCGCTTGCTAGCGTGTTAGCATTTCAAGGACTGAGAGGACTTCCGGTGAAGAGCAGCCTCTTCAGTCGTGTCCACTGATGTGTCCTTCATCTGTGAAGTGAGTTTACATCCTGAGGTCGATCTGACCTGTTTGTGTTTGTGGAGGCAGGAGATGCTTCTAAGATCCTTTCACTAATCTACAAGTAGCTACAACACAATTTAAAACTATACGTGAAGGTGCTTTCATTAGGAGACTTGATGCACAACAAGTGGCATCAGAATACAAGTAAAGTAGATTCAATTGTGACATAAAGGTGATCAAAGTAAAACCAAACATCAGTTCCAACCGGTTGATGTCTAATAGGTCACACTACTGGAAACAGTTTTCAGTCGCTGCTACAGTTTTTCCATCAGGTGGATTCCAGAGAGGGAAACAGAATCCACATTATTTACCACCCGATCATTCTCTCTCTGGGTTGCTGTTTTTCCGGATGCACCTTAGAGCCTATTGTACAATTCAGGACTGAGCTCGATGGCCAATCACAGCCAAGTTAATCGTCACTTTGACCAATATATCGTGTCCCAGTCGGTAGTTTCACATCAAAACAACGTTTCCTGTCCAGATAACACATCGTTGCTCATCGTGCATTTTCTTTACCTGTGGAAATCAAGGCCACGTCTTTGCAGGTGTAAAGTTGTAACAGCTCTGAGCTCCTCTGTTGTTTCGGTTGGTCAGAGTCTTCCTGTTCAGAGTTACCCCCGTTTATCTTATTTAGACTCTTAACTTATTAGAATTATTATTACATCATTCCAAAAACTCCCTGTCAAAACCTGAACCTCCTGAGAAAGTAGCTGGTGGTTTACCTCTCAAATGTATGACTGCAGCCGACCAGCCTTTTAATTGTTGATTAATCGTCTGATTATTATTCGAAATAGATGTTTTTGGGCCAGAAAATCGGGCCAGAAAATCCGTTTCTCAGAGTCAGATGTAACCTTCAGATGCAAGCAAGCGACTGGAAGCTCTTGTTTTAGTGACACATCCCTTGTGATTGTTGGTGTGCAGTCGCTGATCTGTTGCCTTTATATGTTCACAAGTTGATAAAGCTTCTAATCATTGAATTCACAAACTGAATAGATAAATAGGTTGGCACCACACCTAAGTTTAGCATGATCACGGGCTATAGAGCAGAATGTGTGTGTGTGTGTGTGTGTGTGTTTGAGCACTCGTGCAGGGATGCTGTCGGGCTGCTGCTGATTACAGAAGCACTAGTGAAGGGCGGTTTCATAAGGAGTGCGGGCCACGAGCACACGCTATGTTCAAGGGCATTGTAGTTACCTGATTCTTTTAATGGTATTTAGACACTGAAGCTGCGTCCTTACTCTTAGTTTGTCATGTGAACGTGGAAAACTGAAGAGATGTCAGCACTGATCAATGACCTGATCATTATTCTTTTAGTTTTGTCAACGTTCAATAGCTGAATGGATTAATACATTTCTGCTTTTCTTTGACTTGTGTTATATTCACCAGGATCTGTTTGGTCTCAGACTGTTGGGACAAAACAAGCAGGATGAAGATGTCACAAATGAACTCTTACAAAACTGTTAAAGTCCACATTCTTTAAGTTTGGGCTTTGAAATCTAAGAAGTCTGTGGAAAACCTCCCACGTTAGGTTTTAGGTTATTTGGGTTTTACTTGAATAGACGATTAACAAGCATCTCATTTCTTTCTGTGCAGGCCAACATGTCCTTCGCCAGCCTGCCCCGGAACAAGAAGCTCGCCCTTACAACGCTGGGTGTGGTCACGGCTGGCGGGGCAGGGCTCGCTCTGATGCTGCACCAGGCCGTCAAAGCCTCGGACCTGGAGCTCCACCCTCCTCAATACCCCTGGAGCCACGCTGGACCTCTGTCCTCTCTGGACCACGCTAGGTGGGATGGACGGGCACACACACACACACACACACACACACACACACACACACACACACACACACACACACACACACACACACACACACACACACACACACACACACACACACACACACACACACACACACACACACACACACACACACACACACACACACACACACACACACACACACACACACACACACACACACACACACACACACACACACACACACACACACACACACACACACACACACACACACACACACACACACACACACACACACACACACACACACACACACACACACACACACACACACACACACACACACACACACACACACACACACACACACACACACACACACACACACACACACACACACACACACACACACACACACACACACACACACACACACACACACACACACACACACACACACACACACACACACACACACACACACACACACACACACACACACACACACACACACACACACACACACACACACACACACACACACACACACACACACACACACACACACACACACACACACACACACACACACACACACACACACACACACACACACACACACACACACACACACACACACACACACACACACACACACACACACACACACACACACACACACACACACACCTTTGTTCTCAGTATAGCCAAACAAAGTCACCAACTGGGTTTTACCTGAGCTCATGTGATATCACTGTTGTATTATAACCTCACCTGCTTCTCCATCTTCTTTCTGTCTCTTTGTACCACCACAGTATTCGCCGTGGTTACCAGGTGTATAAGCAGGTGTGTTCAGCCTGCCACAGTATGGAGTACCTGGCCTTCAGAAACCTGGTGGGAGTGTCGCACACAGAGGAGGAGGTCAAGGTCATCGCCGAGGAGGTGAGTCTTCGTGTTCGTACCTTAGCATAGGAATTACAGCATCCAGGCTGGAGCCACTTCAAATGGTCCATTAAACAGTTTTAAATTACATAGTTTACATATTTTAATGTTTTTAGACGTAGAGACAAAGTTCTGCCAGTAGGTGGCGACACCTGGCCATGTAATGTAATATCTGCTCTTACATTTCTAGCTTGTTGGTTTTAAGGATGTCCTGTGTGTTGTGTTCAGGTTGAGGTAGTGGACGGCCCTGATGAGACTGGAGAGATGTTCACCCGACAAGGAAAGCCGTCGGACTACTTCCCTAAGCCCTACGCCAACCCTGAGGCGGCTCGGGCTGCCAACAACGGAGCGCTGCCTCCAGACCTCAGCTACATCATCAGTGCAAGGTAACCGAAGCCCTACTCCTCATGCAACTAGCTTAGAATTCCATTTTCTAAAGGTTTTAATGGTACACATGGAAATTGTAATTAAAATTAGTCCGAGCACGGTCAAGAGTAAAATCAAGACTACCTAATAGTTTGGTGAATTTATTACAGTCTGAAGCTTTAATCCTGAGGAATATAAATGCAGTCAGTCCCAGTCAAGTGTTGGATATGCTTTTGTTTTCTCTACATGAAAAACCAAGTGACCGCTCAATTTGGAGCCGAGCAGAATTCATTTCTTATCACCACCGCTGGCTGCTCAGCAGAGTTGACTCATTGTGGCTTTAAGTCAGAGAGTTTTGAACTGACACAAAATCTGCACATCCTTGATGTTCATTTGTTGCGTCCCTGCTCCACTCAGACACGGAGGAGAGGACTACGTGTTCAGCCTGCTGACAGGATACTGTGAGCCTCCAGCTGGAGTGGCTCTGAGGGAGGGACTCTACTACAACCCCTACTTCCCCGGCCAGGCCATCGGCATGGCCCCTCCCATCTACAACGAGATCCTGGAATTTGAGGATGGTACGATGAACTGTTCAAATTGAAGATATACAGGCTAGAAGCACATCAGACCATCTAAGTAGTTTGATCAAGCTGAGGGTGAAAATGCAGGGTTCTAGCAAATAAAGCCGCCTCAAGCAGAAAAATCTTAACACTAAAGCATCTGGGAAGCTGCGTGTGGAAGTGTTAAGATGACTGCTTGTCGACTTTGTGTATACACAGTGATGGAAGATTTAACCATATCAATCACTCACTATGTCGAAGAGAGTTTTGAAATTAGTTTCTCGTTATAGTAGTAAGAACGATGGTGTTGATGGTTGTCTGGTGTCTGTTGCCATAGGAACCCCTGCCACCATGAGCCAGGTTGCTAAGGATGTATGCACCTTCCTGAGGTGGGCCTCCGAGCCGGAGCACGACCAACGCAAACGCATGGGATTGAAGGTACAGCGCAAGATATTTGATCTAAATGATTTCCCATTTTATTCAAGGTTATCTGTTGACCAAGGTTTGGTCACCCTAACCTGAAAATATTTCTGTTATTCTTTCAGTTGCTGATGGGCTCAGCCATCGTCATCCCTCTGCTCTACTACATGAAGAGACACAGGTGGTCTGTGCTGAAGAGCAGAAAGATCGCCTACAGGCTTCCTAAGTAAATCAACACCCCCCCGGTCTGGGCCTAAAACTTACCAGAAGAGAAGGCTGCGTTCAACGACCCCACAACATTCACCTCACAATGATCTAACGGACACAGAACAACTGACACACACATGCCTTTTAAGAGCGGAACGAGAAATAAGGTTATAAATATATAGTATGAGTATTCTCACAGTAAAATGCCCTTTTTAGTTGTTGGCATGTGAGAACCAGTTGTCAGATTTTTCTTTATCTAGTGGTGCAAGTTTGTGTCAGAGAGTTGTGGCGTTCTTGAACGCACCCAGTTTGTGTTTGTTTGATCTGCATTGAGTCACCGCTGGTAGCAGTTTCCGTCTCAATATCACTTTGTCACTATCAAGTGATGCTTCAGCGATTGCCCGTCTGTGTATCTTTGTAAGATACTCGGTAACCACACGAGCGAGTTAAATGGTTAAAGTTTCGAACATCCTGGTTGTATGTATCTCCATGCTCCTCTGTCCTCTGCACGAAGGCACTCGGTGGATAAAACGCAACCTCTGATCCTCTGTTTTAATGTACAAAATAAATTATGTTAAATGAAACTTTCCTGTGTGAGGCTTTGATTTCAGGAGACGTTGCCAATGCTGCTTGTTTCATTCTGATCATTTCTGTGCAACCGGTAGAATCTATATTTAATCATTTATCTTGTGACTATTTAATAAATTGGTGAACTGAACAAACTTCGCTATGAGGTGAGAATTTGTTGACGTCCAGACCCCAGCACCCTGACAGCTTCCTGTAGGTGCCAGTGTTATTACTGCTATTTAACACAATGTATGTATTACACCTATCAGACAGCATTGATGTTTCTCTATCCAGGATGTGAATTAGGATGTAGGAGGCATTCAGTTTTCAGGTTGTCCGTCCGTCCCGTTCCCTGTGAAAGATATCTCAAGAATTCGGAAGAAATATTCACTTGGATTTAAGGATGAACTGATTCGATTTTTTTTGTCAAAGGTCAAGGGGGCCGGGTTTTTCTTGAAGGTGATATCTTAAGATCAGCTTAATGGAATGTCTTCAAATTTGATGCCAACTCAATCATAATTGTCCTCAGAATAGTCCACCAATGTAAATTCATTTTATATTGAAAGAATAAAAGCAGAATGTCAGAGTAGAGCTCATACGACGGCCAAGGCCCTTAAACTCAATCTGCACCAAATCGCACACAGACGTAGATACAAGTCCTGCAAATCTTCATGAATCAAGATCCATGAATTGTTACCTGGGAACTCGAGGACAAGACTCGAAAAAACATCTTTCCACCAAGTTTCTAGGAAATGTGTTCAGTTATATGTTGTTTCTTTTCCATTCTGAGATTTGTGCAGTTTTCAATATTGTCACAGTTTTCATGTGCCTTGATGAAATGATTCAGACACATTTAGGGGACTGGTATCTGTGTGAGTTTGTGATGTGGTGCAGCTGGATTGAATGTAAGGAGACTGTTGGGCCTTGATGGAGAAATGAGCTCTTCTGAGGGAAATTCTACTTTATTGCTGCAATATTGAGGAACTTAAACCCAATGATTTCACTATCAAACAAGAAAAGTGAGATGTAAAAATAATGGAATCTTGACGAATATCGATCGTCTCATCTTATTCCCAGGAAAAAGAAGGTAAAAATACTTCCCTCAAACTGCTCTCGAGTTCAGGCGGCCTTCCTCTTAGCCTGGAGTCGTCACATCCTTCACGTCCGTCCCGCCTTTCATTGAGGGATAAATAAACAAGTGTGCTGCTGGTTTGAAGCCGCTACGGGCCTTCATTACTGGAGCTAATCTGGTTCTGAAAAGCGTTTCCTCCCTGCTGCTCCAACCTGCATTCAGACGCTATTACAAGCCTCATCTGCATCACAACACACACAGATTAGCCTAATAGCATTAGTGGATCTCACTGGATCATCGTTATTATTGCCGTCATTATCATTATCATTAGTTTAAACTCAGCCGCGGCCTTGTGACAGAGGGATGGCCGTGTTTTTAGTGTGAAAACTGAAAACTAATTTTCTACTTTGGTAATTCAGAAGAAAAGGAGGAAATTCAGCTTTTGTTTTTTGTGTCATGGTTGCAGTTTAAAAAAAAAGACTCCTGGCCCCTAATCTCACACACAGAATATCACCTGAGGGGAAACTCAGACGTAAACACACACTTTGTGCATCACACGCACACTAAACTTTTTAATTCTCTAATAAATTCTCTCCCCTCCTGCAGATTTGTGGCATTCGATCGTGAAACAACAAATTTAAATCCAGGCGGCCTTTAAGTAACTCACATACTCAGCAGAGATTAGCCGCTGTATGGAACCTCAGGGAATCTCATTCACATGGAAAACCACTCCTTAATTCTAATTGGTGGCCAGTGTAAATCCTCCTCTCCTTTTTAAAGCAGTTTGTCTTCCTGCTGCTTCTCTTGTTCCTCAGACCAAACCAGCATCTCACCTCTCAGGTCAGTTTGTCCACGGACCCAAAGTGAAGCAGCTACAGAATCAAGGAGATTTCAATTAGAAGAAAATCAATGTATGGAACTTATCTTTTCCAGGAATCAGAATAACTTGTTTAGTTTGCAGTCAGTGGTTCTGGAATCACATTGTCTGCTGTTAGTGCCGTTTATTGATCAGTCGTCATGGCGTCGGCTCTGGCTCCCAGATCAGTATTTTCCATTGATCGGATTCTGGGTTCGGAGCTGGAAAGACCGGGAAACTGTCGGAAACTCCACAGACCGTGGGCAGGTGAGGGGCTAAAGTTTTTAATTTGGATCCTATTCTCTCTTCATCACTTTAGCTAAGATGAAAAGTTAAAGAAAGTGTGTATTATTTGTCTTTTTGGAGTAAAAGCTGCTTTTTAAAAGAAAGTTTATTTTCTGATCTTCTATTTGGGGTTGATTGTGCACTGTCATGACAGGATAAGCACTCACTGCACATTTCTTTAATTTATCCTTGTGTTCTAATAGTACTGCAAATTTCATTACTTGCAACCCAAGAAGACTAATGGGGATCCTTGACTAAACTAAACTGAACTAAACTGCTCTTATTTATTCAGATTTCAGGATTCTTGACAGACAGTTTCCTTTTTTTTCTAAATTAGCTGCTTTAGGTTTTTGCAGTCTAATATTTTAAGTTTTGTTTGTTAAAGAATTCTGGATTTTGATTTCTTTGTGCTTCCTTATCTAAATTTCCTCTAGTTGTTTTAACCCACCGGAAAATATGTATGTTTTTGGTCAATTTGAATTTGCTGTAAAAAAAACAATGATTCGATTTGGATAAAAAGATCATCAATCTTTTCAGCCAAACTTTGTAAAAGTTATGTAAGTGTTATTATTTATTATATTTTAATTATAAAAAGTGGTCTGTTATTTAATATTTCCTCAATCCATCCAGAGGTCGGAGCAGAGAAGGAGAACAGAGGAAACAGCCTCGGCTCCAAACATCAACACTGTTACACACAACAACAACAACAACAACAACAACAACAACACATGAATGCTCACAGGTCGACATCCAACTGGTACGTTGGACGCAGACCACGCACTGCCTTCACCAACAGCCAGGTAATCACCGGATCATCTGATCAATCAATCAATCAATCAGTTGATAACTTAATCATTTACACTGATACATCTGTGTGTGTGTGTGTGTCCTGCAGGTGAATGTCCTGGAGACAGTGTTTCAGGTGAACTGTTACCCAGGCATCCAGCTGAGGGAGCAGCTGGCAGGGAGACTCAACCTGGACGAGGACCGAATACAGGTTCAATCAATCAATCAATCCATCAATTTTATTTGTATTGCCTATGTTCACATATCACAATTTTCATCATAGGCTGAACAATCTGTACAAAGAGCATCATCCTCTTGTCTTAACCCTCGATGAGAAAAAAACTAAAAACCCTTTTAACCGGGTAAAATAACCATAAGAGTTTTATTTAGAAATTTATAAAACTGTTGCTGCTTAAAACTACACCTCACATAGTCATGTGAAAATCAGTTTATACCCAAATTGAATTGAATAACTATAAAAAATTTAATTAAAATAGATCCTCAATGAAATCATTTATTTAATTTATGACAAGAAGCTATTTTCTGACATACAATTCGTCCTCTCTCTCCCTCAGATCTGGTTTCAGAACCGACGAGCCAAAATGAGACGTTCACTCAGAGAAACCCGTCTGCGGATGGTCCAGACGGCCGTGGCTGACCTCGGGGTCAGACACCAGGACGAAGGTCAACTGAAGGTCAAATGTGACGCAGGAGAGGGCGACCTGGAGCTCGCCCAGCAGCTCGTCTCTCATCTCTAACTTCAGGAGGGCGACTGAGGCTGATGAACTTTTATCATTCAGACTGTTTCTGGTCATCGTCAGTTCTTCTGTGTTTGCTTTTAAAACCTCTGATAACTATGATTATTTACAAATCCCAGTTGGGTGATTATCAGGGTTTGATGAGACCTGAACAGCATCTTCCTGATTGTTCATGATTCAGAGGAATTATTAAATCTATTGCTGTGAAAACATGATCGTGTGGACACTAAACTTTGTTTGGTCTGGATCTCTCTCTGTGATATTATATATGCGTCTTATTATGTGAATAGGTTTCTGTTTTCTAAACTGTACAAAGTCTAATTAAAATAATACAAATATTTGAGTTTGTGTCGGCTTCATTTGTTAATTGTAGTTTTACTTGTTTATTTGTGTTCTAATAACAGTTTTATTTATTTAATCTCTCAAGTTTGATTAAATTAAATACTGAAGTGAAATAAGAGGCGAGGTGACGCGGCGCCCTCTGATTGGTGGAGCCGTGCCCACGTGTGTGCGCGTGTGTTCCGGAAGTGAAAGGACCGATGGTGTCCGGAGCGGTGCGGGAATCTGTCGGTAACATTCGTGTCCAGCGGCGCGTTTCTGCTCCACAAAATGGACACGTTGAATAAACTCAAGCAGTTTGACGCTTACCCCAAAACCCTGGAGGACTTCCGGGTGAAGACGTGGGGAGGCGCGACCGGTGAGCGGCTTCAAATTCAGCCATTCACACACACACACGGGGGGTGTTAGCTTCGGAGGCTAACAACAAGGCTAACTGGTTCATTTCACCGGGGTTTTTTTTAATTGCTACTGGTGTTAAAATACTTTAAAATCACGCAGTCGCAGGATTAACTTGACCTCTGCGAGTCTCACTCAAAGTGGACAGGAGCAGGACTCGTCGGTGCCTCGGCTGCAGAGCGTCACTCGCACCAGGGCACTGATGCTAATTCAAGAGATGTCCAGACACATCCAGATGAACTTTACTGATTATTGTGTTTAGAGGGAAATAACAGCGATTCCACGTGTTTCAGCTCATTTGATTGGACACAACATCACAGCTGAGCGTTGTTTTAAAGAGGTTTTTGACATTTACGTGTTAATTCATTTGATTTGTTAGTTTATTTGACGGAGACATTGCTTATGAATCAACAGCAGAATGACTGTGAACGAGCCAGAGCTTGAACAACAGGCTAATTTCCATCTGTTGTCCCTGGACAGTTTTTAAAATGGCAACCTCCAATTTAAAATAGAATGACTTGTTATAGTCAACACATACGAGCAATATGTACAAACTACTGTTCAGACAAGTTCAAGTTAGTGCAGCTGTCGGACGCTGGATGTTTATTCAGTTGTTGTCATAGAAATGTAGAACTTTCTACACAAGATAAGTAAAGCACCATTTGATTTAGTCACTAAAGTTAGAATATCTAATTCACGCCAACAAATATGACGGAGCTGGAAACAAAAAGCAAATGAATTCTCTCATATAAAAAAAAAACGGTTAAAGAAATAACAAGATTATCCGATGTATGTTTTCTTTTGAACTCTGAGTTTGAAGTGGGATTTACAAACCGTCTCTCTGTCTCTGCAGTGACCATCATCAGCGGCATCATCATGTTAATCCTGTTTGTCTCCGAGCTGCAGTACTACCTCACTAAAGAGGTAAGTTCACCCTCATTATCTGCAAGGCTTCACGTGGAGGACATTTCCCCGTGTGGCTTTAAAATTCAAACAACACTAGAGCCTGACTGATATGAAAGGTTTTGGGCCATTATTATTATTAATATTAGGGATTTTTTTCTTAAATCCAGTATCGGCTGATATATTAAAGAAAAACCTTTTGGCAAAAACCACATTAGTCCAGGAAAATGTTTTGCTCACAGTAAATGTCTTCGATGAAACGCTCCATGCATCAGTGTCATCCTTCTGTCTCCTGCAGGTTCACCCTGAGCTGTACGTCGACACGTCACGAGGAGACAAACTCAAAATCAACATTGACGTCATCTTCCCACACATGCCCTGCGCCTGTGAGTACCGCTGCTGGGAATCTGCCACGTTAATGATCTCACATGTTCATTATATAAAACCCTCTGTCTTCTTTCATTTGTTATTTTCTTCCTCCCTTAGATCTCAGTATAGATGCGATGGACGTAGCTGGCGAGCAGCAATTGGACGTTGAACACAATCTGTTCAAACAGCGGCTGGATATCGATCTCAAAGCTGTCACCACCGAGGCAGATAAACATGGTAAAATCTGACTTCATCTAGCAGTGTGACACTATTTACTCTTCCTCAGGGCTTGTGAGGTTAACAGTGACATTACAACACCCGCTTACAGCTGCAATCTACAAGGTATCAGGTTTATCCCCCTGCATTTCTTTCGTCAGGGTCTCGGCATCAGGAAACTTTAGACTGCTCAAATTTAAAAATAGGTTTATAATCATAAGGATGATGAGAATGTTGTGTGTTGCTGTGTAGAACTAGGTAAGGCTGACGATGGGGAAGTGTTTGACCCCAGCACACTGGACCCTAACAGATGTGAGAGCTGTTATGGAGCTGAGACTGAAGACCTCAAGTAAGACACCAACACACAGACACGCTCTGTCTTTGTGTTTTCTCTACAACCCTGTATTTACCGTGTGTGTGTGTGTGTGTGCGTGTGCGCGTGCAGATGCTGTAACACCTGTGATGACGTGCGGGAGGCCTACAGGCGGAGAGGCTGGGCTTTTAAAAGTGCTGACACCATCGAGCAGTGTAAGAGGGAGGGCTTCACTCAGAAGATGCAGGAGCAGAAGAACGAAGGCTGCCAGGTTTATGGCTTCCTGGAGGTCAACAAGGTACAACTGTGATCCGCTGTGATTTATTATTTTTTATTATTACAAGTAGTAGAATGTGAGAGATGATATAATTGTAGATTTCAGGAGCCTGGAGACAGACAGAGAAAGTAACCGAGGCCTGAACACAAGTGTCTTTCCAGTAAAGGCAGCAACCTTCAATGACACTGTGCTTTTAATTGTACAATATTATTTCTTTCTTATTACGACTTTCTCCCTCTGTGGCCTGACAGAGTATTTGCATCAGGTTGGATTCATTTCTCTTTACTCTCTCTCCTCTTTGTGCTGTAGGTGGCAGGAAATTTCCATTTTGCTCCAGGAAAGAGTTTCCAGCAGTCGCACGTCCACGGTGAGACCTGCAGCTGATTCACTCCGTTCATACACAACAACTAACCATTCAAAGATTTCTGAACACCCGCTGCTTTCTACAGCTATGAGTCAGATCTGTAGGTGGAAGCATTCTTTAGCTTGAGGCCCGGATCAGATCATAGGTTTCCGAAGCTATGCTCTTACTTCTTAACACACAAATATAAATCCATCTTAACTTTGAGACCTTGTCTGATAAATTTAAGGTGAGTTAGTGAACTCCAGGATGCTGTTTTAAGAAAGGGTGTTCAGAAGCTTTTGACGTGTGTGTTCACCATTATCTGTCTATTCATCGTCTACATAGAACCACACATGAATTAACCAACCATTCATTCATCATAACTCAGGGATGCACAGGACGTCAATCTGCAATTGTGTTGTTGATCTTAGCAACACAATTTATTTTATTTGGAACTTATTTTATTTAAGCGGTCATTGCTTTATGATGCAGTGTGGCCATTCAAACTGTGCAGCCCTGCAGTCAGCTGGAATCTGTAGCTGTTTGTCGCACAGTGATGGTCAGACACCAGCTTTACCAGCTTTTCCATGTTGTTGGACACATCGTCGCACCCTCGTCTACGTGTCAGCCATCTTATCGTTAACCAACCAGGAAGTAAAATACAAACTAATGAAAGGCTGTGTCCGAAATCACCCACTCATTCAACCCCTACTTTACCATGAGGGTAGAAATAATAATATGTTTTACTCGGGTAGTGACCATCGGTTGGACACTTTTTTTCATGGTGCATTATGGGAGACAATGAGTGCACTGCATTGGGAATAAAACGTTTTGCTAAACATTCAGACAGCTGTACAAAATGGCCAACTCACCATGTAGTGGACCATATGGTGATTAGTAGTGAGTGATTTCTGACTCAGCCAAAGACTTGATGATGTCTGAGTTGATTCCAGCTCAAGTTGAGGGAACAATACTGTGTCACATGTTTCACTGAAAACAGGAAGTTGTGAAATCCTTGATCTTTGCTCTGACAGGTTAGTTTTAGTTTTAACCCAAAGGACAGTATCACCTAATACTGTTTCAGTTGAACCTTGAAAACCTTATCATTTACTCTTTCTCCGCATTTTTATTCCATCCCCCTTTTGTTTCTTCCTTTCACATCTGTTGTTGATTCTTACTCTGTCGTCATTGTGTGATTTAGTTTTGTCTCGACTGAACTGTTTGTCTGCTTCACGTTTCACTCGCCTGTTCACTAAATACAGTGGAGGACAGGAAAGTAACAGCAATCGGCCGTCACATGCTCAAACTATAAATGTCTCTCAGTAGAACACATTCCTCCACCAAGGCCCAAACGTCCTGTTAAATTCAATCAAGCTGCAACAAATTGCAAATGCTCATTAATACCAGTTGCATCAATACACCTGATATTTTTTTCATCAAGATACTTGTATTATTCCCTTTTTAAATTGGATAAAATGTCAAAAAGAAAACGACACAGCGATAAAGAAAGTCATGTCTCATCTTCCCAAACGAACAGGGATGAAAACGTGACCTGCCTGGTGGAGCGAATGAATCTGAACTCACCGCTGCTGCAATTTAAAAGCTCAAATCATAACAAATTACTAGTTTGATGCTAAGATAGAAAAAACAAGGGCCAGTGAATTGGATTGCTGATTGGAATTAGTTTTTTATACAATGAAAATGCACTTTCCACCTTCCTGTGATATCTGTGTGTGATCAATGAATCTGATTGGATGACTTTATTTTGTTTGATGTGATGTCTGAAAACTCAGCAGCAGAAACAAGAGACAAGAATCACATTGGCTGAGGATTTGGTCCTAAACCGTGTTTAGCCTGGACTGAATGTCAAGTGTTAAACCCCCAACCCCCTTTGTGTTCAGGGCTGCATGATTACTCTGAAGAAACAGAATCAAAAACAGAATCCCCCTCGATAATATCTTCTGACGTGATGTTAAATCACTGCTTTATGAATCAAACTGTACCGAGTTAAGCTTTTAATACTTTGAAACCAAATCCTCAACATGAAAATATTACTTTTACGTCCGAGGTAAGTTTTCTAAGTGTAGTGTCGTCCTGCATCACTCCCCATGTCTTCATAGAGTTAGTATTGAGCATGAATAACATGTAGTCAGAGCAGTGCAGCCCCTCACACACATGAACGTCATGTGGTTTGTTGTCTACCTGCGTCATTATAGTGACTCTTCTCTCTTCTTTCTGCAGTGCACGCTGTGGAAAGTAAGTCCATCTTTCTTTGCAGATTTTCATATTGGTTTTTATTGAATAGACTCATTGTGGTGTAGTGCTGCAACTATAATATACTCATTAAGCTGTAGCTTGTACTGTAGCAAGTGTGCAGCTGACTTTGTACGTATAACATCTAAACATCTTAATGTGGAAGTTGTTTTTTTGCTGAAGGACTTTTAAACATGTTTAATATGAAGGCGATTTTTCACTTGTGTTGCGTAGAACTACTCACTGCTGACAAAGTCTTTGGATAAGTTGTTATCTATGAGTTAAAGGTCAAGTCTTTGTTGTTGCGTTGTGTAAATGTCGACCTCAGCTCTCACTTTAAGTGGCTGTCATGTGACAAGTGGCAAGTCACATGAGACATCAAGCTGGACACAACCACTGGGTTTGAACACTTAACATATTTGGGTCAAGGCTGTTCAGGTTTTAGATAAAGTGGGAAGAAGGAGAACAAACTGGAAACAGCAAATTAACAATCATTCCCACTAACATAGTTAGATAAAATACCAGCATACTGACGTCATTGTGTTTCTAGTGAACTGGTCCCACTGTAATAAAACCTACTTTACATTGATAATCTCACCTGTAGCTTCTACACTGAGCAATAACAAACAGATATTGATTTACAGAATCATGTTTGATCTCTTATCTTTATTTTACTGTAACTGTTCCCTGAACAGACAGCGACTCTCTAGCCTGAACATTTAAATGGGACCAAAGCTTAATTTAAAATTTAACATAGTAGAAAAAGCTTTCTTTCAGAATAGTTACTAACTCTGGTGCGGTATCTGTGTGTGACTGTTGCCTTCAGCTTTGTTTACCTCCTCTACAAACTAATCAATGTCACGAGGACAGTTCTGACACATCTGAACCGGAAGTAACTTTCACAACCTTTGTTTCTTTACTAATGTTTAAGTGTTTTTAACAACTTGAATAACGAGATGTTTTGTGTTTTGGTTGCAGTACACGACCTGCAGAGTTTCGGCTTAGACAACGTAAGTGATAATGTTTCTTAGTATTTAAAACTATATATGTTGTCATTTTAAGATGAATTTGTCTGCTACATGTTCCTGGTGGAGGTTTGTGTAGTTTTAGTAAAATTATGACCCAAAACTTTCATTGACTGTCAGGTTATGGTTGAATATCACATATATTGATATTTTATAAATATTTCTCATTACTTTTCTCTTTGTAACTGTTCAATTACATATAATCATCTTTTGTTTTTAAGCCTCTTCAGTCGATGATCCCGTGACCAGGATCTTTCAGAAAAAACTAAAACTGAGAAAGAAGAGCTTTTAACAATGTTAGATGTTTACAACGAGTTGCTGAGGTTTGTCAGCTAATCTCGGTCTCTGTCATCCTGCAGATAAACATGACCCATCTGATAAAACACCTGTCGTTTGGTAAAGACTACCCCGGCATCGTCAACCCTCTGGACGAGACAGACGTCACAGCACCACAAGGTCAGGAATTCAAACCTTTTACTCTTTTCAAGATGATTTTGGTTTGAATGACACAAAACGCTGTAGTTTAACAGCAACGTTTAGTGTTTGGACAACATTGTTAAAGATAATCTTGCACTAACTCTGTTTTGCACTGCAGTAATTCTTTTATTTAACAAGGACAGTGCACATTAATATTTATTAAACATCCACAACAGGTAATATCAATAGATAAAGCATGTTTATATCACTCTAAACTACAGATATGAACTAAGATGCTGTTTAACAGCTTCATTAATGGAATCTGCACTTTTACAGACCATAATGCAGTTTTATGAGTTAGTGTTTGGTTTGAGACTGAAGCTCACTCTCTGACACACCTTCTCTTTTACAATTTCCTCCAATATGTACAACCATAGTTTGTCGAGTCATCCCAGCGAATGTAACTCAGCTGAGAAGTTTGGTTTTGTCTGGATTTTTCCATCAACCTAAAAATCTGTGTTTTGGGTCTGTCACTCTGAGTTGGCAGCGTCAGAAATTACAACACAAACACTCAGAAAACCCATTTGACGAATCTGAACTTTTATTGACAAAACTAGACTGCAGGTTGAGAGTGTGACAGCACTGGACAGACAGAGAGAGGTGGATGTAGGTTTTTGGAAAAGTCCCATAGCTGTGTAGTCACGAGGAGGTCGCGCCTCCTCGTCCTCCTCCTCAGCAGCGGATGCCCATTCCGATGGACATAAAGGTGCCGAACGTCCCGCCGCTCTGCATCATGGTCTTTCCTACTCCGCCCATCAGCTCTCTGCCCCGCATGCCGACCCTGGACACAGAAGAGACGTTTCAGCTTTTATCGCATCGATGTTAGAGCAGGCAGATGTGACGTTGACCCTCGTTTCATTACCTAAAACTTCCTGGTGAAACAGGCTCATGTTTTATTCCTTTAACAATCTGTGGCGCATCTCCTTGAGCCAATGACACTGATGGATTACAAATTTTATATCCAAGGGGGTAATGCAACCTTTCTTTTAGTTTCACACCTTAATGTCAAAAGCCCAAAAGGTCGTCGATACACAGACTGATGAGTTTCACATAAAAAAATATTAAGTCCAGGGAAACTAAAGGTGCTGGTGGGTAAAGGGAAAGTTAAACTCTGCAAATACAACTTCAACAACATGTCCATCTTTTCAGTTAGACCACAGATGGAGTTGTTTGTATAAAAGCAGAATATCTTTGGTTTTACCTGAGACAAGAGAAGGTGCCAAACATGGCGCCGGCAGCCATTCCCACTGCAAACCCCATCATGAAGCCCATCTTGACCCGGTCAAAACAGCTGGGCTGGGCCTGGCCCTGGCCGTACGGACCTACAGCCACTGGCATCTGAGTCGGGATATGATGAAGTTAAATCTTGGGTCAAAGTAATATTCCAACATTAATCCTGTACATAAGTGTGGAGGGTTAATGAGAACCCAGCAGGTTGTTTATCTCTGAGCCTCAGGTCAGTTCGATGATGCACTCAGGACGGAAGAATACAAATACTGTCCTGGGTTTCAACTGTACAATATAATGTAGTAATATTTACTCATAGTACTGAATAAATAAACACATTTCAAAAAAGGTAGAAAAATACTGCATCTTCAAAGTACTGCTGCCAATTACGTTTAGAATGAATAATATCTACTCTGTTGTACTTCTGTGGGCTGCTTCTACAGTCATTTCCTTAATGCAATGCATTGTGGGAGAATTGTTGCATCAACTTCGTAATCACAGAATTTTTCCTACTTATTATCTGTTGATTAGTAACCGTTTATTACAAGTAGTATAAATGTGTTATTAATTGAGTCTTTAATATATTTGCTCTCTCTGGATCTCACATGAGGTTTTAAAGCTTTTTTTTATTACTATTGATGATAAACTGAATATAGATAATTAACTTTTTTTAAATCAGACAAAACTAAACATCGGATGAGGTCACCTTGGTTTGTAGGAAGCTGCATTTGAACTTTTCCCACAGTTCATTTACAGTTTCATGTTCAAAACGATCGATCAAACCGAAGAAACAATCAGATTCTTTACAAACCGACTGAATTCATCTTGGGGCTATGAACCATTTATTTTATAGATTGTACACGAATCGGTTTATTTCTAATCAGCTGACCTCTCTGTGAACTGGTGACCCCTCTGCTCATCTGTTGTTGTTCAAATCTCTTGATTTGTGTTATTAGACGTGTAATCAGTGTGAACGTGTAAGCTAGGCTAACGTTAGCTAGCATGCTGGTGCTAACCTTCGGTTTTAGTAAAAACAAGTTGTTGTTTTTTTTGTTTCTGCTGAAATCAAACATCAAAACTTTAATCGCGTTAAATGAGTCAAATTAAATCTAAAAAGCCAACAGGCTCGTTTTGTTGTGTTAGCTTAGCATGCTAACTCCAGGCTAACGTCACCTGTGGCCTTGACAGATCAACACGACGCGTTTTCAACTCGGTTGTTTTTTTTTCCCGGGGACATTTTCTGGATCCTTGTCCAGAATCGGATCTCACCTCGACTCGTGTGTTCGAACGGGGTCTGGACTCTGGTTCCTCGCTGGATGTTCGATCGTGTTTTCTGAGCGCAGCTGCGGTTTAAACCCTCTTGCAGCAGACCTCCATCACCGGAAAGAGGAAGAGGTCACGGGACAGACGAGGCGGATAAAGAGGGGGAATGAGCTGCAGGAGACAGTCCGCAGCGCCCCCCGGTGGATCTTTAAATAGTGTCGTTTATTAAACAGTGGATTTGTTAAACTCTATTCTACTGTGTTAGTTCCAGTTCCGTTTGTCCTGGGTTTTAAATAGATTAAAATATCAAGTTCTCCTTCTCAGAATCATTTAGTCTGGTCTTCATCATGTTAACGTTCATAAACCACTACTTCTGTCTCGCTTTATGAATCATAAACTTTGTTATAATTAAACATTTTCTCAAGGGAGGTGAGTTTAACTGTGGCTCAGTTTAATATCTCATCGAACACAAATGACCATCACTTCCTTTCCTTTCGTCCCTCAGTTTAAAAAGATGATTTCTTTTCCTCCCACAGCGTCGATGATGTACCAGTATTTTGTGAAAATCGTTCCTACGATCTACGTGAAAACAGACGGAGAAGTGAGTCCAATGTTTTCTTCATTTCGCTCGCGTTAATCTCTTTGCTTTCACATATTTATGTTGAGATTAAGTTCACAAACGTACGTTACTGTTCCCACAATCTGAGTTTCTGAGAGTTCTGTCGTCACTTTGTTTTCTTCCAGGTGGTGAAAACAAACCAGTTCTCTGTCACCAGACATGAAAAAGTGGCCAACGGCTTGATAGGAGACCAGGGGCTGCCGGGCGTCTTTGTTTTGTATGAGCTGTCGCCCATGATGGTTAAATTCACAGAGAAACACAGGTAGGGACGTCAGTGACGGAGTAAATCATCAAAAACATACATTTCTGATGTTCATTGAATAAAATATGTTAAAGGATGTTTCATTAAACAATTAAAAAATATATATTTCAATAAAGTAAAGTAATTTAAAGGAACTATTATGTCAAGTACTTTTCAAGGTGTATATATGTTTATCTAAATAACCTCTCTCTCTCTCTCTCTCTCTCTCTCTCTCTCTCTCTCTCTCTCTCTCTCTCTCTCTCTCTCTCTCTCTCTCTCTCTCTCTGTTCAGATCCTTCACACACTTCCTAACAGGAGTTTGTGCCATTATCGGAGGTGTTTTCACAGGTCAGTCTCTCTCTGTGTGAATTTAATTCAACACTGAGTCAAATGTAGAAATCTAATAATTAAAATGCAGACGTCTGACTCTGTGTCCTGCCTCCTGTCCTGCAGTGGCCGGTCTGATCGACTCGCTCATCTACCACTCGGCTCGGGTCATCCAGAAGAAAATAGAGCTGGGCAAAGCGTCCTAACAGCGCCCCCCCGCTGGCCTCCACGGTGCAACACAGACCAAGACACGGATACAGAGACAGAAGGAGGAAGAGGAGGAGGAGGAGGTGAAGAGGGAGACGTTTGGAAACAGGAGCGAGTGGTTGTTTTTCCCTCCATCTCCCTCTTCTGTCAGACTGAGCGAGAGAGAGACATTGAGGTCGGCCAAGTTTCCTCCGTCTCTTTTCTCTCTGGAAAAAGCGCTGGGGAGGGTTCGAGGGCCTCTGTGAATGTTTCCTCTCATATAACTGGATGCCAACAGGACAGAGTGAGAATCAGACGTGGACACGAGACTTTGTGAAGAGACGAGGACGCCACATGAGTTCAGACCCCCGTCTCCAGAAGCCTCCTTTTGGAAAAAGGGGACAGGGTCCGTCCCTCCATCCTGTCAACGTCCTGTCAGCGGTCAACTGTCGGATCAATACACTGAATGTTGGAGAGCAGGTCTGTGGCTGAGAACTTTTAAAGGAGAACGTCACCCAAAACCTTTTAGTTTCCTTATCAGCTAAACTGTTGGGACAGATTATGTGATCACAAAATGATTGTTTTTTGTCATACATTGTGTTGTAATAATTCTTATTATATATTGTGTATTTTTCTTATTGTCAACAAATTCTACCGACAGACTGAAACCAGCATCTGCTCAAGATGTTTTTACCATAAAGACTGGTTTTTACCCAGTCTGAGTTCATGTGTCAGCGCGAGCGAGAGAAAGAGGCGCAGAGAGAAGATGAATGAATCAATGAGCTGTGTGCAAATTTACTACTTTTAAAACGTTGAAACTGAAGTTATGAAGTGTTGGTCGGTGTCGATATTGTCAACATGGAGACGGATCAGATCTCAGACCTGATCCACTGGGGACGGATGATAAAACCAGGTCTGTGTTTCTAAACGGTGACGTGTCCTCGTCGGTGCCATTGTTAAAAACATATCAAGTGTTAAAACGAGGGACGTGTTCCTTTTATTATCATGAACACACACACACACAACATTCTGCTGCTAGAGAAACTCACTAGAGCGACAGAGGTGTTTTAATCTGTTGCAGCAAATCGTCCACGACTCATTTTATTGACACTTCAGGAAATCACTGAGTTTTGAAAATTCATCTTTTTGTTTTTTTGGTCTTTTCAGTGGATTTGTTGACAATAATAAAAATAAAGAAGCCAGACTCGTATGTTTTTTCACACTCGCTCTTTATATCCGTTCTTTAGTCGAGTCACTTGTTTCGGTAAATGTTTAAACACTGTTACCAGGTCATCACATTCCAGTCCCTCGTTAAAGCTGAGGAGCATCTGAAAAGTTAACAAGTTCAAAGTTTGTCAAACAAGCAGATCGTGAATCTGTTGTTCAACTGAATCAACTGTAAAAGGCCGATTTTTGATTTAAAGCCACTATGTGTAGAATTTGTATGTAATTAAACAATCTGATGACATCAATTTGTAAAAAATATATATATATCAATCTGATTGGAGGTTGTGTTGTTTTCCACTTGTTCATCTCTGTGTCCTCTGGTCAGATCTGGGTTCATTCGTTTATCTGACAATCAAAATTATTTCCATTTTATCTCCAATGTTTCACTGTCAGTGTTTATTCCCACCTGGAGCGAGACAACAGCAGAATTGTTGATTATTTAAAGATTTTGAGCCATTTTTCAATTTCGTCTACCTTGTTGTCTTTTTCGATCTTCCTCTAGGTGTCACCAGAGTCCTGGATTTTAAAATCCTACATAGTGGCTTTAAAAGAGACTCGATAAATGAAATTATTTCACAACCTAAAACTCCTCCATAAGTTTTGTTCATTTATTAAGTTGCGGTGGAATTAAACCCAGCTGCAGCCAAAAGTTTCAAAAGTGGGGATAAATTTCTTTTTTCCACCGACGTTATTACTTGAAAATATGAAGAAGAAGCTTCGGCCAGAAACAAATCTCTGTTGCTTCCTGAGACTCTTCTTCCTAAATGCTCAGTGGAAACAGGAAACAGGAAACAGGAAGCTTTCCTCTTCACGTTCTGTTGTCGAGAACGTCTCCAGTAAATGACAGGGAAGCAGCAGGAAGCTTCAGACCACAGGATGCAAACGTCGGCTCGATCCCGACTCTGAGCATGTGAGATCCAGATGCTTCTGCCAGTTTGATCTTCACCGAGTGTTAGATCGGCAGCTGGGGGGGGGGGGGGAGTTTGGTGCTTTCACGTGTTGTGGCTCATTAAAGCACCACTATGTTAGTATTACTGACCAACAGCGCCCTCTGCAGGCACACGTGGGTGGTTAACTCTGTCGGGCTTCATGTACGATTAAATGATTTTCAAGTACAGACAAAACTCAAACTGGAACACAACTGAACGCTGGATATTACCCATGATCCCCTGCTTCCTCAACCAGAAGAGCTGCAGCTGGAACAGATCCACTAAACTCTGTTCAGAATTCTTCATATTGTGAAAGTTTCCTGTTGAATTCTGCAGATAAACTCTGGGTTTTAATGACGTGTAATTCAGTAGTTCGCAGCTCGAGCTACGAGATGCGATCGAACCACGACGCAGTTCAACGTTAGGGCCCGATCGCTAATATGCGATCGTAGCCGTGGTGAGTGTTCAGAGAGACATGTATTTATAATCTGATTGTCCTCGGAATCGTTTTTAAAATGACTGAAAATAAATGTTGAATTCACCAGCTTCATCTGTGAACTTCCTTTTTATTTATTTTAGTCTGACAAATATTATTTCCTTATGTTAAATACAATTTATAGAAAAGCAGGTGAAGTTACTGTTAAACAAATATATGTTTTAACTGTTCAGAGGATTGACTGGATGATGATGATGGATGACGCGTCTCCTTTTCCTCCCGTTGTCATGGATACGTGTTTATATCATCAGATAACGGACTTATCAGAAACATCGGTGTGATGAGAACAACCTAAAATGACAGAAACCATCTTTAGTTTCAGTTTGGTCCATGTCCCATCTGATAACATGGAGGAGCTGGGGTGTATGACCTCTTCTGCAGCCAGACAGCAGGGGGCGATCAAGATGATTTCCCTTTTAGGGAGCTGGCGTGTCGTCCGTCTTTGTTTACAGACTCTGGTTCAGATCTGGTTCAGATCCATCACACACACTCAGCCCAGTTCGACTCGGGTCGCCGTCACAAAACCACTAAATGTTTCCAGTGGAACCTGAAGTCGTGTTTCAAACCGACATGTTCGATTTCCTCAGTACAATCAAGACTTTATTAACAAAATTGAAGTTCATGACTTTATTCTGACGGGTCAGGTGCGGCTCCTGTTTGACCTCCGACCCAACACTGGGACTGAAGTCTCCATCGCCTCCTGGTGGCTGGCTGCAGTACAGGCTCTATATCATAGTACACATCAAAACATTAATTGATACTTGATGGTGGAGTGGGCGTATCGACGGGATCTTGCTGCTCCATCGTTCATGTCTTTGTTGTGTTGGCTTCATTTCTGCATCGTGGACGAAGTGATTTACGGTTGAAGCAGCAGATTCAGATTGATCCTCGTTATTCACTGACATGAAACGGACACAACAAAGTCAACCTGGTATTTCTTTATTGTTCTTTTATTGTTTCTTTACTCCTGAAGTTTCTCCTTCAATCATCTGAGCGTCAGTTACACCTGTCAACCTCCGGGTGGCGACCATGTACCTCAGACTAAGTCCTTACCATGGCGCGCACACACACACACACACACACACACACACACACACAGATCAGAGCATCTGAATGAAATTACAGTGGGCTTGAGAAACTTCCTCTGTGTGTGTGTGTGTGTGTGTCAGAGCTGAGCTGTCCACCAGCGTTTCATTCCACAGAGAACAGTTGGATACTGGAAATACAATTATGTGTTAGGGATGTAGTGCTCTGTGTGTGTGAGTGTGTGTGTGTGAGTGTGAGTGTGAGTGTGAGTGTGTGTGTGTGTGTGTGAGTGTGTGTGTGTGTGTGTGAGTGTGAGTGTGTGTGTGTGTGTGTGTGTGTGTGTGTGATATTAAAGTCATCACTGGCTCATTTAAAGTTGTCACAGGAGCAGAACAACATGGTCCAGTGATTCAGCTCCGGGTCATTTCACCTTTATCTTCAGACTCATTCTTACTGTTTGTGACTAATCTGCTGAAGTCGTGTTGACTTGTCGATAAGAAGAGAGACACTGAAGATGAGTTCACATGAATATGTAGACAATTCACAGACATACAGCTGATAAACATTATTTACAGGACAAATGATATTAAATATATTATAAAGATATAGTAAAAAAAAGAAAACACAGTGTAAAGATATACACATGAATTCCAGTGTGATGGGATGTGACTAGTTCTGTTCGTATTTAGTCAAATTTGGACAAATTCATGTTTTTTTCATCATGAGCAGAACATGAACAACTCCACCAAGTTTCATTACAATCAAATCCAATGTTTGTCGGGATAAATGAGTTAAAGCCCCAAATATGAAGCCTCATGGCAGATCTGCAGAGGAGGAGTCATCAGGGTCATTAAGATAAATCATGTGAGAAACAGGAATGTGTGTTTGTCATGTTCTTCGGTTTAAACACATCTCCAGGCAGCTGGAAAACCCAAAACGTCAGATCACATGGTTGTACGAGTACTTAAATGGTAAATGTTGCATATGACAAAACTAAAACTGGGATTTCTTTAATGTAACGAGGAAATATTTAATCAAGTGGAAAGAGAAAGAAGCAAGAATTCAGTCCAATTAGACCTTGAAGGAGACTTGTGATGCTTTGGCTGCTCTGGAACGACCCAAAACAAAGTCGCCAGAAGCAGCTGACCAATCACAACAGAGTGTTTCAGCTGGCCAATCGGAGCAGACTTTATCAGGAGGCAGGCCTTAAAGGGACAGGCGCTAAAATCAAGTGTTTGAGACAGAGGCTGAAAAGAGGAGCTGCAGCGATGGACAGAGGACAGAGATGTGTTTTCTGAACATTAGAGCATTAAAACCTTTTAAAGTCACTAATTGAAATGATCAACCTGAATATTTCTCCTTTAAACACCAGCGTTTGGTGTCGAAACCCAAAAGTATCGAGGCTTCATATCCAGTCCGGTTCCATTTCCTTTTCCCTGAAGGCAGATTGATGAGTTTTTCGGACTCATTTTACTCAAACCACCAGAAGCAGTCGATCACAGAGGGAATGTCTTTCCACTGAGGACACCGAGGACGACGACTCTCCCAAGGACAAGTCAGGATAGTGATCTCAGTCCTGTATGATTCATTATTTGTTTGGAAGACAACGTTATCCGGACAGCAATCTTAGACCCTCACACACACACACACACTCACACACACACACACACACACACACACTCACACACACACACACACACACACACACACACACACACACACACACTCACACACACACACACACACACACACACACACACATTAAGTAAAATACTCCACGGACAGATGAGCAGAGGGTCAGCCGGTGTAGATGTGCTGCAGTGATGGATTCTGGGAATGATTTTACGGACACTCAAAGAAGTTACTTTAGTGCAGAAGCTACATTAAACACTAGAGCGTCGACTAAAACTAAACACATTTAAGAACACACACCCACATTTTGTCAGTCTGTATTTTCTCTTTGTGTTTTCACATCACAACATAAGAGCCGAGTTCCGATGAGACGTTCGACCTACGGAAGATTTTCTCGATCTGCGTCACCAGTTGGACACGAGGAGAACGTTTGAATGTTCGGTTAAAGTGAAGCTGGTACAGTTTGTCACCGAAGCACAATGCATCCTGGGATAGTTTGTGATATGTAGGTTAATCAATACTTCTTCTTATTATTATACTAAACAATTAAATGATTATAATTTAAGACTTTTTATAAACCAAGTCGAGAACAAAAAGAAAAACCAGTGGTCAAGGACACACATCACCTACATACTTTCCTTTTGTGTCAGCTGTGTGTGTGTGTGTGTGTGTGTGTGTGTTTGTGTTGGCCCTGCATTCACACACTCATCCACCTACTTCCTGTCTCTGGATTATGATGCCATCAGTGTGAGCCGCTGCTGCTCTATCAGCTGCGATCTACCAACCACGGATGTTAGCTTTGGGATTTACACACACACACACAACGCACACACACACACACATACACACACACACACACACACACACACACACACACAGGAGGAGAAAGGAAAAGTTGTAGTCAGTGGTTCTGCTGACCAGATGTGTTGAATCCGAGCGGAGCAGTGTGGTCAGAATAAAGAAAACACGTACAAATACTGTGCGTCTTCACTCATTAGAAAATATCGAACTCATTGTCTGAAGTAACAAGTCTCTGCTCCTCGTCTCCTCCGTGTGAGCTGCGGGTGTGTCGCTCAAACTGCCCGACAATGATCCAGAGCCGTCTAGACGCTGGGATGGAAACTGGGTTGAGAAGTGAATATCTACAGATCGCTGTTTATTCTCTGGGCTTCTAAATGATTGTATTTCAGTGTGAAGCAGGTTCTTCCTGCAGATGTAAATACAGTCATTCGAATCCTGTAGATCATCAGTTAAATACACACGTTGACAATAAAAGCTGTTTTAACCTGAAAGTCCCACACTCAGTGGACTGGGGGGGGGGTTATTTTAGTCTGACACAGAAAGAGAATCATTCCAGCGTAATTGATGCTTTAGCTTTCATAGCAAATTCCTAGAATACACTCAGAAAAGGAGGACACTTCATTTGTTACAGCTTCAGAATATTTGTAAAAATAGTTTCTTTTTAGGAATTTTTACACTTTAACATCCGTGCTAATGTTCTCTGTAACCATAGAAACACACTTTAACTCTCTCGCTTATTGAAATGTACAACTAAAGCTCCCACAACAGAAGCCAAAGGGTGTAGCTTGCCCCCTGGTGGCTGCTTGAAGCACAGGTCACAAACCCTGCCTCCTCCATGTTAGCAGATGGGACATTTAAGGGTCTTAAGGGTCCACATAAATGATTCTCCAACGTGGTTTCTGTCTCTTTAGGCCTCGTGCACATTTAATGATAATCAGGATGATTGTAGACATGATTCGTGCCTTCCGACTGTCGTGGGTCGTTCCCGATTAGAGGCCAGTCGGAGTTAATTATCTGCCCAAATAATCCTGAAGCGGCTCCTCCCCAATAGAATACTGAGCAAATCCACGATAGCCAATGAGAGCGAACTGATCGGGAAGCATCACCAACCAGATGTCGTTTACTTAACCAGTTCAAATCTCCTTGTAGTGGCTTTAAAATGTCTCTTTAATGCCAAAGTTACACACTTAACAAAGTTAATTCTGAGACATGGAATAATCCAATAAAAACTAGAAGGTCTGGAGAGTAAAAACCTGCACCAAGGCTGATTGGCCACTTTATCACCGTATTGCTGGTCTTGTGTTTCTTCTCAGATTCGACTGTAGAAAATCAGGTCAGTAGGTTTTGCGGTGTCCTGCAAACAGACAGGAAAACAGCAATGAAATCACAACCTCTTCGTCGGAGGTAATAATGCTTTAGTGCACAAAAGCTCAGAAATCAGTGTGTGTCTGTGTGTGTGTGTGTGTGTGTGTGTGTGTGTCTGTGTGTGTGTGTGTGTGTGTGTGTGTGTGTCCTCACTAGTTAAACTGCCTCCAGCTGATTCTAATGCTCAGAAACCTCAGTTTGCTGCAGCCGCCTCCTCATCGATCCAGGAGATTTGCAAACACACTTTAATATAATTCAACCACAGTCAATTTATACTTTGAAACGCAAATCAACCACGTCAGCGAACTCATTGGTCTGAGTTTGAAACAATAAGTGAATTAAAGTATTTCTAGTTCGGTGCTCTTCCCTCTTTTTTGTCGCTCCAGAGCTGAAACACTCAGGGGAAACACAACGGGAACGTTTTGTACAGAAAAGACCTTTACTTTGGAATTCACCCAGACGGCTGAAGCCATTGTGTGTTTCAGATCAACTTTGGAACATTATTTTTTTTTTTTTGCATGGAAGAAAATACCGTGGACCTTGTCCCCCGTCACTTTGTTCATGTTTCCTGTTGTTCTCAGCTCATCTGACATCTGTAGGCTCAGTTTTAAATCGTTGGCAGACACTGAACTACAATGTTTAGATGTTCAGGACGGCGTTGAACCCAGTGGAGGCGTACGGCTGAAAAGAAAACACGGAGCAGTCGTGGAATAAAATGATGTTCTGCAGGACGACTGAGAGATGAACTTCCTGCAGAGATTTCCTTTGCCAAACAGATGCAGACGCTTCTGAAATGACCGTACTTCCCTCAGAGTGTGGACGGCTTCTGGATTTGACTCATTTCCTTCCCCAGAAAAATGGAAAATATCAGACACGAACCAAAAGACGCACCAAGAGGAGTCCACCACCGTTTTAACCAGATTTATTTCAGGACTTAGTCAGACTCTGATCCGCTGTGACTCACGGTGTGGTTTACAACCTGGTGGAAATTATAAGAATCACAACCGATGAATCAGAAGAAAAGTTAAACAGTCAGTTTAATGGCCCGTGCTGGTGGAGCAGTTCAGCTCATGCCACAGGATTTTAGATGGTTTATTTAAATAAATAAAAGAAACCTGGATAATGTGCTGCTGCCTTGTTCACCGCTGGTATCAACATGTGCTGTTTGTGATCCGATCACAAGAGAACAGCAAAGTTCAGGTGTGAACACACTCAGATCGGAAAGTGATCCACACCAGAACCAGATTCTGAGGTGGTCTGGGCCACATATGAAGGAGGTGAAAAAAACTTTGTTAACAGAAATAAGGAATGTGTTTATTTGCACGTAGGGAAGTGAGGTCACGAGACGCAGACGGGGACTTCCAGCGTCTCTGGACTTTCAATTTAAATGTTATGAATTTATGTTTGGACTTTGCTTTTGTGTACTTGTGTTTCTGGATTCGCATTCTGTGTTTAATTAATTATTAAGTTCCTTTTGTGTCTCTGCACCAGTTACTCTCTGTGTGTCATTTCCTTTTTTTATTTTGAAACTCACTTCTGGTTTGAGGTCACTTCACTTCCTCCTTTTTCCTACTTCCTTGATCACCTTCACCTGCATCATAATGTGTCTCACCTGAGTCTCATTGTCTTCCACAGTATTTAGTCTGTGTGTCCCTCCTGTGTTTGTCCGTCTGTCTGTTTACATGTGGAAGTTTCTCATGTCGTTGGTCATCTCATGTTTCTGTGCTTTTCTCGTCACCTTCCTGACTCGTTTTGACTTTTTATTATTCTACTGCTCTTGTGTTTGACTGTTAGATGAGCTACTCGAAGCCTAAACTTCCCTCAGGGTCAATAAAGTATCTCTCTATGTATCTACCTTCACCAGCCTGAGCTGCATTCAGGTCTTCCTGGATATCACAGCCAGTGGTTGCCTGAAATGAAGGAAATCGGTAATTGACGGGTCAAACACAACAACAGGCGTCGAAACCTCCTAGTTTTCAAATCAAAATCAAATCAAGTTTGTTTATAAAAACAACCAGAATTGACCAAAGTGTTGTACAGTAAAATATAAATAGAATGAGAGGAGGTGAGATCGTTTTCTCTATAATTCCTCATGGGAACACTGGTCATTGTTAAGGATGTGCTTTTACCCAACAACACAGAAAATGAACAACAATCATGAGCACAATAAAAGAAGAAATTACAGTTTTTAGATTCACACACGTGGGCTTGTTTTGAACAAGTCACCAAAAACTGCCCAATAAACAAGCGGCTTGTCCGTCATGTGACCTTTTCTTACGATACCTTGTTTCAGTGTAAAAATAATATATAAACTAACATGTGTAACGTGAAATCGCCAAATACAAACAATCGATTCAATTCCTGCCGACGCTTGAGACTGAGTTTGGTTTGGTAACACGTGGTTTTATATTTACAGAGGAGGAATCACTCCTGATTCACTCCACGTTCCTCCTGCTCAGCTCTTGTCCTGTTGTGTCTGACGTGACTCAGTCCAGCATCTGAAGCTCAGGGGGAAGTTCATTTTTTATGGATATTTAAAAAAATGATATTATGTAAGATTCAGTGGATGTGATTCAATCTGTCTGTGTGTCTGTCTGTCTGTCTGTGGTCAGTCTCCTGACACTCAGCTTTATTTTTGTTCAATCTGAGCCCTGTTGCACTTTGGGGTGTTTCCAGAGAGAAGTCCCAGATACACACACGTGAGTCAAGTGTCTGGGTCCATCCAAAGTGAGTCTGTTGCTGATGTTCCTGAACACGATCAGTAAAACTCAAAGACTCAAAACACGAACCTGAACGTGACTCTCATTCGTAAAACAAAGGGAAGCAAGTCAGAAGCTTCTTTAGACACTTCTGAGAACACAGGATTTCCATCGTTGAGAAGAGCAAGTCCTTCACTACACTGGTATTAGAACTCGGACACCTGGCCCGAGCCCGTCAGGACCAGTCGTGGCTGATTCTGACAAACGTTTTGGACAAGGGTCACGATTTGTTCATCTACTCTTTATTTCCTCTCCATCAGGCTTGGGTCTTGTTCAGACATAAAAAAACTGAAAGCCTGTCGGGCTCTGCTCATTTTCTCTTGGACTCGGTCGAGGTCGCACAGAAAATTGTGTCACAAGCCGCCCTCTGATTGAAATTGTGTAATAATTAAAATGCATATAAGTGAGGTCGTCAGGCAATTCAAGTAATTTAGAAGATTGTCCCCCAAAATAAAACAAAACAACAAACTAATGATGTCCTCTAATGGACAGAGGCTGCATCTCTCCAACAGAGACGTGACCCCAGACTTACAAAGTTTCATTCATCTCTAATCTCAGGAACAGAGACACAAATCCATCTCAGTTATTTAACAAAAAACAACTTGCAAAACGTAACAAATTTAGTTTTCAAGACAGAAAAAAACAACGTGTATATGCTCGTTCATCCAGATTTTGCATGTATGTGCCTGTGTCTCGACGCTTGTAGGTTCCTATATTCAAACAACGTGTGTGCACTCAATGACCCTGTGCAGCCTGTGGGAATCTTCAGAGAACTTTAAAGGTGGACCTCCCCTTTAAATCCAGCTGAAACGTTCCCCGGCGTTTTTTTCCCCTTTCCTCTCCACACATTACTCCACGTGTGGACGCCACGTCAGCTGGATCGGCCTGCCTCTGTGTGTGTGTGTGTGTGTTTGAAGAGCTCAGTGTAAGTCTGTCTCCAGCAGCAGGGAGCAGGCTGAGTCCATTCTTCACCACCAGACCCTGGGCTGTGGGTGCAGATGTGAGGTTAATGTTTTTGTAAAAGCTGCACTCACAAGCCACACAGGCTCAAAGAGTCACTTCAGCGCCGGGGCTCGGAGTGTGTCGGTTTACGGCCTCTGTGGTTTCCTGCTGTAAATACCATGGAACCAAATAAAAAAACATATTGTATGCAACAAGCTGGATGAAGCTCTCGATGAAGAGTGAAGTCAAACAGGTCGGTGGAGACGGAGAGCGTCCGGCGGCCGAGACGCCAGAGTCTCGCCTGTGGTTAATAATCACATTAAACCTCGTGCTTCATATCAATGCAAACGTTTTCTGTATTAAACAAAGATCACGATGTTTCCATGATGGTTAACATGTTGTGTGAGAGGGTTGAACAGTGAAGCTGCTGTAGTCCAGCTGCCGTCATGTTCTCTGAGACATACACTATTTACTCTGCATATTTAAATGTATGTGTGTGTGTGTGTAGCCTGCTGTATATGTAGGCTTTCCACATGAATGGTTAATTTATTTATTAGGCAGTAGTCGTTATTTATCTTAATTCTTCACATTAAAGAAATACCTCAGGGGTATAGGCTCAGTTAATGTGCAGTTTTAAGTTCGGGGAACTGAATTTATATCTTGGGAAGTAAATGCGAGATATTTTGAGTTAGTACAAATCAGTTAATGTTAAAAAGTGATGACTGTGTGTGAGCTGGGGGGGGGGGTGGTGGTATCTAAGTGGATATCTAGAGAGCAGAGTCAGGTGCAGAATCTGTGACGAACCCTGACATATCGTTTTTTTTTTAGTCTCCAAAGTGTCGAGGCAGCGAGCTGCAGCCAACACATTCCTGCCTGAAATAGAGCGAGTATAGAGTTCCTCCGATCTGACCCGCCCAGCTGCACAGCACAGATCCGATTCTCTGTGATGACATAGTAGTGAGTTTATTCTCGAGCAGGCCCACGCGCCGACAGGGGCCCGCCACGGCAGCAGTGCAGTGTGGGCAGGGCCTGCTGCTGCGGGACCGGCCGCCAAGCGTTGGAGGCGTCCAGGTTGCTGAAGCACATGGTCAGAAGTGAAGGAGCGGACTGGGATCTCTGGGACAATGTGCTGTACGTTGTTGTTACATCTAAATCCTCCATGTTTGAAAGCACTTCATGCTTCTGGCTCGGTTAGTAGCAACAAACTCCAAAATGTCAAACCCCCCGTTGTAATAACATCTGAAGATTTGTTTCATTCCATCATTCCTATACATTCACACATTTCACCTCCAGGATGCAACATCCCTCCTCAAATGAGCCGTACAGCAGGTTGAGATCCAAGCTCATAAATAGACTCTGCAGCCAAACACAGTTCAGGCTCGGTGTCACTCTGCGAACACTTTGTCACGTTGGCTGTGACAAAAAAAAAAAAAGAACAACCGTCAACCAGCTGTCCAAGAAGAGTGTTGCTGCTTTTCTCAGAAGATCACCCAGTGAACCTGCAGGAGGAGGAGGAGGAGGAGGAGGAGGAGGAGGAGGGTCGTCAGGTTCCAGGGTTCAGTCCCGGTCGGGAGCAGCAGGGGAATGTGAGTGAGTGAGTGTGTCACACCGAGCCACTGCCAAATATGGCGAGGAGAGATGAGCATCTAAACATGTCCGACGACTATGTTCCCTTCATACTGCTGGTGTGTGTGTGTGTGTGTGTGTGTGTGTGTGAGTGTGTGTGAGAGAGAGAGAGAGAGAGAGAGAGAGAGAGAGAGAGAGAGAGAGAGAGAGAGAGAGAGAGAGTTGTTCTTTATTGGTATCAGCTGATGTCGGACATAGTTTGAACTCTCCTCCACAGACAAGAGCAGACTCACATTAAAACCAGTGGACGGACGGACAGTGTCACATCAGTGCAGAGATGTTGGTTGAGTCCTGAACGAGAGCCGACTGCAGCCGCTGTTGGAGACAGTGTGGTCACAATAACAAATAGGAAATGATACATTTCACGCAAAGCGATGTCCAACCCTCGACCACACACTGAGGGAGAACTGGAGGTGAAATGCCTCCCGTGTATTCACGCAGGAATAAGGGCCTCAGTCTTATAATAACAGCAACAATACATTTTATTCATAGAGCAATTTTCAAGATATTTACACTGCAAGTTAAACTCAGGAAACTAGAACACACAGCGTCCTTATCCACGTCTGAGATTTAATGGTTTTCTGCAGCAATTACCACCTGAGCCTGATCTGCACAGTGGGCTGAGTGGAATAATAATAATTGTAACACAAAAATAATATAAATCAAAATGTTTAATGAGCAGAGTATGAACTCAGAGTCGGGTTAAACGAAAAGAAAACAGAAATGAGATGTTTGTGGTTGTTCTGAATGGCCAGTCGAAGATGAACTGGCCATGTGCTACGTCCACATTAAAACGTATTAAGTATTAAAATGCATCTGAATCATTCTGATTTGGATCTTCACTGATCATCCAGTGATGAACTCTGAACGTGATCTCATGCAATAACAGTGTCTCTAGGCGACCTCATATTGACACCTACGTTCAATTTAGTCACCAGTTAACCATGTTGGGAGGAAGCTGGGATACCTGCAGCTATGAGAGGAGGTGGAAACACCACACAGAGGCTGCTGGGTTCAAACCTTCTTTTTGTCAGAACATCTGTATGTTTTTACCGTCCTCTGCAGGCAGGTACACATCTGTATAACACCTGCCCTCTCCTGGGGCTCTGGTGAACATGAGACGGTGCTGCCTGCATGTTCAGTCAATTATTTACTTTAATACTTTAATGTATTTTTACTTTAAGTTAAATTGAGGCTCTGCAGGTTCAGGCTGGAGGCATAGATCCAGTCACTCTTCATCACTCTCTTCATCAGGTCTTCAGAGACCTTCCTCTCTCTGTGAAACTCTCTGTCTCTGTGTCTTCACTGTGTTGGACAGTCTGGATTAAACCAGATTGTGTTGCAGCTCGAATGAAGCTCCGACTTTCTCTCCGTGTATTTGATGAGAACTGAACCAGACACTATCAATACCCCTGTTTGATCCACATAAAACTATTTGTCTCTGCACTTCCCTCG
Organism: Verasper variegatus; assembly: GCA_026259375.1. Classification (NCBI taxonomy): domain Eukaryota; kingdom Metazoa; phylum Chordata; class Actinopteri; order Pleuronectiformes; family Pleuronectidae; genus Verasper; species Verasper variegatus. The sequence goes on along the minus strand of CM048040.1, from coordinate 25,013,779 downwards.
CTCTGTCTTTTTCTAGTCCTAAAAATAAAGTCCTCTGGTGACACCACTCCACCGCACTAACCCTGCTATCTCCCGCCCTGTTTCCACCGCTCCTCCTCCTCCTCCTCCTCCTCCTCCTGGTCCGTTCCTGAAGTTCCTAGAATCGTCCACAGTTCGAGTTTCAGGGAACTCTGTGAAAGTCAAGATGCTCCCAGCTACAGAAAGGGTGGTTGGCCTCAGACAATGTTCTGCCTGTGTTGCCACATGTAGTTCACATGTGAGATGGTCTGCAGCCAAAATGCTCTTTCTGTTCATCCATCTGCGCGTCTGATTGGTTCACTACACGTCTGTGCAGCTTCTCATTGGCTGAAAGTTTGTAGTCTTGGTTTTATATCACATTTACAGTCTGGTCTGTTTGTTTCCAGCTGCAGGAGAAAGACACACTCTGACAAAACCCACCGTTCACTCAGCACCGGCCGACAGACACAAGTAGAGACAAGCTACTGAAGAATGTGGAACATTCAGGGAATAAAGAACTTGGATTTGTTGGATGGCACCAAATGTAAAACTGCGGCTCATGTGTGCTCAATATGTAAATACTGCATGTTCACATGTCAGCGATATTTATCAGTGTATAAAGTTAATATCATCGTAATGTTGCCTCTGCAGGTCGACTATTGATGTTTTAAACAACAAGTGAACAAACCTAATCAACACGATTCCAACAGTAAACATCAGGTTTTTGTGTCGTTCTGTTTATCAGTATGTTTTCTGGTTGAACCCTCGGTCTGCAGTCGACCCTCCACCTGACCTCTGTTTATTTGAGTAGTGTGAGTTCCTTGATCACGGTATACCATTACGTTTGTTTTACCTTGGACGGTTAGTAATTTGTTTCTGAAAGTCTTTCTCATATTGGTCAAATATAACGTGTCCTGGCAGCCAGTGTAGATAAAGAGATGAAATCTGCTGTGTTGTGCTTGTGTGAAACTCTGTGTAAATGCTGCACTTTATCCACAGGTCACTACTGAACACTTAACAGACCTTACTGCCATAACACAGGAAATATACTCGTCTGAATGCAGCAGCAAAACTAAAGACTGAACTAATCTTAGCAAACATTTAGGCTAAAAACAGCAAGAAAAGAACTAAATCCAGAAACGTCCTTCGTCAGGGCGAGAAGCCTCAGACACCACAACACTGCAGTGGTTCATGATTCAGGGAGACCGGACTTTGCAGCTCTGGGAAGTTACGACAGCAGCACTGGATGACGGTGGATTGTGTTGTTGTTCTGTTTGAGCCCAAATCAACTTTTTTATTGGACAATTCTGAGTTTTATACCCAGAGCTTTGAGCCAACTTTGTGTTTTTCATGCAGCCCCGTTAACAGAAAAAAATGCTGTAAAAGCTAAAATACTTTTTTATTGACAAAATAAAAGAATTGTTTCTGAGGAGCGTCTCTGCCAAAAGGTGACTAACATGGTGTGTAGAGTCTCTGATCGTAGAAACAAAAACATGATTAAACCTTTGGAGGGTAAGAAACTCAAAACCCTTTGAAAGGCAAACATGCAGAACATTATTTTAAAAACAACAATGTACAGACGCAAACAGAAATGAGGTAGAGCGGGTCGTCAACTAACCAGACGGTCGGCGGTTCAATCTATATGCATATAGTGTTCGGGTTATGAAAGGGCTCTTATTACATTTTTAGAAAGACCTGAAACACAAGTCAGGACCCTTTAATCAATGTTGAAATTGAATCAGTCCTAAACATGTCAGATTCTTTTTATCAAGGTCCATGAAATAAAATGGTTAAATCTCACTATCTCCTAATGTTCTAATAAGTGAAAAATCCCGTGATCCGACCCCTGATCTGGGTTTGTGGAAATCCGTTAAGTTGTTTTGTTGTTTTGATGTAATCTTGCTCACAAAGAAACAGACATAACTTCCTTGGTGGAGGTAAAAACAATGAACCCGAAGATGCAGAGTCAAAGTTCTGCATCTCACAACAAATCCTACTCACGTAACAGAGCAGACCGTGGAGGATTCACAGCTTTGAAGACCATTATTCATGCTTTGTGGTGATCTCGACTCAACAGCACTTCCCAAGCCAGGCTCTCTCCTACATGCACTGTCAGGTCAGACAAACACAATCAACCACTTTGTTTGTAATGGATGAAAACAACCGACAATTAAATTAATATAAAGAAAAGCTTTCAATACAAACCCAAGGCCCAAATGATCAGGTTACAGTTCACTATCTAAAAATCCATCTCGCACATTCTGTTTATTTCCAAAGTGTGACACAAAGGCAGCTGGTCTCGCAAGGTTATTTCACCTTTCATCTGAAAGGCCTCTTCAGTTCCGAATGACTGGTCAGCAGTGTCAGACATCTGACCTCTTGTGGGGTCGTTAACGCCTTTTAGGGTCGATGAGGTCAAATGTGAACCTTTGACCAACGTGTCTCCTTTGTGAGTATTTACATGTCACATGACTCATGTGTGAGCGGGTGTTAAGACGCCTGAGGAGGGATCTCAAACATGCATCTTGCTCAGACCTGGTATCAACGTCCATCTGATCACAAGCTGACGGACGGGGTCTGGGGTGCACGTGGCCATCTGAGCCTTTGGTCTTTGCAAAACAGAAATTAGGTACAGAGAGGGAAAGTGAGATCCAATCACAGGTCATGAAACATCTAATTCCAATTGTGATGTTTCCAGAGCACTCATGTCCTGATCACCAGAGACGGATGATGATATTACATCCGAACGGGACCTGAGACTCTTGATGGTTGCTCCACTTTCATGTCCATAGCATCTAGAAAGAAATATAAAGGAGAACATGATTTCATTTTCTATAGATGTGCTTTTAATGAAATTACCATAAAGTAGCCTCCGGGCCTGCATCTCCCAGCCGATGATCCAACCTTGATCAAGGCAACGATATCTCAACAGCTACATGGACGGACTGTCCTGACATTTACGGTGGAGATACTGCCCCCCATAGATTTAACTCATATTATTTTAATTACCACATGACCTTTTCTCTAGCGTCACCTTCAGAAGAAACTTTGTGTTAAGGTCCACGTCATAAGGTCACTACAGGGCTAGACGCGATTCATATCTTGGGTTGTAATCAATATTACAGCTTCTTGGGTTTGCTGGAGGAGCTTTACGGCTCCATTTAAACAGCCTAAGTGCATTTAGGGTGGGTCAAAATCCACTGTCACTGGTTTAACGGGAGAAAAAAAAGGTCACCTGTGCTCATGGTTCACAAGAGTTCTACGAAATTCTCTGTAATCTGTTTTGAGTTCGCAGTTTTAAACGTAGCGGGAGATTGTCCGGTTCCGACTCGTTCACAACAACAGGTACATAGATCAGTGTTTTTGTTTGCAGCACATCCGTATCAGCCTTGGCCCTTATCGCCAAAAGTGAGGAAACTGATCTTGTGCACAAAGTGAAAGTGCACAGGCAGAATATGGGCCTGTTCCAATTCCTCTCCCTTGGCCCGACCCCGAGATATGAAGAGCCCCATGCTGGGTGGTGTCCCCCTCCAAAGGAGCCACAAGGGGGAGACTGTAAATCTTCACTCCATCATCCGTAGCCAAGTTTCAAGTTTATATCTGTGCTCACCAAAGTTAACCACGGTGTTCCTCAGGGTTCTGTGCTCGGCCCAATTTTATTCACATTATCTATGTGTCCACTAGGAAACATTATCAAGACCCACTGAACTCAGATAAAACAGACGGTCTAATACTCAGCCCTTAACACCTCAGAGATGCATTTTTCGAAATGATATAGCTGCTTGTGATGACATTGCCCTTGCTTCCAGTGAAACAGTCAGGAATCTGGGAGTTAATAACATTGAAACACTGCTACGCTGACTTCAGATCAGGTGTTTGGTGGTTAACCAAGCAATCGGTCAGTAAAACTTACATCGTGCCCGGCTGCTCTTTCTCTGTTCATACTGTTCAGTTTGTGACCACCTCTGAGTGAATCCCTGCAGTTTCTGCTGTCGAGCTATCGGTTAACTGCTGCGTCACATGATTCCTGGAAGCTGGCTGCTTACAGCTTTACTGTTCTGGGTGAGATATTTACACACACACATACTTCAGATACTGGAGAGCCTCTTAACCCCCCCCCCCCCCCCCCCCCCCCCCACCGTGTTATTAGCTCAACTGGTGCATGTCAGTCAGGAAAACATGCTGCTCCGCCTCATTCATGTATAAGGTTTTGCGGGTACTGTGTTGTCTGACAGGAGGAATTCACAGCATGTGTAAAATAATTTGTTTGTGTTTCTTCCTCTTCCAAGTAAATGTCTTCATAATGTTTGGAGGTGAGAGAATGTTTGAGTGTCCAAAAAAACATTTGTGGTCCTGTAAAATTTTCATTTTCACCTCACTTACATGGTTGAGTCCATGAGTCAGTTATGAAAACCTCTGACCCACCAGCTTCTTCGTTGAGTTTTGAGGATTCATGGACTCAAACAGACGGAGCCTCTGAGCAGAATCCACATCAAGCACAACACATATATCAACAGTGAGGTTGGTTTCTAACCAGTGACGTTTAATCCAGTGTTCTAAACCACTTTTTGAGAAGAATAATACCCACTGTGTCTAAACATATTCATAAAACTACAGTAAACACAGCAGGTCAAAGGTGAGGCAGGAAGCAGCTTCACATCTACTGAGTGCAGCCACACTGGAATTCAGTTGGAGGTGTTGAGAAAGTCTCTATGAAGAAGTCATATAGATTTTCCACTGAACAATGTTACACAGTGCTCAGCCACAGAGCGATTACATAACCTGCAAGCTGGCCTCACTCTCTGTGTGAATGTTTATAGTCATAAACGGTGCTGCTTATTAAATAAAATAAAAAACAGCAAACTTTTAAAATACTTGTTGTCAATATTTAGCTGCAGAAAGTGTCTTTGCAGATCAGAGTCACATAAGAAAGTCATGGAGTGTTATCATGTCACCAGAGGAGAGTTGACTGACATGATGGAGAGCTTGGTGTCAAAGGATGGTAAAAAATATCATGGATGTTTTGAGAGTCCACCTGCAGATGGGCCAGAGGGAGAAAGCGGGTCAATGAAAGTCTGCACACATATAATGAAGCTCTCTAGTGGATCATTATGGAACTGCCTCATCATTTACATGACTGGAGTGGCATCGTCATCACTGCCATCTGACATCAGACGCCTCGTGTTTATTATTTAAGAGTGGCCCGCAAAGAATGTTGAAAATACCGGAATTGCTCAGCTTCAATCTGTTCAATCAAGTATCCACTCGAGAATCGAATGAATGAATCCAGAGACAGAATGTCCCCAAACGAAATACAAGCAAAGTGGCATTAAAACCTCCTGGAGCTTCTGTCCCCGAAATAATATAATAACCGACCGGAAAAACAGACATGTGATGATGAGAGGCACAGAAAAAATGTCCCTGCAGGGCTGTACGAGTGTTCGATCACACAAAGGAGCATCTGTGGCTGAGGTCTGCAGGGGATTAACTGCAGCTCAATAGGACAGTGTGTTTTGTTTATGACTGTTTAGAATATTGGCGGTGTGACAATAGCCGCAGTGTAACTGAATGACTGTACCATAAGTGGGGCAGGCCGGTGACTCAGTGGGCAGAGGCTGCTCACTCTGATCTGGTGGCGGTCCAACCCTCGCTGCTGGCATCTGTCCCGTGTCAGCTGCTGTATCCCTTCAAAATAGGAGCATGAAATGGCATGAGGGTGATTGTCAAAAGGTTTAGAAATTCGCAACCACGAGGAAATTTAAATGTCAAAAGCCATTTTCCAAAAAGTTGCGGGAACATTTTGTTATTTATCGAGCTAATCCAGAATCGGTAGTAATTGCCGTTGCCGTGAACTCACTCATTGTCGTGTTGGATAATGTCACTTGCGTCCACGAGTCCCAACCACCGCTTCGCCACAGCGCTGGTCACCTGTTTGTTCCAAATGCGTGTCTGAATTGCACCAAAATCCACACTGCACTTCCTTGAGCCTGTTGAGCTTGTGTGTGAAACCGATAAGTTGAACGGTTCTCGAAATGTGCAAGTTAGACAGACGGAGACTTCTGGAATTAGTAGGTAGATGTTTTAAAAAGTACGATTTTAGCTGCAATTCTGTTTTATGGTAATTTGTAAAATAAAATCATTCCATAGCTGCTGTACATGAATTAAGATTCAACTTAATGTCCTTATTTAGTTCAGATGTAAGTGTGGTGATGAAATTAGTGCAAAGGGGAAAGGGAGGACGTCCATGCTTTGAGCAGCTGTGATCCAACAACACTGCCAAGTGTCTTTTATGAACTTGTGCACATTCCTGGTAACGTAAAGCTGGTGTTTCTACAACTCGCCAATGACATCATTAGGGATCAAATTATTCTCACCGTGATAACTTTCCAGAGTTGTGAAGTCCTCACTCTGTGCAGTGTTTTGGCATCTGATGAACCTTTAGGGATCTGTTACTGAAACTCTCCTTCATAGATTCTATTTCATCGTCTCAAATGTAACTGGAACAACATGTCCTTATAAATGTAGCTCCTGGTACTATTTTCTCTTTGCAGCCCTGTACTCGGCCTGACTGCCTGGTAACACCACACACCTCTGTGAGACAAAATAACTCGCAAATAAAAATGATAAATTAGAGTATTGATGTTTTGCGTTTGTTGCCAAATGAAGATGGTATTATGAGATAATCAAAACTGATCAATACAAATAGAATGCAAATGCCCCACGAATAAAAAACCGGAGCCATACATGAAGGAGATGCCGACACAAATATCAATGACAGCTTTTGGGGATGCAGGCTGATACCTGTGTCAATGTGCTGTAAACAAAAACATGTGATCTCTGCAGCGGCTGTCCAATTTGGACACATGATATGTTCAACAAAAAGCTTTGAATAAACAAGCAACCAGCGCCCTGCAGAAGCGGAGGATTCATCAACGCAGCTAATGTTCTTGAGCACGACAACATTGCGCTCTCAACAACAACAGCTTTTGTTTTGCACACTGAGTTGAGCATCGTTGACCTTTAAATAAACAGGTGAACAGCTCTTTGTGCAGCAGCAGCTTCAGGTTCTGTGGACCGACTCCTGCCACCAACCAGTGCAGTTTCTGTGCACATATTTCTACACACTTTCTTTCATGTGAAGGTCACTGTTACCTTTACCTTTGACTTAATCAGTTCATCCTTGAGTACAAGTGAATACATTATGCCTCCGGCTACTGGCTGTCGCAGAGGCTAAACTGAAACCAGCATCACCAGAGACTAAGTAAACAGCCCATTCCAAACAGACAGGTCACTGCACTGCTAGCAACAATAACCAGAACTACAGCATGGTGGTGTTACATCACTTAAAAAAAACATTTTTCCTGTCAACTGCTCTTCACACCTCTCCACTGACATGAAGAGTTATTTCTTTTTGTGCAGCCTGTTCTCACAGACAGAGACGTACCGTCTGCATGCAACACGTTCTCAACACGTTCTCAACACTTGCGACATGAATCGTCCAGAACATCCTATACTTGCTATTTTAGAGCAGAAAGAGGAAGTGAGAGCGGGTGGTTGGGGTGATGGAGGCCTCTTCCTCTTTCTCCCGTTCATCCTGTTGCAGAGTCATGAATGAGCAGGTTTTTGGCAAACTGAATGGAGAAGTGGTGTGTGTGTGTGTGTGCGTGTGCATGTGCGTGTGCGTGTGTGTGCGTGTGTGTGCGTGTGTGTGTGTGCGTGTGTGTGTGTGTGTGTGTGTGTGTGTGCGTGTGTGTATGTGTGTGTGTGTGTGTGTGGCCTGCAGGCAGATCTCCTTGTCATTCATGTCCATTCATTCAACAAGAGCGTGTTAAACTATCATAGGCTTGTTGCTTTCCCTGCTGCTTGAACGAATGTGTGAAATTGACCTATTGTCACATTGAAAAAATAATGACCTGAAACCAATCAGGCTGAGAATCTGGACCCCGAGGAGACGGAAACTAACCACGGTGCAGAAATCCTTTGTGCCTTAGATAGTGTTAGATGTATAAAATGTGCTCATGACTACATCTCATGGTTTTTCTTTCCACTCATTCATTTTCTTCCACCACTCTGGGGTCACGGTGGCGGCACACTAAGCGAATGAGCTTTTACATGATGGGGGGGGGGGGGGGGGCATCCGGTCTCTGGGACTCAATCAAACCTCTCATGAAACTAATTGATTTTTTCTGCAAAAAAAGAAAATATCATAGAACATTCAAGGTGGTCCCCTCTGGCTAGATGCCTGTCACGTCACAACCAGGGTGAACAAACACACACGTGTCCTCAATGGAAAGCTCATTACTGACAAGCATCATGGCTACAAAGCACACGGGGAAATAAAGAAATTATTATGTTTTAGTTAAAGTAAAAGCCAAGCCAGACTTCTTAGTTTGTGGGAATGTGGTCAATGTCAAGCGTGATTAGCTGCAGCTGGAAACATGCAGCTGAACTGGACGAGTTTCAAGGACAAAAACTCTGGGATGTCTTGTCACCAAGTTTTCACAATACAACATTCTGACAGTGACAATGTTACACAGGTCAAATTCAAAGTTTGTCTAATTTATGATTTGGCTGCAAAACTTCCCATCGTCAGCGTTTGCTAATTTGCTAATTGTAGCATGGAATCACACTAAACGCATGTTAGCATCTTGATGTTTGCGTTTAGCCCAAAGGCTGCAGAATAGGTCATAAACTGTCTCCTCCATGTCAGTAGATGGGACGTGGACCAAACTAAAGTCATGTCGGATCAGATGGCGTCTGTCATTTTAGATAGTTGTTATCACACTGATGCATGTTCCAGTGTTAATTTTCTCAGTTACTTTGGTTTTAATTAGTTACTTGACGTGTTACGATTGACAGCTGAGACTAATTTGGGTTTGGTCTAGCCTGTGTATTGGCAGGACCTTGATACCGCGACTTTACCCGGGATAGTTTAGCTTCATTATGCAGGAGTGGAGACCAGTCGTCCATATTTCCAGTCTATGGTGCAGCCTCACAAAGCTGCTAGCAGGGCTGGGGACTCTCTGTCTAGTCTTATCAATACATGTTTATGTGTGTGAAACAGTGTGAGATGGTTACTGTTACATACAGGTTGTTTATCTGGCCCCTGGTGTTACTGAATTCAGCTGAAAACCCCATCGGCACGAGTGATGCAGAAATAGATCTCATTGATTTGAATGAACTTTCTGTCTGTTTCACAGTTTCCTCCCAACGTTAGAGTTCTTACAGTAACAGGATCTCTACAGGCCCAGGGAGTGTTGACGTTTCCCATTAGCTCTCTAAGTTCCATGCTCTGCTAACGCTGTCATGTAGTGGAAATTCATTACTTCTGACAATGAGGTATGTTTTCATTATCACCTCTCATCTGAATAATGAGGAGGATTTGTTTCTGTGTCTGTGCAGAAAACCTCCCGCTGTGTTGTGCATGTGTGAAAGGAAACTCCAGGTAAACTCCGCAGCCAATTCTCCGGAGGTCATGTCTGAAAACGGCTTTACCGATCAGCTTTGGCGGAGGCATGCGCCCAGTGCCCTTCTAGTTATATATGGTTTGGTGTAAAAAGGAGATTGGAGCCAATTTCCAGGTTAAAAGTTCATTTTTGTATGTTCAGATCAAGGTGGTCAAAGGTGTCAACACTTCCTCTTTGGCTTGGACCTAAAAGAGCTACGTCCTGGCAGACCGTTGCTTGCTGCATAAAAGGGTTTGCACACACGTATAAATGTCTTAGTTTATATTTATATACACACGTGTATATGTGTTTGAGTCCTTATCTTTCACAGTTTGAGGTGTCTTGTTCTGCTCTGCGGGCTGTCAAACTGAGAAAGGTCTAAAAGAAGAGGAAGGAAAAAGCAGTAGTACAAGCAGTACTAAAGATATTGTCACGGATACTGTAGCTGTTGCATTTGACCCCAAGAAAACTGTCAGTAAGTGAGTACGACCATGAATACAGTCGGAAAAAAGAACACAGTTGGAAAATGTCCAAATAATTTGAAGTGATTGATCCAAAACAAATATCTTAGGATAAAAAAATATGTAGAAAGCACCAACGTAGAAAACTAGATTCAAGAGCTTTTAGCGAAAAGAACCCGTTCTGGTGTTGATGTGCTACAAACAAAAGCATCTGATTCCCGCAGCAGAGTTTATACGTCATTTCTGCTCATACGCCATCAATCTCCTGCTGCGTTCTCTGGACCCAATTGTCCGCACATTTTGCAGAGATCACGTCTGACAACAACTTCAGTCTCACAGCAGTTCCCGTGTATGTCACCGTTCTCACTAACAAAAACCTGACAATAGACTGGAGCAACTGGGCCGGTTTACTACGTACTGTCAGAGACCAGTGTGGAGAGAGGGGTGGCTGGTAAAGGACAGGAAAAGGGCTTTGGGGGGGGGGGGGGGGGTGTGGAGAGAGGCCGGTGTCATCTTGTGGTTGGGCTGCCCTGGTGGCTGAAGGGTTAAAGTGCCAACTGTGCAGTGTAACGTCCCTGGCTTGAATCCAGGGACGTTTGCTGCATGTTACGCCCAATCCCCCCCCCCGAACTCTGTAATAACTGACCCTACTGACCCCAGATGTACTCGAGAAATGAAACCCTAAATTAAAGTTTAAAAAAAAGAAATGATGGCCGTATCGTGGTGGTGGATCCTGATCGTGGACTATGATTACAACAAGACTGCTTGATAAACAATACGTCAACTCACATATTCTACCATAACTGACAATAACTCCTCCATAAAGTTTTTTTTGGCACTTTTACTCTTGTTGAGGGTTCAGGACAGAGGATGTCGCACCTTGTTAAGATCTATGAGACAAATTGAGTTTTGTGAATGTGAGCTATAGGGGTACATCTTGATTGATTGATTGATTGATTGATGGTAAAAATCTTATTGGGTTTGCGCTTGAAGAATTCTGCGTTTACTCTGACACCAAGTTACCACACCTCTGAGTTGCTGGTGACACATAAAACAGGTGCTTCCTGTAGGTTTTTGCATATCTACCTGAAAGATGGCGAGCAAGTGGCAGAAGATGGCTCCTAGTTGTATTAACAGACCTAAAATACGTACATTCATCTTCGAGGAGTTTCAGGTGAATCGCGTCAGATTTGGAAGAACGTAGCTGCAGGAGGTTCTTACAGTCGATTGCATGTTGCTTAGTATCCGAGACGCTGCCAAAAATGCATCAATGTGATGGGAGCCGTGGCAGCATGGAGGCTTTGTGTTTGTCTATCGATTTATTTCGGCATCCAGACTGATCGCCGCCACAGCTGCCTGGTGTAGCTTGAGCTTTACACATGAATCAGTTTATTTTTTTATTATGGAGTTTAATAGTGTGTGTGTGTGTGTGTGTGTGTGTGTGTGTGCGCGTGTTAGTTAGGGTTAGGGTGTGTTTCTGAAGAAAAACCACTTTCTCTAACGTTTCCTCATCTGACAAGAAGTCGGGCGTTTCAGTGTGTGTGTGTGTGTGTGTGTGTGTGTGTGTGTGTGTGTGTGTGTACATGTGTGGTGCAAGCAAAAGGAAATGGGTTGTGTGTGTGTGTGCAGTGAAGTGATAATGTGTGTTTGTGTGTGATCAGATACTTGTGTTGCACCATACTATCAGGCTTTTTATCAATGAGCTTGTGTCTGGTGTGTGTGTGTGTGTGTGTGTGTGTGTGTGTGTGTGTGTGTGTGCGTGTGCGTGTGTGTGTGTGTGTGGCAGCAGCATGTTGGTACTGATAGCACTCTGGAGATGAACAGTGTGTTTCTGTTTTCCATTGATTGTCAGACAGGATTCACTTATCTGTCCTGACACAGCAGGCAACAGATTACACACACACACACACACACACACACACACACACACACACACACACACACACACACACACACACACACACACACACACACACACACACACACACACACACACACACACACAAGCAACTGATTTCCTCTGTTGAAACACATATTAAACTGTTTCCTGCAGCAGGAGGTTTCAAAGAATTTACAAATTAGCTGTTATTTGATGATGTCATAGTTACAGCACGTCCCGCCTTTTTGAATTTCAAGTTTCCATGTAAATTATAAGTTGTTCATTTATTAAAATGATGTAAAATAATGGAGCATCATATGTGCAAATGTGTCTGACAAGGAAAGACATTAAAAGCAGCAGTACCACAGTGTGTAAATACTCAGTTACATACAAAGACCATTGATTCAGACTGTAAGAGCACAACATGTTTCCTTTGCAATTTCAGTTCATTGCCAAGCTTGAAGAAAATCTGCATCAACTTTTGACCTCTCCTGTCCTTTCCTGTACTGTCTGTCACACACACACACACACACACACACACACACACACACACACACACACACACACACACACAGACACACACATACACACTCCTTTGTCCTCATGAAGACATGCAGAACAATGTGTCTATGCATCACACACCGGAATATGTACTTAAATATGTTTGTGTGAAATATTTGACAGTTTATTTCTGTTCTCAGATCAGCTGATGAAGCTCCAGGACTTGAACTCTTCCAGTTAGAGTTAGGAGGCTCCGAGTCCGTCAGTCTTTCAACTAAGACTATTCAGTTACCGTGTTTGAATCAGTTCAGAACAACACAAAGTTGATTTATAACAAATAAATGTTATTAAATTTCAACGTCTGACTGTCCCGCTGTGTCTGTGGCTCCCAACATTAATTACTGATGGCGTCGGTTCACTAATTCATTTATTTTTGTATTAAATTAATATCGTAAATGACTCAGGGATAAGTGGAGCATTTGTTGAGGACTATTTTTAACAGCAGATTAATCTAATTAATAATAATTTAAAAAATTTCGACTCGGAAAGACGGAGGAACCTCACCACCCCCCACTTCGAAATCAGAGATGGCTGCACGATGTAGTAACAGTAGTGAAAGCTGTAGTGTTTACAGTTTATAAATACTACTGTCATTAAAAGTGATGACACACAGCACTGTCCAATTACCGTCTGTGTGCGGAAGGCGTTATTAAGAACTGGTTTTGCTAACAATGGCTCGCTGGCTAACGTAAACACTGCTCCTGTGCAACTGGAACGCTGTGAACTCGGGTTATTTGGGTGTGATGTCATTACGAGCTCCGAGCTCCGAGATGTGATGGAACGCTGCATGAATATCAGGCTTTGGATGAACGGAGAATATTTGTTAGTGATACCTCTTTCACACCAGAATTAGCAGGTACACGATGAAAAGGAGCAGGAACCAGACAAACTGGGACTCAAACCTGCAGACTTGTTGCCTTGAGGCGACACCGCTCACAGCACTGTGTCGAGTCTTCATTGAGGAAATCATCAACTACATCTGAGCCTGCGGTGTGATCACAGGACTTGAACTGTGCATTAACATTATGAGAGAATGTCCCATTAAATGTGGGCGTGCCCATGAAACAGGGGATATGAAGCTGCTCAGAGCTGAAAACTATTTTTAAACCTTGTGGTGAAACATCTCGACAATAATCAGACATAAAAGAAAAGCATTGTACGTCTATGTGTGAAGTTTAAATGGCAGTAACATTACAATACAGCGATTACACACAGGGAAGACAGAGGAGGCCCAGGGGCCCAACAGGTCATCAGGGCCCCTGCGACAGAGCCTCTCTTCTGATTTATGTGAATATTCATTGATTTATAGACACAGAACTCTGCTAATGAGACTTTAGAAAGTAAATTTAGTTAAAACACACAAAAACAGACCTCGTGGACATAAACATTACTAAAGAAAGATGAGAGGAAATGACCACAGAGACAAACCACCACATTCTCCCAGAGGGTGGTGTTCAGGGTTCAGTCAATAAAAGAACAAATGTGAGAAAACACACACGTCTCCCTGACTTCAGAGGACATTACACTGACTTACATTCATTTCCTGGTCCCTTACTCTGACTATTAGCCGACTCCCAATCCTCTAAACTTAAAACATGTTTTCATCTTAAAATATAATGATTTACATGATGAGGATTTGCTTTTTGTCCCCATAAGACGAGTCTCTCGACTGTTTAATCAGCTTTAGGTCCCCACAACATGAGTAATACCTCGTCTACACACACGCAGCTCTGGAGAAAGTAAAGCAGGATGCACTTTTACATGTTCCTGGCAAAGCTGTGGTTACTCCCTTTGATGATTACCACCAAGTAGCTGACACACACACACACACACACACACACACACACACACACACACACACACACCACACGGAGGCTGTTCCAGTAGGAATGCTTTTCATGGTTGCCTCCCTCTCTCTCTTCGTCTTCCAGCAGCTGACTGAGGTCAGACAGACGTTCGCTTCCTTTCAAATCCTCGTAGGAAAAACTCCACCCGTCCCAACTCCAGCCCTTTAGAAACCGGCTGCTGGTGGTCGGCTGTAGGTTTTGGGCTCAGGCTGGTGTTTGTGTGGTGGTATGATGGCAACATAATGTCCAGATATTGACATTGTGTTGGCAGAGAATGATTCTTTGCTCTGAAACAATAGTCATTGTCTGGTTTTGGGGTCAATTTGTATTAAAGCTCCATATATATTGTTTTAGAAATAGACCGAGACAATGGAATTCATTCTCTTTTGTGGTCGATTTTATTTCTTGAGAACACATGAAATTGTATCTCACTTTATTCACTTTTTTTCATGGATGTCCCGGATTTTTCCTCAAGATCCTTGAATTATTAATCAAATTGGTAAAAACTGTCAAAATAAAAAAGCCTGATGGTACAATGTCAAAGAAAGTGAAAGTGAAATCCTGGATCTGCCTCCAAATTGAATCAGTTCTTTCTTTGCTTGTTCGTGACCTTCTACCGAGTTTAGTGGAAATCTGTTCAGCAGTTTTTGTGTAACCGTGCTGACAGGGAATTACCCACAGTTCATAGCGTTGTGACAAAGATAAACAAACCAAACATAGTAATAAACACACAAGCTTGGAAAGAGCAACCGAACCTGATGCTGACATCACAAGTGTGTTGTTACTTGTCCTAACAAGTTTTTTTTATGTTTGCATAATGATGCCATCAAATGAATTATTAAAAGATCCTGGAACTTAATCCCTGAAGCACTTTGGAGCACTTGCTGCCTCTCACACTTTACACAGCTGATTCTGTGAAGGTTCAGGGTTTGAATAGTAACCAGGGTTCCTTCTCCCTCAGCCTCCCTCTGTCAGGTGGAGCTAACTCTGCCTGACGACTCTCAGTGGACGCAGGCTGAAGGTCGTCAAGGAGAGTTAACTCCACATGCTCCTAGATCGTGTACCCTCATGTGTCTCCTGTGCTCTGGTTTGGTTATATCTGGGTTGAGTACTGTGCTGCACCACATCCTCAAATATCTGCTTTCCAAGCAGCACTGATGAGCCATAAAACCCTCTCCTCACTTTCATTTGTACTTGACTTTTCTATTTTCAGCCCCTGCTCGTGTGTGTGGTCTCTCCTCTGTGTTCTCTCTCTCTAGAGCTGAATCGTGACGGTTGTACAGGACCTTTGTGTGATTTTGGGTGGCACTTGTTTCCCCCAGTTTTTCAGCCGTGGTGGTACAAGCCGTCTTCTTCTGTTTATTAAAAACGACCTGGAAACATAAAACGCTTCGCTGCCTGTGTGTGGGAGGATGATTTCTGTCAGGACAAATTTACACACCCCCCCAAACATGACAGCACTAACATTTAGAAAGGAGCAGTGTGTGTGGGGGTCTGTCATTACAGTTCGGTCAGATCCTGTGGTGATACTATGAGAGCTGTAATTACAGAGGAATGAGGGGAAGACGGCGACATGTCTCTTTCTCTCTGTCACCTTTTGTCCCACACACTTTCCTTTCTCTTTTCTTCTATTTCCATATTATCAAATCACTGAAAACGTCCCCTGACCTCTAACCCCTGAAGGAAAACTGTACCTCTGCAGAAGAACCAGTCCATGAATGTCATCTCAAGTCGGAAACACAAGTTCCAGAGTTGCTGACTTCATCATTTTTAGATCGATTAACAGAATTTTACAATCAGCAACGACCTTTTAGCCAACGGAAAGATTAACATGTACCTTCTTCATCAAGATCCATGAATTGTTCTCTGGGAAATTTGGAGAAAATGCAATATTCAAGAAAGTCCTGAAACATTCCGTGATCCACCTCGAATGAATTCTGTTAAAACGTCTTCTTTCTTTCCCCGTCTGACTTCAAAGCTCAATATTCTGTCAATAAAAAGACCAAGTTACGTACGACTGAACCTTTTCCATGTGTTTCCCCTTTAAGAAGTGGTCTGAAATACGTTCACGTAATTAAACACACGTTTCAACACAACTCAAAACCTTTGAGCTTGTGGTCTTTAACGTGGAGAAGAAGACAGGATGAAAATATCCATTATTGGCTGCAGAACATTTCACTCTTGAAATATTACCATCAACTATGCAAGATAAACATAGATTAAATAAAGATGGATGAGCTATTGGTCATTATTATTAAAAAAGCACTCACTGAGCACTTTATTAGGAACACCTGCACATCACTGGGCAGACAGGAGCTTCATTTAATGCTCACATCCAACATCAGAATGGAGAGAAACATGGGACCTGAGTGATTCTGACTGTGGCCTGATTGTTGGTGTTGGTTTCTGAAACTGATGATCTCCTGGGATTTCCATGCACAACAGTCTCCAGAGGTTTTACTCAGAACTGTGAAAGAAAAAAAACTATCCAGCGTGAGGATAAACCCTGCAGGAGGAAACGCCTTGTTGATGACAGAGGTCAGAGGAAAGTGGTCAGACTCTTTGGAGCTGAGAGGAAAGCGACGGTAACTCAGAGAACCACGCTTTACAACTGTGGTGAGCAGAGAGGATCCGGATGAGCGAAACCTCGAGGTGGATGAGACCGTGTTGCTGAGATCTGAGCGGCAGCCACCGTCACGTCTAACTTGAAGCCTTGACTTTGGTATATTGGTTTGGTTTGTTGAAACCAGAAGGAGCCATATTTAGAGGAGCAGGGGGGGGGGGGGGCAATTACATGGTACCCACACCTAAATGCTTACGCTGCTTTATCGTCTGTTTTACTCTGTATTGGATCATATTTAAACTAAATGAACAATCCGCTGTATTGAGAAAGATTTGAAACTAGACATTGAGACCATAAACTCCTGGTTTCACTTTCTATGGCAATTTTTCTACACAGTCGATGGGCTGCACCAAACGCAGCCTCGTCTGATGAATCTGGGTTTTCTGCCGAGGCTGCAGATGGATCCATGGACCCAGCCGACGTTGTGTCAACAGGCCAGGCTGGTGGCTCTGGTGCAATATGGATCCATCAAAGATTGATTCTGTCTACCTCCTGCTTGATAATCCTCCATGTTAGGAAGCAAAAGTCTCAAACTGGAAATGAGGATTCACAAATAAATTACAACAGTAAAATTAAATATAATGGTAATAAAATGTAATAATTAGATGTCTGATCCAGAACCAGTCCTCTTACCAGAGTTTGAGAACCACCCTCTTCAGTGCTGTGTGTGTGTGTGTGTGTGTGTGTGTGTGTGTGTGTGTGTGTGTGAGAGAGAGAGAGCTTTATTCAGTATGTGCTTCTTTCTAATTAAAGCCGCTGCAGCCTGTCTGTCTGCACACTGCAGGATGAAGAGTCCTAATAAGGAGGAGATCACGGCGGACCCACACACACTGGTAATCCCATTCCCTCGCCGTCTCTCCCCCCTGTGGTTTTGGCTGTGTACTTGTCCTGATGGCTTTGTTGTGCTGTAGAGTTCACTGGGCCAGTCAACCAGTCAGTCGGTTAGTCGGTCACTCAGTCAAACAGCTGATTAACCTTTGACCTACTCGACCAGAAAGGTTCCCATTGCAACTAAAAGACGCTGAAGAGCCGAGCAGGAGCCACAGAGGAACAAACTGTGTTCGATCAAACATCATTTGATCAAGTTAGAGACAATTAATCAGTAAATCAGTTAAGATATTATCCTAATAGAGACATGGTTCCAGTTACTGGAGTTCCTGCAGCTAACTGAGGCGACGTCCGGGGTTCAGAACAGGTTAAAAAGGATAAGAGCATTTTTCAGAATACAGAAAGCTGCTAAGTGAACTACAGTTTTCCACACTTCTCTAATTTCCCACCAAGTTGTGCAGTGGAAGTTAAACTAAAATTAACTTTGACCTCAAATACAGTGACATCCATAATGCACGTTCAGTGGGATTTCGAACCACGGACACATTCATGGCCAGAAAGACCAAAACGAGAAAGTACATTCCCTTTGTATCTGCTCTCTGGTCCTAACAGGGTTCATGTGTTCCCGCAATATTAGCTTCGCATTCCCGCATGTGTGACGGTGCCTCGACACATATGCAAATGCAAAGCAAATATCGCAGGTCAAGGTTCAGCATAGTTTGACTCCACGACTCGCCACACAAAGCGAATGTTGTGTTCGCCTCCTCGCTCTCACCGGTGGCCACTGCTACGTTCAGATATGTGGGAATTTGCGGCATTCTCGTCCCCCAGTGAAATGTCTGTCTTTTCTTGACTTCGCATTGACTGTGTATTTAATCTAATCGTGTGAAAAATTAGCTTTGCACCTTTTTGTTTACGACATGGAGATACCAGGGTATAAAACTGCTGTCGTGACTCTTTACCTTGTTGTCATGTGCCGCAGCCTATCTGGCACTAACTGCTGGTTCTGGCTCACTTGGTCTGTAACTGCCATCAGGGGAATTTCACATGTGCCTCATGAAAACAAACAGCAGTTAAAATGTCATTTTCCAAACCCAGGTCCTGAGTTGTAATGTAATCGCTCACAACTTGGCAAAAGATTCCCGTATATGATTGTTTCACCCAGTTTGAAACCCACCACGCAGGCCTGACTTTATGAATATGAGCTTTGGGCTTAAACAACATTAAACAAATATTTTTAATGCAAACTGTGTTTTGCACGTTCTTCAGCTGCTTATTTCCACGACAAAAAAACACACACAGACAAGGTTTCATATGCAGAACTGTTACAAAAGCTCTTCTGTAGAACAACAACTGGGATATTGGACCATTCGGCCAAAACCATGAGTTATGTTCAGAATCATTTCTCCCTGCAATACGTATCTGTGTATGGAAAGTACAGTGTTGTGAAGGCTACAGGAAATGATTGTGGTGTAAAAACAACATTAATTGCAGGTCTTTTGCATCAAACTCCGGCGTGCCAGTCGTCTTTCCACTTCCCAGAATGCCTCACCATCACTTTCCAACTAAACACTAATTCTTGGATTGAGCTGTTGGCATCTGGTGCAAAAACGTGAAGCGCACAATCGTCCAATATGAATACTCTCAATGTTACTGCTGAAAACACTCAGTGTTTCCCTGCTGCCTTAACATTTTTGATTTGACAGATAGCAAAAGCAACAACATACAGCATCCAGAGAGCTGACTTATAAGTATACAAGTAATGTAATAGTGTTAAAAAATGAATAGATCAACCCCTGACATGCTCTCTTTGTCCTGAATCTGAGGACGGATGTTGATACCAGGTCTGAAAAGCTCCTTTTGCTTTGTTCACCATCGATTCTGATGAGCCTAATGTCAGATTCCATGTGTGTGTGGCCTACAGTGATTTAAGTGGGTCCTACCAAGAACTGCAGCTACTTTAAGACACAGTAAGTCTAGATGCTGGAGATGTTTCTGGAAAGTTAACTCACGCAAATGACATGCTGGAGAGTTATGTAACCCCGCAGTTAGTCAGAATCTAAACCGGCCAGTCCCCCCCCCCCCCAGCCAGACAGCAGGTTTAGTATTCAGAGCTGAATCCAGGCCAGTCAGTCAGTCTGCCAGTCGTCCTGTAGGTGGCACATTAACCCACTTCTTCACTGATGCTCCTCTTTGTCTCGGTTTTTCGCTGCTGGTACAAAATGTCCTGTTCTGCTCTGCTGCTGTGATCCGCCCCACATCAGCTGCTCCACACACAAAACCCCCCAGCCTCCAAATGTGGAACGGCACATTTTCTGTTTTTAAACCCCAGTGCAGTTCAGTGGGATACGGCTGCGTTCTGCCTTCGTGTCGTGAAAACAACCCAGCGTGTCGGGGACAGACGTCCAACCAGGCTGGGATTATTACTAAGAGAGCAGAACGCATCATGCATTGACCACAGTGATCAACAACAACAAAGAAAGTGTTTATTTACATGCATGAGGACAGGCAGGGTTGTAATGCAGCTTCATACACCAGCCTTATATCACACATAGACCAGACTTCATGCATATTTTGACCACTTTAACAGAATATACAGCAGCAGCTCTTTGTGTTATTACTGCAAGAATAGATTAACAATAATAATTAATTACAAGCTATGTGGCGTTTGTCTCTATATGTATTTGTTGACTATCAGATGTTCACATGTTAAAAATCAAAGGCAATACTATAGGTGAGGGGGTGCATTTAAAGAGCTGGATATAAGTGTGTGTGTGAGATCCCCCCCCCCGTTACAGGATCCTGGTGCTGCTGAGAACTCACGTGACTCGCGCTCTGATTGGCCGGCTCGGCTGCACGTGTACCGGCGTATCCCCGTCCGTTATGTAACGTGATTTGTTCAAGAGCAGCGACTTGGGTTGTGTGTGTGTGTGTGTGTGTGCGTGTGTGTGTGTGTGTGTGCGTGTGTGTGTGTGTGGACTGCGGTATTCGAGTGGGACTGCTATGGAGTTCATTCATCCCGATGGACAAACTATATTTTATATCTACATTTTTTATTTTCTGTTATTTTCTTATTTTATTTGACAGCCCTTATTTTAATGTTTCCTGTCTTTCAAAGTGTTGTTATTTATTTTATATATTGTTGGGGTTTATAAAGAGCATTTACAATGTAAACACTAAAAATACACTTTAAAGTAAAAAGAATTAAAGAAATGAGCATAGATAAGAGGATCCTATACAACTGTAAGTAAACTTTTCATAGGAAGAAAATAAGTAATATATATATATACACACATAGGTAGTAACATGAGACTATACAAATTACCTTTTTACTGCAAAAACAATACAAAATATACACGCACATATGTTACAGGATCCTGTACAACTGTAAATAAAAGTTTTGCAGCAAAAAAAAAGGAAATTTAGAATGTATGCACAGATATTACATGAGCCTTTACAGCTATAAACTGTTCAGAGCAAATTAATAGATAGAAAATAATATGCACATAGGTCAGAGGAGTTGTATATTGTGACTGGGCTGAAAATGGAGTGAGTTTTTATTGTAGTAGTAGTAAGTAGCAGCAGCAGTAGTGGTAGTAGTAGTGGTAGTAGTGGCATGGTGGGGAGGGAGGAGCTGGGGATGGATGGACGGATGGTGAAATCCTCCTGCAACAGATTCCAACGTGGCTGCACTACACACACTGCACTGTGACCCCCCCCCCCCCCCACACACACACACACACACACACATTCCTCTGCCATGACCGACTAAGTTTCTCCGCCACGAATCACACATGTACTTTAACGGGGACCATTGACCGTGAATACGTCTTGTGAACAGTCCACGCTCTTTGCGCGCGTTACGCAGAGTTCCTAGGGAGGGGGGGACAGACAGGCGGACAGACAGGCAGACAGACAGACAGACACCCGGCTTCTCTTTTCTGTCCACGTGTGTTTCTGTCCTAACTTTGCCGCCACCATTTTCCAGGAATCCACGTGTGCGCTGTATCCCTCCGCACATAGACCCGCACCTCCCGGCGGGATTGCCGTGCATCCACCGTTCCCGGTTTTCCCCGCGAGCGCCCGTTTGACCCGCGGGCCGGCGGAGAATTTACCGGCGGTGGGTTTTATTCCCGTTAACGACCCGCCGGGGGTTTTAGCGTTTTGGCGCGAAGGCGGAGGCACACCGGCGGATCTCGGTGGGCGTATAAAGCGTGCGCCGCCGCTGGGCCACACCCACTGTGTCTGACCGAAGCTGCGCCGGACTAAAGACCATGTTTCCCCGCAACGACTTCACACTCACACGCGTAGAAAACACCCCCGGCTCCACATTGTAGCTCCCGGTGGACTTTACTGGATCGCACTCGGTTTTCCCGGTGGCTGTGACTTCTTCTCCCCGCACGGACACTTGGAGGTGAGGCAGCTGTGCGTAATTCTAATGTCGCCCAACTTAACCATGTGCGTCATGGGCTGATGTTAAATTGTGGTTATTTTTTGTTTTTTTGTTGTTGTGGTGATTTGTTGATTGTGCGTTTGCGGTTGTTGTCGTTTTAAATGGTGCCTTTGGAGAGAGCGGGCTGGTTTCACGTGGGGACCCGGCGTGTCTCTGCCCATGCTGGGTTTAAATGACCCCTGCAGCGGGTTCAGCCCCTCAGCCTCTCTGGTGCTTTGACGTTCATTCCCACTGGATTCTTTTCCACGCGGAATCATCCAACCACCCCAGAGACGCCACTTTGCGAAGTACATTTTTTCATTTCGATCCGTTTTTCGAGTTGTGGAATTTTTGCCGAAATTTGATGCAGCTGTTCAACGAGGGCTGGTTTACGCACATGCGGACAATGCACCCGGGCGGCGACTGTAGGGCTGAAGCGGACCTCGTTCAGAAAATGGGGTTTTCTCAAATTCCCTTCGCCCAGACTCGTGTTTCCGAGCAGCTGTACTCAGTCTCCACTAGTGTCAATCGAACCTGTGCGTTCGGCTGCGTTAAACAGTCGCTCAGTGTTGAGGCAGTGGGGGGGCTGTCATTACTAAAACACTGTTAATTACCTAATTTTGCTAGTGTGTGTGTTTAAGTTTTGGCTCGGGTTACCCAGGCAGTGATGGCGCGCACACACACACACACACACACACTGCTGCTTTGTTCTCCTGCTATACATCCACATTCCATTGCACCCCATAGGAACAGTGTGGGGATTTTCCCCTCATCACTAAATAGCCTCCACTCTCCTCCACCCGCTGCTCTGTTGATTTAAACATTAATTAGTTTTTCTGCGTTTTGCAATGTGAACTTTTGCATGATTTTTTAAAATAAAATAAACAAAAATTTAGCCCCAAAAAATCCTGTATATCCCAAATATTAACTTTCATCGTGCATAATGACTTTTAAATTGTAATTTGTGTTGATTAAAGCAGTTTATTTACTTTGGCTGGTGGAGTGTGTGTTTGTCCCCTGCAGTGAAGTTTAACTGCTCGGTCATATGTGTGTGTGAAGCAACACCAGAGGTTTTATAAGAGGAGGAAGATAGAGCCCCCCCCCCCCCCCATCTCTTTTCTTTAGCAGTGTTGTTTCCCTGTCATCACAAAGCCTTGCTCCCCTTGTGGGTGTTTCCTTTAACTTTAAGAGAAGGGGGGAAAATGTAAATTGTGGAAAAGAGGTGTAAAGTTTTTGTGGCCCGGTCTCTCCCAGCTGTTCCTGTGATGTCATGGGCAGAGGGGGGGTGCTACTCTTCACAGTGATATACGAGCCTCCTCCCGTGGGGCGGGGACACTGATGTAAACACATTTAAAAGGGGGCTCAGTGCCTGTTGGGTCTCAGTGTGGAGGAGCTGCTTTAACCGACTACGCGTGCTGCTGCTGATGTGATTAACCCTGTTGCACTCGAGGGGTCTGCGCTGACCTCCTGGATTTAAACTCTACAGCTGGTCCACCTCTCTGATTGTACTTTTCCTGTTTTTTATTATTATTCTCTCAGATTCTGCAAACATGTTGCAAAGCTTCGCTCAGTCGCAGGACTGGCTTTACACAGAGCCGCTGCTCTTTGACGACGAGTTCTGCCAGAGTTTGATGAAGGACCTCCAGTCTCTGCCGACTCCCCCCCAGTCCCCTCCCATGAAGGCCGGAGTGGGCAGCAGCAAGCCCCTGTCCAAGGAGGACCAGCTGAGCTATGTGTCGGACATCCTTCTGGAGGACCAAGACATGCAGCTCACCTGGAACTTCTTCCACTCCGATGCTGGAGAGAAGGAGGGCGAGACAAGCCAGCCCTGCTCCCCTCTGGAGGAGAACAACGAGGACTGCCTGTGGCAGTGCCTGACAGCAGACAAGAGCCTGGAGGAGAAGCTGGTCTCCACCGTGCTCGGCTCCAGCCCCCTGCTGTCTGACATCGACACCAGCATCTTTGAGGAGATAGCTGGCTCCACACTGGATTGCCAGAACCTGATGGACACTCAGGAGCCCAGTGAGGCCACATCGGACTACGGATCAACTGGTGGCGAGCTGTCCAATTATTCATCCAGTGACTCTGGTGAGTTCCAAACTTCTCCTCTTTGCACTTGTACTTTTACTCTGGTAAAAGTTGAGCCTGGATGTATTGGTGATAAGTGGCGATGCACTTGGGATCAGATTAAGTTTTATTTATGTTTCATTGCTGATAGTTGGATCAGACTTTAATCTCATTCCTGCTTCGTTAATGTGCATCTTATCAGTATAAACAGACCTCGCCCCGGAACACCTCCACATGCATTTCATTGATAAATCACTGTTAATGTTTAGTGGCACTAAGCCCAAGTTGTTCTTTGCTCTCAGCTTATCTGGACCCAGAACGACCACCTGTAATCTGCACGGGCCTTTGTGACTCGAGGATGCTGGGGGAGCGTGGGTGGGGTTTAGGCTGTTGACTGACACCAGTAGATGAGAGGTTTTATAAGAGATAATTGACTGAGGGCGTGTGTGAGTGACTCATGTGCAGCGGTAACAGTTGTGGCTTCGTCCATTAACTTCTTGAGTCATTTTACCGACTCCAGCCCTGTGGCATCCCTGGCTATAAATCAGAGAGGAAGTGGCAGAATGGCATTTCTTTTATGACTCATTGTTAATATATATTCACTTTAAATAATGTCAGGCCTTTTTTCTGGATACATGTTTTTCTGTTATACTTCCTTTCTTCATTACATAAACAGTTATGTTTTAATGCTCCAATTTCAGTACAAACCCTGAAACTGGTGTTTATACACTGAACTGTTGGTGTAATCTTGAGTCGCCTTGCAAACGATTACGCGTGTTTACAGTAGAGGGGTATATTTTCACTGCAGCTATACACTGAACCAGTCCCTCATGTGGTGCTGTGTACAGTGTCTACACTCTTGTTTTGGTGTCAGTGCGTCTGACATGTCGTCACACCCCCACAGAGCAGATTTACTACACAACGCCAGAATCTAACCCAAGTTTCTCTTATCTCCTCCCGAACAGAAGAAGAGATTGACGTGGTGACGGTAGTCCGCTGTTCCTCCAGCCTCTCCCCTCGGCCCCCATTGGCGGATCTATCTACCCGCCAGCAGAGGCACGAAGAGGAGAAACGGGCTCTTCAACGCCACCATATTGAGATCCAGCTGCAACATAACTACGCTGCGCCCTGCCCCGCCTCACCGCCCCCATCCTCTTCATCCTCGTCCAACAAGCGCTCGAGAGGGAGCGACAGCTCTTCGCGTTTCCACCACTCTTCTCGCAGCTCCTCCTCATCGTCGTCCTCGTCGCGGTACCAACACCACCACTCGCCCAGGAACTCAGCGGAGACGGAGGACGAGGAGGAGCGGCGACGGACTCACAACGTGATGGAGAGGCAGCGGCGTAACGAGCTTAAGAACTGCTTCATGCGCCTGCGCGACAACGTGCCGGAGCTGTCGCACAATGACAAGGCCTCCAAGGTCGTGATCCTGAAGAAGGCCAGAGACTGTATCTACAACCTGGAGGACCAGGGCCACAGACTGCAATCCAAGAGGGACAAACTGAGAGACAAACAGGAAGAGCTAAAAGCCAGGCTGGAAAGGCTCCACAGCTAATGGACCATGGGCAGACCACCATTTACAGACTGTGTGTGTGTGTGTGTGTGAGTGTGAGGGGAGGGGGGGGAACAGACTTTGTACAAAGAGGGCGGCGATAAAGGAGGGTGTGTCATGCTGAAAAGAGCGCACAAAGTTTGACATTTCAAATAATTTTTTTTTTTTCTTCTTTCTCTTAAAGTCGAAACGAGGACAGAGCAAGCAGATATTTTATTTTTTTAAGTGTGGCTGGACGCACGCTGAAAGGCAAAGACAAAATCTTTTCTAATTGTGTCCGTATGTTGTGGAGTGTTTTTTACTTTGGCAGGTGTAAGATGGCACAAGTGATAAGTGTCTGTTGGGTCAAATAACTGGAAGCCACAGCAGCTGAGTAGTCGAATGAAACTTGAATATTGTGTTTTCAGGATGTCTTATAGCCATACTAACCAGTGATCCCTCCACTCTGACCGGTGTGTGTTGGTGGCTCCGGAGTTATTTGGTCGACCGTCACTTCCACTTAAATTCCAGTTCTAATGCTAATTAAATGTTTCCGTTCAGGACTGAAGGTTGTTCAGTGTGCGTTCAGCCCTGTCTGGCCTCAGGCGGACCCGTGGGCCCAACACCACTCTGTTATCAGGTTAATGTATGTTAATGACTATACTGTATTGACCAGGTTTGATACTGTACACGTAACAATGCATCGGTTCAGTTCACCAACAGTTCACTCACCTCAGAGTGTGTGTGTTCTCTCAAAATGGAACTAGGTTTTTGTATTTAACTGTTTGTCAATAATGAATTGTTCAGACTTGGACGTAGCCATATTTAAACTTCAGGTTTTGAGGCGGCTGAACTGGAACGTGAACTGAACCGTGAGTCGTGCCGTCGTAGCAAATTAGCCAAAGTCGGGACAGAAAAGCTCTATATAACGTTTTGATTCGTGCACGTGTGACATTGTCCTGGAAGATTATTTAATGGTTCTGATTGGGGGAAGCTGCAACAGCGGCAATACTGTGACATTTAGTTGTGTAGAGTAGTGAGTTAATAAAAACGGTCAAGATTTTTTATCTTTATACAACCATTATCCAGTGGAAATAGATTCAATGTTCTTCTGTGGCCCTCGGTGATGACAACTGCTGGAAATTAAAATATTTTGAGATTGCGTCTCCACCTGTGATCATGAGAATATCAAGGTTTACAGTGAAATCGATTTTCAGTCCACTGCAGGACCTCATTTGAAGCCGGTGTGACATCAACGGGGGCCACTGGCTTTGACCAACATTCCCCTGTTGTTCAAGTTTGGACGACCTCCTACGGCGCCACTTTGTGCCCAGTCAAACGTGGCTTTGATCACATGGTAACCAAACTGCTGCTGACCGAGTAATGATGTCAGGAGGTAAAACCTTAAACTTAAGGCTGTACGTGTTCACCAGGAACCTGTTGTATCTGTTTAATATCGGGTGTTTTGTTGAACTTGTACCATGGGCTGGATCTGAGGTTTGAAACGTTCAATAATGGGGTTGAGTATTTAACGGAATGCCATTTTATCCTGAATATCTATTATTGCCAATGTTATCAATGAACGTGCTGTTTTGTAATGAAATGCGCAGATGGCAAAGTGTTTGCTCATTTGTGTCAAATGTCTTAAGATGCATCCTGTTTTTATGAATGGAGTTCTTCCTCCTTCAGACTGAGTGTACTTGAACAGCTTGGTAGAAATAATGAGAAAAGAGGTGTTCGTTCAGGACTCTTTGTTTCTGTGATTTGATTCTGTCGCTGTCTGGTTAAAACTTTGTCTTCCTCCACCTCATGGCTTCGCCTTCTTGGCCTTTTCTTCCAAATGTCTCCAATCCTCTTTCAAAAGATGTCCTCTAACGATAACTGCCTTCTGAAGAAGCGTCAAGGTTTTAACAAGACAGCAGATATATATTTTTTTTTTAGCATCTATAAACCTACCTCCACCTGGCTGCAGTCTGGCCTGTATTGTGGTTATTTCTCTTTTTTTTGTGGTTTAAATATTGTACAGATTTTGTAAAATAAAAACTATTTTATGTAAATATTTTTGTTGTATCATAAATTATTTTGGTTTATTTTCCCTTTTTTATTTTTAAATTTGAGGATCCTCAAAGAAATGTTATGTTCTTTACCAAACAGCACTTTTAAAAAAAATGTAATTAAAGAATGAATTGAGAGTTCAACGTCTGTCTGGTTTATTACACGCATGTGCACAGTGTCATATACTGCACGTTTCCATTTAAAGAAAGAAAAGCAGAGAAATCAGCATATCTTTATACAGTTTAGTCTTATTACAATTAATGGGATTCTCGTAATTGTACAAACTAAACAATATAATACATGTAATGTATATTGGGCCTGGGTCGTTCATCTGGCTAAGTGGATATCCCAGACATCCCTCTCTCCTGAGGTGTTCCCAGGCCAGTTAGGTTATATAATAACTCCAGTGAGTTCTGGGTCTCCTCCCAGTTGGACGTCCCATGTAAACTCCCAATGGAAGTTGCCCAAACCACCTCAAGTAGTCTGACCTCCAATTTGGGGTTCATTGTCTTGCCCAAGGACACTTTGATGGAAATCAAACCACTGACTATCTGATAAATGGACAACCAAATCAACCTCTTCAGCCAATAATGATATTTAAATGAAGTTTAAAATATAGTTTTTTCATGGGTTAAGTCAGGGTACTCCTGCTTCCTCGGGGGTTCAGTTAATTGGAGAATCCTAATTGGCCGTATAGGTGTGAATGGTCGTGTGTGATTCGCAGGTAGACTCTTCAGGATGTACCTCAGCTGGTATTGGGCTCCACCTTCCCCCTGCGACCCTCAGAGGCTGTAGATAATAGATGGAGACCTTATTATAGACTTGAAGTAAGTGGAACAAAGTGTTGGTTCATGGGGATACAGGTGACCTCACATAATTCATCTAATGGGTCAATGTGAGCAGTGGGTTAATCAACCAGAACCAGTGGAAACATCTGTGTGGCTCCACTCTCCACTCACACCGATCAATACGGGTTCAGGTGGAGTTTTGAAAGGTTCAATGTAGTTATCATGATTATTGGGCAACACTTATACTTGGTATAAATACTTTCAGATAAAAGCAGGTTGAATGCATTAATATGCACAATATAGAAAATCCATATATCAATCAATAACAGATCTGTCTTTTCTCAGACTGGCTCACATCAGATATCACCTGAACTGAGAATTAAATCATCATTTCAAACCCTGACTGAACTAACAGTGCAGGTTTCAGTGGCACCATGAGAAATCCACAGTCCTTCGCTTGTCTGGGGCCCAGACTGCTCACCTTCACGCACCTGTCACCCTCGGGGGCCCCTCCCAGGTGTAGAGATATGTGACTGCTTCCTCGGGGCAAAGTATGAAGCTGCAGGAGGTGGATGTGTTGTGCAACCTGAGCTCCGTCCACGTGTCTCTCCACAGTTTCCATGTTATCTGGTTCCTGTGCGGTGTTTCTTTCAAGGTAAATTCTGGAAACCTTCTGTTTCACTGTTGTGTGTCCGGTTGATCTGATTGTCAAATATTAATTTGTTTAGACATGACATAATTCCTAACTCAAACTATAACCTAAAGTATAATAGACATTATATACTTGTAGGGGTTTAAATAATGAAATAAAAATAATAATAAGAAGAAGAATACACCTGGTTGGCTGTTTTGGTGTTTGTAATAAGAGTGAGCAGTAATTCGGACTCAAACCTTTTATCTAAAGCTTAGTTTGTTTACAAGCCAAGGGTCGACGCATGTTCCCAAACTTTGTGCATTAACAGCCGTGACTCAGCCTGAGGGGTTTGCTGAATAGGACTTTAAAACACTTTTAACCATCTTGCACACTTGTAAAAACAGCCAGAGCATAATCAATCAATCAATCAATCAATCAATCAAATTTTATTGGTGTGGCCCATATTCACGTATTAGAATTTGCCTCAAGGTCTCAATCCTCTGTATGAGGTGTGGAACTACACATTGCAGCTGCGCTAGACTGCAAGAACTGGGATTGGTCTCATCCATGTTTCTCCAGGTTCACTCTGCTCGGTTCAATGGTCGCACACATCATCTCATTTTCTTTCTATAGCTGCTTCCACACCTGAACTCTGGAGATTCTCCGCACCTCCAGGTAAAGTCTGGACCCAATTCCCTGGACTTTATCCACAGGTCATGTCTGAAAAGAGCTTATGTTGCAGTCATTTTAGTAGAAGTCATATTTATTTGCTCACACACATGTATAAGGACACACAAATGTGATGCAGACGGCGTCGGCCACTTGAGTCGATTTGAGGCAGAAGTATAAACCCGACTCAAAGATCCGGTTTCCCCTCTCCAGGCTCTGCCAGTTCATTCAGTGTGGTCTAACATTTTGGCAAAGCTCCAGTCTCTGCAGGAGTATTTCCTCATATTTGCCTCGAACTTTCAATCCTGTGTTTCTCTGTGCCTCAGGTTCTAGATTCCTGTCCTGCCTGTTTGTAAACCTCACCCTGCTGCTCAGCTACTTCCTCTGAAAACCCAGAACATCCCGCTTCTCCGTCAGCCAAGTCCCCCGAATGCGTTGGATTATTTCAGAGACTCAAGTCAAAGAGTTAGATGTTGTATTAAGCAATGTAAAGATGGTGGCAGAGTGTGTGTGTGTGCAGGTCAAGGTGAGCGAGTGGATGTGACCGCCATGTGTGTGTGATAGCAGCGAGCAGATGCAGTAAAAGCCTTTTCATGTGCGAGCGACAGATTAGGTTTGTTGTTTTATGAACGAGTGCAGGGAGAGGCCTGATAATGAGTCTGCTAACTACACACAACCACACACTGTTAAAGACATCTAGTAAGATTGTGTTATTACTTCTTACATGTGCGACTGACTCATACAGGTTCATATCAGAGTTTATAATGTTTCACCTTCATTCCTCTATAATCCTGATCAGATCAGGAAAACTACAGAACCCATTTTACAATCCTGATTAATATTAGATATAAGATATTACCTCTTATCTTTCTCAAGTTATTTCAATCACATGATAGAAAACACTTCATTAAAAGTGACCTTTCACGTTGAACTTGTGAATTAAAGTTACGCAGAAATTTCATATTGATATGTTTGACTATTAGTTGTGAGCGTGCAAAATATTGTCAGTTTGTGTGTTTCGATTATTTAAAATAGTTAGTGCGTGAGTATTATTGTTGTAGTTGTGAAAGCTGACCTTTAACGTGTGATGTTCACAGGCGGCATCATTCCCGGTCGATGTTTTTCTGATCCGTTTCTGTTTTTCCAGAAGTAAAGGAAGTATTTAAACTTGTGAGGACGTCCTTTATGTGTCCACAAAGGTAATTGTGACCAAAGAAATGTAAAATAGATAGCAACAGAAAACGAGCTAATAAAATAAACTGTAAAGAAGCTAAAAGTGGCTTTTCTTGCTTTTAAGCTCAACACTTTTTTTATTTTTTTGCTTCCCCCAGGAAGAGGGAAACTTTATTTATTCAGGGCCACAGAGCTGAGTGCATGGTTTAGTGTGTGTGTGTGTGTGTGTGTGTGTGTGTGTGTGTGCGTGTGTGTGTGACTGACTGTTTGCTTCTAATGTGGTTCAGTGACCCACATATTCTGACTCAGAGAGAGAGAGACAGTGGGGAGGGATGGAGAGATGGAAAATAGAGAGAGAGTAGAACAAAGAGATTAGAAGTCAATATAGAAAAACAGATAAGACAACAAGATAAAAAACAATATCTGCTCACTATGGGTTTTTCAAATAGTTAACATTTTAAAAATACAGGTCCTCTGTGTGTTAATAGCGTTTAGCAGCAGATTCGGCTGCGTGTGGCAACATGTGGCTAAATAAACAGCCTCTGTAGCTAAGCAACAGATCGAAACAGCCCTAAATGCTTCAAGGATAAATAAATAAAGAGATAAAGTCTTTAACTGAGAGCCACTGTTTAACTCGCGACAGTTGGAGAGGATATTTTCGGCACGACTGACCAAACCAAAAGGCTGTTTAGGATTCAGACCATAGACTGTAAATAAAGATGGACGACGTGTCCGTTGTACCAAACTGAAGCCAAAGTAGATATGCCTAAGTGACCGTGGTGTGAGGCCACGGTATCAAGGTCCCGCTGACCAATCACGAGTCAGTCTCAGCTGTCAATCACAATGTTTGAACTTGTTTTTATGGCATCAAATAACCAATTCAAATCAAATGTATCAGTAAAATGAACAGCGGATGGTCATTCCAAAACTTTTTGGACTGAACGGAAACCGATGAGATGAGGAACAGAATCATCTCTGAGGAGAATATTTGTAACATGACTTTCTATTTGGGAAGTTTTCCATCTGCTGACCTCCCTTCACCCGAGAGAGAATTCAGAATTCAGTCCAGTTTCTCTGCTGATGAGTCTTGTCTGAGTCTTTCCTGACCATATTTAAAAATACAGAGAGTGTGAAAACTTCATAAAGTCATAAAATCACACAGTTCATCTGTCGGACAGTCGATGCGTAGCAGCTGTCGACCAACATCCTCTTCATCATCCTCTACATCATCACGCTGAGATGTTAAATCCAACTTTTTGCCTGGATGTGACTCAACAGCCGGTAAATCGACAGTCTTTCTAGGTTGTTCCACGGCTGACGCAGCTGCCCTACATTCCCCTCATCTGTAACCCATTACCCACAAACCTTTGCTCTGGTGGCTGGCCAGGAGCCCCCCCCCCCCAGAGGGCCGCCAGCCAACAATGACGATGCATTTCCCGTCTGCATGTCACCGACTTCAAGACTCATGTAAGGCTATTATATCAGAGCTGTGTCACAGACACGGGATCCTGAGCTGGGCTGGCCGGCACAGACTGTGTGAGTGTGTGTGTGTACAGAGCCGGTGGGGATGTCAAGAGAGTGTGTTTGCCTTTGTGTGTGTGTGTGTGTGTGTGTGTGTGTGTGGGTGTAGTTGTTCTATAAACAAGTTACACACAGAGAAAATTAGCGTCATTTCCAGCTTGAAGTAAAACAGCTTCACAGTCAAACTCGTGACCTGGAGCCAAATGAGCGAAGTGAGCGGAGACACAGCGTCAGAGTGCGTTCACGTGTAAATGTGAGGGACGGAGGTGCAGCACCTGTCGCAGGTTTTCACCTGGTAGTTTAAACACTTGTTTACGTTGCCTGTTTGCTCACACTCCATTTAGCTCCTCCCCTCTTGCGTCGCTGACCTCCTCCGATCCATCAAACGTGTGAAAGTGTTCTCACCGACACATCGTTAGCATGCTAAAGGAAGTAGTCAACTGTCTGTCTCACACGTCGGCTGCGAGGTCACAGAGACTCCGCAGAGTCTGCTTCCTCAAACTCTGACCTGACTCGTGTTTCCACGCAGCCGACGACGAGCAGATGATGTTACTGCAGCTATTCCCAACGTCATGTCAGCGGCGCTAGAGTTGAAATGCGAGGAAGTAAACGAAACACTGACGACATCTGAATAAGACGTTGTTAAAACCCAAAGACACAAAGAGCTTCACACCAGCAGCAAATTAAAGTCGACCAATTCAACGAGATTAAACATGTAAAATATAAAGTCTTGTGGGATCTCTGGACTCAGTTCTTGTTGTTGACAGTGTGCAGTTACATAAGATACGAAATAAAGCAACAATTCAGGTAAAACTCTATCAGCTGTTTGATGAAGGGAGGATTTAAAGATGACTCAGCAGGCGTGGGCAGGTTCCTGAGTGACTCCAGAAAAGACTAATGCATGATTCTAAATGCAGGTCAAGTGTGCTGAAGCTTTCAGACCAGTTCTGTAGTTTGTTACCAACCATGAATGCAGGACGGTGCTCTCAGACCTCTGGAGCCCACAGTTTATAATGTCACTCTGCTGGAAGTTCACGTTAAACGTTTCAATTAACCTATAAAAAAACCTGAATCGCTGTGAGACCAGCGCTGAGGCGTCAGACGTCATGTTTCCAACGCTCGTCGCAGATTTCACAACACGATCACAGGATCCGAGCACAGCTTGGTCTCCTATAAAAGTCTACGAGAGAATATTCACTAGCGTTTAATGTACTTCAACATACAGGAAAACATTATACGAGCAATGCTGCCTTTTGTATTTCCTGACAGCAGATATTTTCCACTTTGGTTACATTTAAACACGTTTCCCGCACTTATATCTGTGTGCAGCACTTTTTCTATCACACATCCCTCACACACGCGATTGGAGGAGCTGGGAATCGAACCACGGAACTTCTGGTTAGTGGACGACCCGCTCTCTTGTGAATTGTAAGTGAGTAAAGAAGAATGCATCGAACACATTACCCACAATGCAACTTCACCTCCAGCAGTGTGGTATGGAGATTTGGGTTTGTTATGCTAAGAGGAGCTCATGTCGACTCAAGCAGAGATGGTCGTCCTCAGACCAAAACTGACTTAGCTGATCCGTGCAGCTTCTTCTAAAACCCACAACTGGACTTCACCTTTAAGTTCTATAACATACTGGGTTATTCTTTTTGTGAATCAATGTTCCCGCTACTTTACCATAAGCACCTGAACGTACCACAGAGGAGATTTTGACCCAAAATGTGACACATAACGGATTCGAGTTCTTTTCACATCCTCGTCAGTTCATTTCCATACGATACTGAAACCAGCACAGAACAGAGAGATTTGGAAAATCACTTGATGACTGTAAAACCTCATGACCTCTTTACGGTGCTTCTTGATTTGGACCATTTGGCCTCACCCACAACAAACTCTCTCCCGCTACCGTCGCTTTGTTATTTAATTGAGACGCTGTGATGTGACACATCCACTCCACAGTTGAACCTGACACTCGCACTGCGGCCGTGCACTTTGATCAGGCTGATACCTTTATCAGCTGCTCTTCACAGAATCGGGGTGAGCGGGTTCCTGCGAGCAGCGAGGGGAGGTCCCAGTGAGCGTGAAGCTCTGAGTGGAAAAACAAATGCGGAGGCTTTAAGAATTCCCCCCCCCCCCCCATGACATCTGACTGGTTTCCTCTGTGGTTTGCATGAAGGGAGAGAGAGAGAGAGAGAGAGAGAGAGAGAGAGAGAGAGAGAGAGAGAGAGAGAGAGAGAGAGAGAGAGAGAGAGAGAGAGAGAGAGAGAGAGAGAGAGAGTTTAGTTATCTGGTCCGACATCACTTTTATGATGGATCAAGTACTTTGAGTCTGGGTCGGCTTCATGTTCACACTGACTCACACACACAGGTTAACAGGAGTTAATATTGACTGACAGGTAACTCATTCACTGGACAGTTTTGGTGACATCATCATCACTCTGTCAATCTAATTATGGGGACTCTGGTGCGTTGACTCCTCTTCCTGACGTATTAAATCCACTTTTCCTTTGATAGTATCCTGGAGATGAACCTAAATGTGGATGTAAACCTGAGCAGTGCTGGGACTCTGCTGCTGGTTGGAGTTAGATGGTATTAATCTCCCTTCTGTCTGCGCTGAGCAACACTGGAGAAGGGGGGGGGGGGGGGGGGTAAAACTCCTTCCAGCAGCTAATCCCACTTTGTAACTCATTAGTCTCCTGCACTTTCTCTGTCTTTGTCTCTCGGGGACGCCCGGTGAGACCCCCCGCCGCACCAATAAATCCACTCAGTGTTCCCTGGTGAAGTGGGTGAGGAGCCTGAAGTTGTGCTGCAGAGCTGTTCAGATGTTAAGAGGCCATTAGGCAGTCTGCTCCTCAGAGGGGATCGGAGCCAGAGGAGTCCTGCAGCCCTGAAGTCGGGTTTCATGCACATGCAAAAACGCTGGTCGTTCCCTCAAGCATGTGAAGGACGGATCGGACCAAGACACCAACACATTGATGATCACTTCCTCATTGTCTTAATTTGATTATTGCTTATTAACCGCTGCTTTGTAATGACTCATGTTGCTGAGTCACACTCTTCATGCTTGACAGGGATTCCCCCCCCCCCACAAAAGATAAAATCTCAGGTTTGTTCTCACTCATGTCAGTGTCACATAAAAAGCTCCTATCCAGGTTTGTGGAGTTTCTTTCCTTTGCACTTTGGCAATTCACACATAACAAGAAGAGACAGTAATGACAAATAGAAACAAACACACACAGAGTCCCTCAATTACTGTCACAACACACTGCGACAATATCAGTGCTCAAGACGAAACACTGATTCAGATACATATATATTTAATTTCCATGTAATCGCCCTGTCTGTTCAATATACAAATGAAATGTTTTAACTACAATTTCTCCCATCACCCGTTAAAGTCGATTTAAAAACCTGTAAATGAACCAGCATCACGCTGTGATCTGCTGCTTCAACTTTATAGTATTGACACCAAGGATGAATTATAAACCACCATGTGGCTTCTTCACTTCCTGCTCTTCCTCTTTCCGTGCCCTGAAGCCACGACCACCCAACCCCCACCCCCCCGTTTAAAACCCCCGAACGTTAGGGGCCTCGTCGGTCACCTACAGGGGCCCCGGGCCACATCACAGCTCAAATAAAACAATAAAATGGGACAAACGCACCAAATAGTTGGTGTAATTACGAACCTCCTTTGGCTGATTACCCCCCCGAATTTCACAGACACTTTCTAAACTTTCAGGAGATTTTTCTGGCGTCGGTCTGAACTGTATCTTCCTCAAGAGGCTGCAGATGATGAAAGTTTTTCTTTACGTCATTGATTCAGTCATTTAACAGTTTTATCCTTTACCTTGCAGAAATCTCATTTTTATTTATATCTATTACTTTTTCACTTTGATCTGCACAAAAAGATGCTGGAAGAAAACAAAATGATTTTCTTTACTTCCTGATCAATGTGAAGGGAAGGAGGAGGCGATGAGGAGACACACGAGTGAAGCACGTAAATACAATCAAACCTATAATCAACGTTAACGTGTAAATAAAGTGGGAGTTTGTTCTTTGTGCAGTTGGAGTTGATTTCACGGTTGTCGGACGCAGCTGCTCATCCTGACCGATGAGGCCTGTTGGTGCACGTCTGCTCCTGTGTGACCTGACTGGAGGAGTAACTGGTTTATCCTGTGGTTCTCTCTCCCTCGACTGCTCTTATCTAAGTTTCCCCACATTCCCTCACACAGAAACTATTTCCTCCTGATAGAGAGCTGAGCTCGCTCCCTGCTCTTTATCCTGCTGCTTGGACTGGTTTGTGATTAAAGGTTGTAGAGTATTCATTGAATTGTTAGACAGACAAACAATACACACATTTAAAATAGCTTTCAATGAAAGTATAATGGGACTTATGTATAATGGGAAAACCCCTTTCAGTGTTTTCAATTTTAAATTGGGAGAAACCTTTGAAAAATGGGTGAAGGGCTTGTAAAATAAAATAAATGTATTGACAAAGGTAAATACTGGATATTTGCATCAGACATGACCTCTGTCGTCCCAGGTTTTATTTGTATTTTGCTTTATTTGTTTTATTAACGAACAAGACAGGATTTCTCGGTAGGGGGACGTTTTACTGGAAGAGCTCGTGTTGCATTTCTAGGAAAGTGTGGCAAGGTCAACAAGTTTTAACCGTTGCTGTTGTTTGCAGCAGTTTGTCTGTTGGGTTCGTCTCAGGTATTTTGGCCTGTAAGAATGATGAAGATAAATTACAGATTTAAACAAATGATCCATAAATTCTCCGCAGACTTTAAACGAGATCTTTGAATCTGAGCAGTCCCTCCAACTGCTGAAATGAACGAAGCCGTCGTGATGATGCCACTAATGTGAGACTTCAGACAGATTCCCGGTGTTCTGGAATCAGAGGCGTGACGTGTGACACAACAGTGTCAATGTTGGTCCCCCCCCCCCATGTCGGCTCGTCCTCTTACAGAGACGTCGATCTGCCTCTAGGAGGGAAAACAATGTCCCCACTACATGTTAATACAGAACATCGACTCAGAATGAAGGTCTAACATTCACACCTTCACCAGGGTGACTGAAAGGGGGCTTGAGTTGTTCTCTCCCGTCTCACTTCACTCATTTGGCAGGTTTGTCTACGTGTGAAAGTTTTTTTCAAATTCAGACGCTGCTCCTCTGCTGTGAGACGACCGTTATCTTCTTTTAGACTGAGAGGAAAATGCCTCAGAAAACATCAGAGACCCCACACGCCTCCTCCACCTCTTACTGTAAGACCTGATGTGCTGATGGGAACTGAAGACGGAACTGAAAGTGGGCTTCAAGTGTGTGTGTGTATGTGTGACTGTGTGTGTGTGTGTGTGAGGAAGTCAGCAGTGGGCTGGGTTGGTTGTGGTCGTGTCTGATTGGTAACGGCCTCTTCACACACTCACACCAGCAGCAGCAGCCTCCTCGTTTATGTCACTGCGCTAAAACCTCGAATCTCATCATTTTCCAAAAACAAGTCTTGATTATTCCTGCTCTGGTGTGGACCCCTCAGTTCAGGAGGAATCTCGATATTCCAACGTGAAGATTTCAACTTTGTGGAAACCTTCGAAGGACCCATTAAGAACATTTCATATATCTGCCAGTACATTTCAAATGGGATCGATTCTTAAGATGTTATCAAACACATATGACTAAACTAATGTAATTGAGGATTTAAACTAAATGATACAATTGATTTATCTGCACATTACGTTAATAATTAATCAATTATTTTATCGGTTTGTGTCTAAGACGACATCGTGAAACGTGTTGTATTTAAAAACAGTGGCTAATAAAATTGCTGATGCAGTTCAATTGTAAACACATGCAGCTTTTTAACACCTGAGCCGTGCAGAAGAACCCTTAGAAGACTTCAGAACAGAAACCGACACGGACCAGATGAGCTTTACCTCCGACTGAACCACCACGAACCACAGAGCAGATAAAAAACAGCTGATACAGGTCATTTAACGATTTGTTTACTCGCCCCGGAGCAGCTCGTAAATCTGACAACACAAGATGCAGGAAAAATCCCATTTCTCCCATTCCGACCTTTTCTCTGCTCTCCAGCGATGCTAACATTAAAAAAAATGGAGGTGGGGATGAGAATTTATCGCACACGAGTGCAACTTCACATTCAGTCCCATCGCTGCTCCGTGCATTCTTTACAGTGTGTGTGTGTGTGTGTGTGTGTGTGTGTGTGTGTGTGTGTGTGTTCGACACCCCTTCCACAATCAGCCAGCTTGTCTTCACTTGTCTCCACTACAGGATGAAAGACATTTGTCGAATATCAAACAACCTGACACTCACACAGACTCGCACCTCCTCCTCCTCCTCCTCCTCCTCCTCCTCCTCCTCTTCATCACACTGCAGCAGGACATATCTGAGTCCTCTACATTCGTCTGACGGCTGCAGTGACTCTTTACATGTCAGTAGAAACACGTGACACTGTCCTGGTTGCTGAAAGTCACGGTTGAGGTGAAATGTATTATTTTCTATATCAGAACAGCAAATTACAGCTTGAATACCAAGACCAGTATCAGCACTATCAGCCTTTCCTCCTGGAAACTATGGGAATGAGCCAAGACTTAAAGATATTGTTCTTAAATTGTTCCAGATTTTTCTTTTTCCTCCCTTCCTGTTTTTAATTGGATCTCTTCTCTGATTGTTCCTCACATTTTTCTGTCTTCCACGTGTTTTATCGACCTCGGACAATGTCTCTGTAAAACCAGGTCACAGCCAGTCAGGGACACATCGATCTTTATCCAAAAAATGGGTCAGGAGTTTCACACATGAAGAACACACTGGAAAGTGTTTAAACTAAGAACAGCGGCCTCTTGTTTCCCTCCCAGGTTAGAAGGAGCAGGTCGTTCTCAGTAGCACAGTTTTCACATTATCTTGTTCTGAAGATGCCTTTTCACCTTTTCAACTCTTCTGCTCTTCAGAGTGCAGAGACCAGCACATGAAGGATGAGTGTGAGGTGAAGTGAGTCACTTACTGACGTCGTGGGTCAGGTTACACTGAGTCCAGACCCTGGAGTCTGTCTACTGAATACGTCCTTTCTGCTCCTTTTGCACCTTTTCATTACTATTCTTCCCCTTGTTTACTTTATTTTCTTCACTTCTTCTTCTTAATTGTTCACAAGACTGTAAAATATCGAAACATCTGCCAAATGTAAACTACTTTAGTCCCTCTGCTACAATCCTGTTGACACTGATAAGCCACAACAATAAATCTGGTATCTGGTGTTCATGCCTATAACTGGTCGTATTGTATGGCATCCCGGTTTACACACACACACACACACACTCACACACACTCACACACACTGGTGGGTGTGGATCTTTCAGGCTGTCAGGTTGATGTATGGAGGACAGATGGATAAACACAGAGACACAAATCACTTTTACTTGTGCAACTCTCCTGTTGTTCACGTTTGACTTTATGTATTTTTCTCTATTCAAACGAAGCCTCAGTTTCTGCCGGACGCGTAGTGTCTCAGGTCAGAATCCTTACGAAACCCATTTAAATAAAACTCTTGGTGTGGATTAGTGTGGATTTCCTCGTGAGCTGTGATTGACAGATGAAGCACTCTAACTCCGTTGGTACCGTTGTGTTCAGATACGCTGCTGCTGCTGCCCGACACCTGGTTTGAGCCTGAGATGGATAGAAACTTGTTGTTAGCATGTGGCCAAATGTCCTGTAGCCTCCCAAATGGCTGCAACATCTTCAGCAGTCAGTGCAGTGAAGGATGACTGCACAGCTGCTGCAACACGCACACACACACACACACACACACACACACACACACACACACGCACACACCTGCTACTAAGCACATACTGTATAACATTTGACATTCGACCTTATGAACGAAAATTAAGTTCTTGGTGCACAGAGAGACACAGAGCTGCACACACACACGCACAAACACTATCACGTGCACAACTGACACAGATGCACACACTCACACACTGACACAGTTCTGAACAGACAAGGAGGTGAACACTCTGGGAAGTCTGGAAGCTAATGGACGATACAGACAGACAGACATAGAAAGATAGAAGTGGTCTGACAGACTGATTTGTGGAACTGAAGCTGGGGACAGGTGAGGGGTCGGTTTCATGTTAAACTGATATGTGACAGTGTGTTTGCACACAGCATGACAGGTGTGTGTATGTGTGTGTTGGGTCTCTCATCACAAAGACACACACACACACACACACACGCTCAGTGGGATCCTTGTGTCCGACAGCAAGACGAATGGAGGCGACAGATGGACTCATAACTTTTACTTTACAAAACAGTGAGTGTGGAAATAAGAGAGAAGTGTGTGTTTG
This sequence comes from Verasper variegatus, assembly GCA_026259375.1. Classification (NCBI taxonomy): domain Eukaryota; kingdom Metazoa; phylum Chordata; class Actinopteri; order Pleuronectiformes; family Pleuronectidae; genus Verasper; species Verasper variegatus. The sequence continues at coordinate 24,972,898 of CM048040.1, read as the reverse complement.
TGTGCGTGCGGGAGACAAAGAGTTGGTTAGAGACAGGAGGAGGGTGAGAACTCGAATATAAAGGACGAACACATGTTCCCGTCCAGCACCAATGTTGGTTGAATAGAAAACACACAACGTAGTCAACTTTCTTACAACGCTGCAATAAATACAATTTGAAGACACGATGGAGTTATGGTGGCACTCTCTCATATCACAGACAGTCCAGGACGTCAGTGGACATGTGTGGAGACGATGTGTGTGATGAGCGACTGTCTTGAAGTTTTCTTTCAGCAATTTATAAATATTTATCCTGCAGATTACAGAACTGCTTTTCCCAGCGGGAGGCGAGTGTGCACAGACTGTGAATAGAGACTGTGAATAGCTAATCTAGTGAGGACACTGCTTCCATTCTGAGTCACTTCACTGTCAGGACTTAAGCTGACCTCAGGGGGTCAAGGGGGTGGGGGGGTGGGGGGGTGGGGGAGATTTGTGGGTGAAAGGGTGAGTTAGGTGTTGAGGGTATTGGGAAGGGGGGTGGGGGGGTCACCAGCTAATGATCTTAAATCCGTGACAGGTCAAAGGTCTTCTGAGGATCCACTTCCAGGACACAATAGAGTCCTGTTCTCCCTCCGAGCTGGAGGAGTCCGCTCGGCCGCAGAGCGCCGACCTTTGAGCAGCAGAACCTCCTGTGGAGACCGTCAGAACCTTCAGTCGCTCATTTCATTCATAATCACTGCAGCAATATTGCATGTTGCAATCGCAGCAACAGCTGAGGCAGATGAGCGGGACTCGGTCATGGCGTCGGCACGGAGACATTCATTAGGTCTCTGGTTTCCCTCGGGCATCTTAAAGCTAAGATCATTAAATCCCTCATGAACTGTGTTAAGCTCAAGTCATGTTTCACAAAGGGTCGTAACTTAAGATGCTCTCAGGGATGATCAGAGATTATCGAGTGGCTCCTTCCTCTTCAGAGCCAAGAGCGTCTCTGGTCCCGTTCAGACCTGATTTTAACGTCGCATCAGAATGTGACTCGATTGACCACTTGTGATTGGATCTCACCCCCCCCCCCCCCCCCGCTTTACATATAAACAAATGAAGCTTCAACTGGATCGTATAATCGTACAACTCCCTCCAGCCATGGTGCATGTCCCACAGGTGTCTGAGGGAAAAGTGTGAGGTGTTAACAGGTGTTCGCAGCTCGCAGCGCAGTTTGTGACGACAGCTGCGTTCAACAGATTCTCCTTCTTCTCCTTCTTCTTCTGCGTCTTTTTTAAAGCTGTTGGCAAACACCTCTGTGGTGCATCACTGCCTCCAACTGGAATGAGGCTCGTGGAAATGCGCAAGCGTTGAATTGCCGCACAAACGCAGACTTTCAGCTACAGAGCAGCGTGTGCAGCCGGGACAAGTCCGCAGCTGTCCACGGACGCAGAGGCGGAAAGGTTGGTCCGAGCCGGAGTTCACAGACATTCCTGTGTTTTGATGGCCCCAGAGTTTTCTGAGGAGTGCTTTTGTGTGTGTGTGTGTGTGTGTGTGTGTGTGTGAGAGAGCACTTGAGCTCTGAAGGCAGCAGTGTTGAACAGGAGCACCTCTCTGCAAACCCAAGTGTGCATGTGTGTGTGTGTGTGTGTGCGTATGTGTATTTATAAGTCCCACTATGAAATTACAGGGACGGGTTTGAGGAGTGAGGAGGTCATGTTTGTGTGTGTGTGTCCTGCTCGTTGCAAACTGCCCATAAAAAATTATAGGGCCTGAATGTGGGTTTATAGAAATGTGCAGTGTGTTAGTGTGAGTGTGTGTGTCTGTGTGTGTTTATAAATGTCCCATAACAGTCTGTCAAATTATAGGGAGAACAAAGGAGTGTGGATACACAAACACACAAATGCAGTGTGTGTGTGTGTGTAATCACAATTTCAGACATCTTACTGTAATGTGAGGAATGTCTGTCTGTCAGAATCCTTTGGTTCAATCTACTTGCAACATGAATGTGTGACATGTTTTTAATAAAGCGACAAGCCGCCTGGGGCTCATCGAGGTCAAGCTGCTGTCAGACACTGAAGTCATTTTCCTGACCTTTTTTTCCGAAAGAGGCTGCATGTGAGGAAGCAACCGTCCGACTCAGTGGCTTTGCATGTTTACCAGAACTTTCCCTCAAATGTCCCAGTGAGTCCATGTGAGAATGCAGCAGGAGAAAATGTCCAGAAGTGTGTTGACGACGTTTCTAACATCCTCGAACAATCTCGGGACGCAAAAGACGAAGAGGATACGGAGAAGGACGTCTTATATTGTTTGTTTTCCATCGCTGAAGACTTTTACTTCACATTCACAGACACTGACAGTCGTGTTGTCTGTTGATTGGACGGCAGGCGGCTGAGATTAGTGGAAAAACTCAACATTCATTCTACAAACAACACAATGGTCTTTTGATGGAAAACAGCAGTTTGTAATTTAGTTAAAAGTTTAAATTACACCTCAGTTGTCAGTGGCGTTATTGTGGAGAGTTTCCCACAGTGTCTTTGTGACTTGTATCCTGCAGACATGAGCTGCTTTCAGACACTGATGGTTTCCTGCCTGCCTGGAGGATGAGTGATGACGGAGGTTTCCTCAGGGGCCCAGCAGGCTACAGGCTACACACGAAAACACCTTTTTAAAACTTCAAAATAATATCATGCACATTACCTTTCATGCAGTCCAACTAAAAGGACAAAGACAATTCATGTCCACACCATGTGCAAAAGTTCACATACCTGTGTCCCAGTAGTGAACAGTCTCCTTGGTTCAGACACATTTCCCTCAGCATTGCACTGCAGAGTAAAAGCACATCGTCATTCTCCGTCCACACTAATATGTTTTCATTTTAAAACGATCTCCATACGCACAGCTGGTGTAAACAGGAAGCAGATTGAACATAACGTAAACAGACGTTTTCAGACTTTTCTCTGGTGAATTGGCTCCGAACCTTCTCCACAGTTTCAGTTTCCATTTTTTACTTTTACGTCTCAGCATCAGTGGAACAAATAAAAGTCACTCGTCAAAAGTTTAAAATCACCAAAACACTTTCTGCAGAGAAACCCCAGAATGCAAAGCCTCTAATTGTAATTTGATTAACTTCACAGACGACAGAAGTTTTCTTCCAGCAACTTAGTGACTAGTTTCCAATGAAGCATCTTCAGTGTACCACTCGCCAACATCAACCCCACAGAGCATGTTTTTTTTCAGGGGAACACATCAAACATGTGCCCTGCATTACTTTCTCAGAAGCAGCCATATTTTCCTGGTATGTGTCCCACTCCTCGAACCCCCCCCGCCGCCCCACCACTCATAACCACAATCCTCAGCAGCATGGCGTTTCCAATGTGTTTTTGGGGTAGGTATAGAAAGGGGGGGGGGGGGCTCTTTAAAGCTATGGCCTTTATAATCTGCAGGGGCCCTAACTGTTCAGGAGAACTCCCTCTCTGTTCTGTATTGTTGAGTCTGTTTTGAGGTCGGACCTTGAAAGCGTCCTGACTGGTAATCAGCAGTTTTTAAGATGATCAAACGGCCTCCATTATGACGGAGGACAATAGAGCTGACAGGAGATTGGTGGGGGGGGATGGAATGTTGGTGGGGGGGGCGGGGGGCAAGAAAGGATGACAATAGATTTCCTCTTTCTTTCCCTCCTCACTTGTTCTTTCCTTTTTCCTCTCTTAGCCATTCAGTCTTTTCTCTTTCCATCCACCACTGGGCTGTTCACCAAAATAAAAGTCCTGGAGCTGTCACTCCAGCTCAGACTGTGCACGTTAAAAGTGAACACGCGTCACTTTTAATGTGGGTTGTTGGAGTTTAGTGTACGCTCAGGAAAATGTTTTACAGCACAATGTGTTGAAATTCGGTTAGTTTAAACTCTCGAGGGTCTCATCTGTGCAGGAACCAATTAAAACCTGATTGGGTTCGTACAAACGTACTTACTGTAGTAGTCGCTGGTAAAACATGAGACGGCTGCTGTTAAATCTGTCATAGGCAGAGAAATCCATATGTGACGTCTCTTTGTCTTCCACATTGCACATGTTGGGTCCATATGTCTGCAGCAGTTGTGTCTTTTTTGGACGTTTGCCATGTGGACGATGTGTTCGAGCGCCTTAAATAAAATGTAGCGTGAACAGTTTCCGCAGTAACTTGTGTGTGTTTCAGAGCAGTAATGAGATTTTGACACTGTGACACTTTGACGAGAAGATCAAATGGAAATCAATCTGTCTTTGTTTTGGACTCCATCACTGTCCCTTCGTTCACTCGTGTCATCTGCAGTGTTGTGGAAATTCAAGCACTTATTGGAAACGCTGATTTTCCCGTTACAGTTAAAAAAAACCTGCTTCCTGATTGGTTCTTATCAGTTATGACTCATCTAGGGCTGAACGATAAACATTAACACTTCTTATCAGTAACATTTCCACCTCTTGTTGGTCCCAGACATAAATAATAATCCCAGGTTCCACTTTGTTGTTTCTGCCACATATATATTTTGTGCATCTAAGCAACCAACTGCAGTTATAGTCAATCTACTTCCTGTTTACACCGGTGCACTTATGCCCCGAACATGAATGGTCATGTGATATGTGTGTGTTTGCATTAATGGAGAATGTCTGTGCAGTTTTCTGTTTGAACCCGACCGAGTCTGAGAGAAAACTGACTGAGCACCACTCAAACCCAACAGGCTGTTGGTTCTTTCTGCCTGAACCCAATGTTACCTGCACTGTAAAACATTAAGCCACATTATCCACACTCTAGTCTGGTCGGACATCGTTTTAAAACTAGTGGGTCTGTATATAATTTCAAGTAGTTTTTAAATTGTACTAATAAATACTTCATGTGTTTGTTTAATCTCTACACAAACAGTTATTATGTGGATGTTTTGGTGTGTGTACAAAAATAGCTCCAACACACCAACATGCATGTTTGTTTTGTAAAGTTCTCAGCGATCATGGAACTAAAAGTCCAAACTCATGGAAAGTGAACAGAGAGTTTGAACCAGACCCGACTTCACGTTGCTCGAAAAAGAAAAATGCCTCCAACTTTAAAAGCGGTTAAAATGTGGTTATTGGAGTGGATGTAAACAGAGAGTGAGACCACCTGTTGAACTCCCAATATCCAGAAGACAGGAACTGTTCCAAGAAACACACACACACAAAACACACACACACACACACACAAAACACACACGCACACACAAAACACACACACACACACACACACACAAAACACACACGCACACACAGAGTGTTCATGCCTGCATGTTAAGTGTGCTGCTGCATGTGAGGGAAGAACAGGGTGTGAATTCAACCACTTTCGTCCTGACCAATAGAACTGAGGGGAACCCTCTCTCTCCGGCCAATAGCTGCTGAGCAAGCTCTGCTCTCGGCCAATAAGATGCTGAGGAGAAAGAAAGAAAGAAAGAAAGAAAGGCTTTGAACATGAGGAAAAATAAAGATTTTTTAAAAGATATTTGTCAGTAAAAAGGCAAAGAATAAGAAATATAAACACATTAACAAAAGTTAAGATGTAGTATATAACACTAAAAATACATGATTTTGAGAGTAACATTGGAAAGTTGGTCTTTTATGTTAAAATAAGGAATATGGAGCATCTTGTTATATTACCAATTTCCACTTTATTCTCATAATATTATGACTTTAAGTCATTGAATTACTACTCTATTCCCATAATCCAACTTTTTTGTCTTAATATTACAACTTTATTCTCTTAATAATAATGTTCAGCTCAAGAAAACCACCTGTTTCATTTCGTATGAAACAGTATTTATTTTTATCAGTGATCCCCAGTCTGACTGTGAGTAAAAACAGAACAAAACCACCTCTTGTTTGTTTGTCAAACCGAACACGTCCGTGTCGACTTCTCCTTCATCTGACAGCTGCACCGGTGACAAATGTTCCGACAGCAAACTGTGAATTACTTCAAAACTTTAAAAGACCCTTTTCCACCTTCAGACCAGTGTCGACGACCACACGCTCACAGAGGAGGAAGCAGGGACTTTATTTCTCAATGGGAGATGAACAGTTCTTCTCAAAACATAAAGAATAACTTCAGACACTTATTTAATATTCATGGGTTTTTCACACCATGTCTACAAACTACTGAACAGGATTAAAAACTCCAACACTCCCGCTGTGTTGTGCACGTGTGAAAGACAAACTCTGGATAAACTCCGCAGCCGGTTCTCAGGATTTTACCCACAGGTCATGTGTGAAGTCCGTTTGTTGCAGCTGAACAGAGAATGTTTGGGTTTCTCTCTGTTTTCTGATGTTAAAATGTGTTTTTCATGTTTTGGCGTCAGCAGGTTTCCATCCATTCAAACATGATCTGCACTTATCATATTCAGGGTCCCGCGGGGGGTTCTGGGGAATTTCCCAGCATGCACTGAGGCTCCCATTGCGTCACGGTACTGATCCGAACACATACACCCATAACACACCCAGAATGACTTATATGCTTCATAAAGCAACTAAACACACACACACACTCCTCTCTCTCTCTCTCGCTCTGGATAATTGTAATTTCGGTACTTAGTTTTTATTCAAATAGAAACTACGTGAACCGTTTCTTTTACTTCTCACCTTCAAACCTCCATAACCTCAAACCTCAAACAGTTTCTCAAACCAGGTCACAGGTCTGTTACTGAAAGACAATAAACTGCACCTCAGTGGGTTCAGGACCTTAAAGGTATTGTTCCATTCAGTAAGTAGATGATTAGACCAGATTTATATTTTGTCCTTCTACACCTATATTTGATGTTAAGAGTCTTGAGTCGATGTTAGAATTCGTTATTTCAGTGCAGAAACAGATTCCTCCTCAGTGTGAGTCATTTGTAATTCTGTGTAATAACGAGTTGCAGTGTTACACCCAATAACGTTTCATTTGGTCCCTCCACACCGTTCTGCCTCTTCTAAAAACCCTAAGTGTCTGTTTTTAGGGAGCACAGTCAGTTTATTAGTCACAGGGGTGGAGCGGGGGGTCTTCTCCGCCTGTCACCATGCGCCCTGTGGCTCTGGAGGTTTGTGGAAATGACTCAGGCGACTCAACTTGAGTTTCTGGATTTCACTTCTGGGGACAAATCTCTAGTTTCAAGCTGGAGGTGTAAAGTTGTGGGTGTTTGTGTTGCACGGAGCGGCTGCTGAGAAGATGTGATGGAGTTGTATCATGGTCTAATGAGAGAGAACAGCATCCTCACACAAACAGCAAAATGTCATTTTAACGTTACTTAAAATGTGTTCTTTTATATGATATATTTATTTTTGTTAACATGTTTTTGTTTTGTATCTATATTGTATGTAAAGCCCTTTGCGCTGCATTTATTATATGAAAGATGCTGTACACATAAAGTTTATTATTATTATTTTTATAGGAACAATCTTTTTATAATCAGGGAGGATCCAGTTTTCACCCGTTTGTTTGTTTGTTTGTTTGTTTGTTTGTTTGTTTGTCAGCAGGATTACACAACAAACGAACTGAACATATTTAATATAAATGTGGACGAATGGGACGTGGACCAGGATCTGGATGAAAACCTGTGTAGAGAACTGATGTGTACAGGTTTGGTGCAGCTTGATGGAATTCAAGGGGACTGTTGGGCCTTCCATTCCCATTTTAATAAAGAGCTTGTTCTGTGATAGAAAAGGGTTTCGTTTCCAGTGAAGCTCTCAAAGTGAATCTGCACCACACACTTTACAGACAGCAGCAGGAAAATGACTGATTTCTCTCTGGTTTGTTTAAAATGTCACCGAGCGAAAAAATAAGCAAACTGACAGATCATTTAAACGGAAGCAAATGATGCTGAACGCCCCAAAAACCCACTTCAGACGTGGCTCAACCTTTAATGTGGCCCATCAATCAGTCTGCTGCAGGCGGGGGCGGGGGGGGGGGGGGGGGGGGGGGGGCTTTTCCAAGTTGCTCAGTGGTCCCTCGGCAGAGTTGGGCACACAGCTTCATTTTCTCCACCGTTCAGCAGTGAGGCTCGGAGCCGAAAGTGAAAGACACAAACGTGTGGTTGCTTCACTCAGTCTGTGTGACTCACTGGATGGGATGGAAAACACATCAGGGGAACTTTCTCTGCCTCTCTGCACCGACAGCGTTAATCGAGAGTGTGTGATGAAGCATACAGAAATATGTGTGTGTGTGTGTGTGTGTGTGTGTGTGTGTGTGTGTGTGTGTGTGTGTGTGTGATGAAGCATATAGAAATAGGTGTGTTTGTGTGTGCCTGTGTGTGTGTGTTTTCTGCTCCACTGGCTGTCAGTTGTCCTCACTAGGAAACCAACTGAGTTCTGTGCAGCCCCCTCAACAGCAGCACCATAACGTCACAAACATAAAACCGAAAACATGCACACACACACACACACACACACACACACACACACACACACACACACACACACACACACACACACACACACACAAGCTTGGTCAGTAGCTTGGTCACTTCAGATTCATACAGACAGTTAGTTGTGGTTCTGTTTCTCTAGGGGCTCTAAGTGCCAAAATACTGTAATCTCATTGGTCCAGGTAATCCAATGTGGGCGGTTCCAAAAGAGCAAACAATCAGACTGATTTATCACCAAACAGTTGCTGGTTAGATTCCTGACACTGGCAGTCAGGGGTTTTCTGGCGATGAGCACACAGGCGCACAACTTCCAACTGAAATAAACCATTCAGTGTTTAAACAAGAATTACTCGGAAACAAACAAGTGTGTGTGTGTGTGTGTGTGTGTGTGTGTGTGTGTGTGTGTGTGTGCATGTGTCTTACTCATATTGTGGGAACATAAAGTGCACAGGAGGTCAGAAGCACCAAAGTTGCTAACAATGAATCTTAACCTTCATTTGACATAAAATCTGTTCCTCTTTCAACATCCTCACTTCTTCTATCTCCGGAACTTGAATTAACTTGGAACGTGTGAATGTCGCTGTTGTACATTAAGAACAAAACTGGACCTCGCAAGTCAAAAACTACATTTTTCTCCACGACTCCAAAGTGGATGTGGAAACCGGATCCCTCCCGTGCAGGTGGAAGCACTTTCAGACAAGCACAGACATTTTCCTGGAATCTTCCAGAGGAGCAGAATGTGAGAACGCAGAATTTCAGTTGCTCCGGGGACTTTCCCAAAAACGGTTCCTCCCAGTCCTCTGGTAAAATGTCTGCAAGCGGACGTGTTGGTGACATCGTGTAGATAGACGCAAATCTGGAAGAACACAAATGCCTCAGGATGAGAAAGAGGAGCGCTTCATGCAGAGAAGCAACCAACCGCAAATAGTCTGCTTCCTCTGTACGTGTCCGGACAATCGCGTCAACGCATTTCACGTCTGAAAACGGCTTTCGTGTCGAGCTATTATTTGTCGTTTTCCAATGAAAAATAGATTCTGGATTTTTAAATGAAGACAAAGGAAATTTAACTTTGAGAATTTCCAGTTCAAAATATCGGCCATGTTATTATTTTCCAAACGATGGAGGACTGAATGTGTGTGTGATCTGCTCGGCGCAACGCTTGTGACGTGACCTTGGAGGTGGAGGAAGCGGGCGGGGGGGACGGAGGGTCAATACGGCCCCAACTGCAATTCTCTGCCACATATGGCATCACTAACTAATGTGGTTACGTGTGTGAGTGACAGTAACAAGCCTCAGTGCAGACAGAAGAAAAACAACATTACATCCGTACTTTAAGAAGCTGGAACTCTGGGTCTATAAAGAGATTTAAAAACACACACACACAACACAATAAATCTGTAGTAACACAATGAAGTCACTGGTGTTGTTCATCTTCGTCCCTTTTATCTGCTGCAAGTCGAACTGTTTTATATTCAACAGATGCACGAATAGAGTTTCTGAGACGGAAATGCACTTCCACTGTCATCCAGCCAGATTACAAACTGCATTTGCTCAGATTATCTTGTTTCCCCTCTTTGTAAAATGATAATCACCCTTGTGTGTTGTGCTCGACGTGAGCAGATGGGGTTTTCCTGTCACAAGAGAAACAGCTGGTGGTTTGAATAAAGTCGAGAACGGTTTTTTTAGAAAAAAAAGCCCAGTAAAGCCTTTAAATCCACGATAAATGCCGGGTGTTGTTTTGTATCTTGAAACTGTTCTTTTAGGAAAATCTTTTTTAAAACAGCTCATTGACAGATGGTTCGGTCGCTGCAATGTGGCAACTCAGCCTCACCTGCAGTGGACACACACACACACACACACACACACACACACACACACACACACACACACACACACACACACACACACATTGTTCGGACTGAACGCTCTGCAGGGGGTTAAATACTTCCTTTTTCGTCACCCCCCCACACAAGCCCCTTCCACTCAAGGCAGGATGGTTCTGGATAAAACCTTCAAACGTGGAACAGAGGGGGTCATTGTTGTTCCGCCTTTAAGGCCACATCGGACGTAGAGAACCAGAACAATGTCTGTGGAAAAGGAAACGTCGGGACAGGACGCAGCACGCCATCCCAAGCAGCGGTTGTGCTCGATGGATTGGTCACTGCGCTCGCCGACTGTGTCGACGTGACGCCTTTCACTTTCATACGTAGGTGTCGCCACTGAGAAAAAAGGTCGGAAAATGGCGAAGAAGAAGAAGAAGAAGAAACCGAACCGAAAGAAAAATCCCTCGTCTCAGTTTTCATTGTAGTTTCGCCTTCATTTTATTTTCTGCAGCTAAACAACCAACAGCTAACACTCTGCTCGCTGTTGACACAAATGCTAATTAGATACGCGTTTTCGCTAAAAATGCTTTTCTGGACAGAGACTGTTTTCGTTTTAAAACAGAACTAAGGTTTGATGCAGTAGTTTACGGAGGAGCGATCATCTCTCTTTCTGATGACTCAACACAAACTTTCATCTTCAACTCAAACACCCCCGTCGCCTGGAAACACCACGGGGCCTCCACTCACCTCAGTAACTGAACCTATTGTGCGTTTTGTCAGACTGAAGTTTCACCTGTTTTTTTCCTTTTCATTATTTAACCAGAAACCATCAGACCAATAAGTTCTACACCAACGTCCCACTAAACTGAAACCACTGCAAACATGGGAAACTCCATTATGGTTATTTCAAACTTGATGGGAAACGTCTTAGAGGAGGTCAAAAAATATATATATATATAGTTTTGGGGATGTTTTGGGTTCTACAAATATCTCACTGTCTCACTCGTTCCCATCAAATCCAGTTGAAAAGTGAAATAAAATGGTCACAAAATCCAGTTAGAGAAACAGATTAAAGACAATATAGGTTTTTAAACACTTATACGAGTATTTACAACTCTGGAAATTTGTATTATTATTACAACCAAAGTTATTTCATCTGTTTCATCAATGCAAAGTGAACAGCAGCTCATGTGACACAGGGATTTTAAAACAGACGACATGAAAAGATGTTTTAAATGTGAAGAGAATAAAAAGTGTTTGGTTCCTGTTTATCTCTTTTCTCACTGTGATGTTTCTAATACATAAACACAGTTTTTCAAATGTCATCTGATATAAAGAAGATCTCATCAGATATCATATCAAGTGATGGTGTTATTTATAGCAACATTACTGTACATCACAGCGTATATTCTTCAAAAGGTTGTGATTGGGCAGATTAACGGTAAAAACAATGATGTTGGGGGTTTGAGGGGATTTTTCAGGCTGTGACAGAGACTGAGTGAGATCAGTGAAGCGAACAACACAACCACCGCATCACAAAAGTTCTGCAAAACACCCACAACCTCATCTGCATGTTTATTATGGGTCAGAGTTGGTTTTTGTGTGTATTTTCCCAGCACATTAAAATATTGTTCCCTTTTTTTGTTGTTTTTTGCTGATCCACAGTCGCACTACACCTGAACCTTCTGTCTTATCTGAGGAAACAGGTATAAATCTCAACGCCCCGTTCAACAGTCATTAAAATCATAACTTTGATAAACATTCTCCGAATTTTTCTCAAAATCCATTTACCATTATCCGCCTCCACATCTCTGAGTCAAAATGAAGCTTCCCCACACAGCTGCAATTAGACGGCAATGAGACAAATGAGAAACGAAGCACAAAAGATGAAAATGCACTTGTTTCTTACTCTGTATTTTGAAACTCTTCTTCTTTGAAAGATATTGAAATAAAAGGAGGAGAGAGAGAGAGAGAGAGGGAGAGAGAGAGAGAGAGAGAGAGAGGGAGAGAGAGAGAGAGAGAGGGAGAGAGGGAGAGAGAGAGGGAGAGAGAGGGAGAGAGAGAGGGAGAGAGAGGGAGAGAGAGAGAGAGAGAGAGGGAGAGAGAGGGAGAGAGAGGGAGAGAGAGAGAGAGAGAGAGGGAGAGAGAGAGAGAGAGAGAGAGGGAGGCGAATGAACAACAAAGCTCAAACAGGAAACCACGCAGGAAACAAGCTACCTGTGTGAGAGAGTGAAGGTGTCATGGTGTGACACTGACAGAGAATAAGACAGAAACCAGTTTAAAAATATGTTCTACTCTTTCTCTCGAATCCACCCTCATAGTGTTTCTTTTACGTTTGTTATGCAGATGACGTTCTCTTCTATCGCCCAGTTTACACCTGAAAACACACGTCCTCAGTTTATCTTCTTAATGGCTTAGATGATCTATATACTTTTCCAGATATGCACCCACCACTTATTAGAAATATCTTTGACGTTCACTGTGAATTTTTCGAAAAAGATTTCCTTCTGTGTCCTCATGTGGACTCAATGTGACATTTTCCAGACATTTTACTTATCCATCCATAAAATGTCCCGACTTGTGTGTGTGTGTGTGAAAAGCAGAAAGATTCTCTCTATATATTTATCAGTGTTGCAGGTTTTAAATCTTGAAGAGTCGCTCTGTGGCTTGTTTGCATGTTTGCTTTTGTGCCACAAACGTTCAACCACACGACTAGAAAGCCACGTAGATGTGAACTTTCCCCTGAGACAGTTTCCAAGAAGACGCGTCGCTGTTTTTCTGCCTGCAGTCGTACCTGCTGAGCATCTGCACTCACCTGTAAACCTGCGTGTTCCTAAACCAACCATGAAGCAACTGTGATGTGTAGCTTTTAAAACAGATGCACAACAGCATTAAACCTGCAGCCATGTGTGTGTGTGTGCATGAGTGTGTGTGTGTCCTCATCTAGCCTCTTTATCAGACGTGCACTAACCAAATATAAATGCACGTTTCCTGGCGTAGCCTCGTTTACTATTGATGACTCATTCCTCTTCTAACTGACTCTGATGCGGCCGCTTTCACAAGTGATCCTGGCTCAGTCATTCAGAAAACAACGTGAAGCGCTCTCCGCTCCAGGCCGTGACCTGAAAGTAGATAAAAGATTATCAGGAGGTTTTACACAAACTGCCTCCGAACGCTTGTTTTACTTTAGGTCCCAATAAGCTGCTGTAGCTCTGCTGGCTCGGAGGATTATAACATAATTCAGTACAATATCGTGGATGTTAAATAAAAACAGCCATTGAGAAACCAAGCTGTCAATACTTCACATTTCTCTTGGAGATATTTTATAATGAGCAGCTTTGCAGACTCGGTCCGTGAAAAAGATTCTTCACGAGGAAAGAATTATCTTAATGGAAATAATGAAACAGGATGATAAAATAAAAGAGGAGCGGCTCATTAGGATGAAAGTGGGTTTGGCCGACAGCCTGATCATAAACTGTTGATATTGTTTTATTGAGTTTTATCACAGGAGTTAGTGGATTGTTTGTTTTCGTTGCTTTGACCTGAAAATGTTTTCTCAAGTCTGTCTTGGACTCTCAATCCTGTGGGACAGAAACCAGCTGACCAGTGAGTAGTACTGGTTTAGAGTAAAGTGTTTAAATCAGAGGTCGGTCCCACTCCCACATGATGTAATGGAGACTGTTCTCACCGGATCATTTTCACAAGGCGACGGACAACGAGTCAAACAGCTGCAGTCCAGACTCTGAAAACTGAGAAAACTCCACATTTTCGGTGAGAAAATGGATTGATATTGATGTGAATTCATGCAAATTTGTAAAACATTTAATCTGTCAACATATTACGTTTGCAAAAACATATTATTTCACAATCACACTTCAGAATTGATGTTTTGAATTGATGATTGATATTAACGTAGTCCAATTTAAACTCATACATGCTTGGAATCAATTTAATATCAAGTTATTCTAAATAACTTGATATGATGAGGTGAATATTCTCATTATGATGTAAAACTAATTAGATGGAAATATAATAAAATAGAAAGCTTTATTTGTCATTTAAAAATGGGCAAATTCATAAAAACAATTTGAATGCGACAAACACATGTGAGCAGAACTTTAAATTCTATGTTATCAGGACTCATTTACTTTCATTTAGATAAATAGAAGTACATAAAGTTTAGGTTTGTAACTCAAATTAAAATGAACCAAATAGCAGCAAAATGTTAAAAGGGTTTAATAACAACGCGTGTGATGAAGCAGTGAAGCACAACAGCGACAGCACAGTTGGTTCATTTGGAGAAGTTCTTTACGGTAAGTGCTCACTTTTTATTTGGTGTCGCAGCCATAAATACCCACGTGAACGGGTTAATGGCGACTTTCTTTGGTCTCTTTTTACTGTGGGAGTGGAGCAGCTGCTGAGGGTCTTTGTGTGTTTGAGTCATTAAGTCTCTCAGAATGAGCAGAGTGGACGAGCGCAGTCAGAAAGAGAGTTTAATCATTGACAGGCTGAGTTAGAGCTGGAGGACGTTTGCTCTGAGGTGGTCTCTGCACGTCGGCCAATCACCTTCCTCTCAGAGTGGGAGCTCAGTGGCTGATTGGCTGCTCGATCGTTTGAATTCAAACGTTGCTGGTTTGGTTAAACACGTGTTAGTTTCCCTGCTGCATATTTCAGTGGAACGAGTGAAGGTTGAATTTTTGTTGTTCACTGTTTTCCCTTCCAGATCCTTTTCTGAACCTTTTCCTCTCGAACATCTTTTCTCGTACTTGCTTTCGAACCCTGATTCTGCAGAGGAGTCGTGTTTTCTGTGTTAAATCGTAGGCGGGTAAAATCCCCTTCAGACTGTAATTGCTCAGCAAACAAAATAGATGTGGCTGTGACCAATGATCATCAGGTAACACAGTCTGAACCCACTGTCAGAACCACGGCTGATTGCAGGGCGGCGAGATGTTTCTGCCCAGACCTGCACTGACGACTAATTAATCCAACTGCAGCAGCAGCACATTACGAAACTGTGTCCATCCTCCGAGTGAGGAAGAGCTGGATGCTGCAGTTCAACCTTTCACACACACAATAGGTCGGGTAATAAAGACGTTTTTTTATAATCTTTCAAATCCTGCAAGATGTGCGACAGTTTACATTTGATTTGATTTGACAGAAAGAAGCATGAATTACCCGGAGGTCATGTCTGAAAACGGTTGAGGCGGGTTCCAGATGGACTGAGTCTGACAGCGGGTGAGGTCATATGTCAACATCGGACACTTTCTACTTCAGCCATACAAAGACAATCTTCTCTAATCCATCCCATGTGATTTGAGTCCTTGATGAAAATGTTTCCTTGTATAGTTTATTCATGTCCTTGATGATTAAGATAATGATTGATATTGTTTTATTGCCCGGCTCCGCCGAGGAGTTTACGTTTCCACACGCGTCCACTTGCTGGTTTATTTGTCAGCAGGATTCGGCAAAAACTAAACTGAACTCCACCAAACTTGGTGAAGGGACGAAGCCTGGAAAGAACCGACCTATTCAATGTTGGAGCGCATGTTGATCAAGAGACAGATGCGGGGGGGGGGGGGGGGGGGGTTTCCACTTTCTCTGGATTAGTCGGCCTTGGTTGGAGGTAATTACATGTTTTTCCAGGAGCTGACTGGCTGCAGCTTGGAGCCACAGATATTTAAAAACCAGCTCCTGCAGCCTCTTCACTTCACGTTCACTGGGATCCTGGTCACATTATGTCACTATGAGCAAAAAGGCATTATGGGAAACAAAGGACATACTGTAAACTACTGCATCAAACAGGGCGGGACAAACCCAAACTACATTATTGCTGTTGCACGACAGAGTAACTCGATCCGGGAACAGGAATCTCATCTGAGGGTTTGAATTTGGAAAATGTTGAAATTCCAACCACATCCACAAGTCGATAAACGTCCCGTCCGTTGAGAGACACACATTCATTCAGCAGGTGTGCAGAGTCGCGGTGTTGACAGGGATTTGTGAGCGTATCGTGAACACGTTCAACAAAACAGAGGTCAGCGTAAGAGTAACTGCCACGCCACCTCTGCGTGCCGGCGGCGACACAGCGACGGCACGCAGGAGGAGAAGAGCTGTCCCGACAGGAATGTTTCCTCTGGTTTCCTCACAGCTCAGATGAAGAAAAGCCACGACGCTCGCCTCAGGTTCGTTTCCACTGACATGCAAATTCCATTCAAATCTGCCGACGTTACATTTGAATACCGGCAACTTCTGGAGCAGCTCCATGAAGTCTTGGGAGAGTGTTTTTATCTGGAAGTCACTGAACAGAACACGTGTGGAGAGATTTACCACTGAGACGTAACTGTAAGGAACCGTGCTTCTGTAAAAAGTTCCCAAACCAATTATTATTCATTATTTTCAGAAACATGATTTACACCTCCAGTCTTTATTATGTTGGCTTTTCTTTTATTCAATTAATGATTAAGAGATTTAGATTGAAGTTCTTGATTTCTTTTAAAACCCCAATTATGTATCAAAGAGTCCAACTCAGAAGATAATATGTGGGTTATTTGATTGTATTGTTTTAGTATTTGTTTTGTTCTTATCTTCCAGCTGTTCCCAGCATCTCTCCCCCGAAATCTCCAGTTGTCAAAATGCTCTGTTGACGGCTCGGCCCTGAGGGAATGTTTACAGAAATGCAAATCTTATTCAAATACTTCAGTCAAGAATGTGAGATGGGTTAACTCTGAAGGCCGGAGGAATCGCAGGCGACCCTTTACTGTAAATAACAGAAACTGGAAGTCTAAGGAAAGAGGAAAGAAAACACATCCTGGAGGCGAAAAGGTCAAGTTAGTGGAAAGTTTCACACTTTGGCCCGTTTTTCTTTCTCACTTTGATCGTTTTGCGATTTGAGAAAACACCTCGAGAAGAGCAGCTGATCCGTGATTTCCGGATATTCAAAGTGTCAACAGGAAGGTTTCAGAGGTACGAGGTGGGTGTGAGGAGGCAGAGGCTCAAACGTGTAGTTTCACATCCGCAATGAGTGAAGAGAAAACTAACAATTCAGTATCTAATCAAGATTATTAAAATTAAGATTGGTGTTTTATTCATTCCTTAAGAATGTTGTTGCAGTTTTTTCAACAGTGTTGGTTCCCAGAAAATAATCTTTGAGATATCAAAAGATTTTCAGGCTGTAACACAGTTCAGAGACTTTCTGAAGGACACAACTCCCCTGAAGGTGTTTCCTTCCTGAAATGTGACCACAACTAACTCAGTGTTCAGGTGCACGCAGGTGACATTTGCATGTTTATCAGCAGGAGGTTCATCTCATTGGTTTCCCAGCAGTAAAATGCTTCAATGACACAGTAAATAAAACAAACACAGAATGGACAAAGTAAATCAGTGAGTGTTTGTCTTGTGTCTATTACTTAAATCTTGCAGAGGGTTTTTGGTGGTTTGTCCAGGTCAGATCAGAGCGTCGAGGTCGTAGATCAGTTCTGTAGCATGTCTCACTGTGCGTGTGCTGTTCATAGCTGCCTTTCACATATGAAGAAAGCAGTAGAAGATTGCTGAGGTCAGGTGAGGAGTGATGCCTGACGTATAAGGAAGTATCAACACCGCCGTCGGATCTTATCGCCTCTTGAATATTGACGTCTTTCCAATTTGGCCTCTTCGTCTACGTCTTCTCTTTTTCACCCTGAGATATTTGTGCAAATTCCAGTTTTGTCTGGTTAGAAACATCCTCATCACGCCTGGAGAACCGATCCAGAACATGTCTGGAGCAAAGGTGACTCTCACATTTGCATTCTCACATGCAGCCTCTCTGGAAAATGTCAGGAAAGTGTCCAACCTTCTGAAAGCAGCTCTCATCACAAACCAACTGTTTCCTAACTGTAAACATGATTTCCTGCCCAGCCCCGGCCACTTCATGTGTGTTTGGATTTTTGGTGTCTCGACGTCGAGCCGCTCGGATGAAGTGAAACCTGAAACGCTGACTCTCACCATCAGAGGTGGAGACAGTCCCATTAAAGCAGCTGCAGATGCAGGCCAGCTGCCTGTGGTTCAGTCAGTCGCACAGTGCACGGCCACACAGCAGCAGCAGCAGGTTATATAATACCACACACTCTTTCTAGGAACACAGAGAACAAACGTCCTTACTACTGAGGGCGCTGACTCCTGCAACCTCTTTCCAGGGAATGTGTGCTTTTGTGTGTGCATGTGTGTGTGTGTGTGTGTGTGTTGTTTTTAGCCAGCCTCTGATTTCTTTTCATGTTCTTCTTGTGCTGAAACTTGTATTGCTCCTGCTAATTTCCCTTGGACTTCAGACTCCAGATTTATTGTTCGTCATCGTCTACGACCAGAAGCAGAAAGGGCCGGAAAAATCCGATGAGGGATTTCTCCTCTTGGACAGACGACGAGCTGGAACTGTCAGTCCAATTCAGTTTCCGCGTACGCAGTCTGCCAGGTTCCGCTGTCGTCCTTCGACAAAAAGTGTGGCCTCGACTGAATGCTCTGCACATGCTCCAGTTGCAACATACTGGAATGGAAAGTGGGATCAGGTCTGAATGTGTGGAACGCCAGACCGATGTTGTAAGAATGGAACCGTGGGCATGTACGTGAACGCAGAAAGATTGGTCGAAACTTAAACATAGCAACAGTGATGCATCTTAAAACTTACACCCAGTTACGCAGATGAAGTTGAAGTTGCATTGTGGGTAATGTAGGCAGCAGGTAATGGCTCGGAGGAGGTGGCATAGAGAGAAACATTAGAAGTAGCTCTGGTTCTGTCAGCTTGTTAAATCCTAAATACTATAAATCTCTACGAGGAGTCAAGTCGCCTGATTGGAGCAGATCTCTGAGCAGCAGCTGCTGGCTTCGGGCCACACAAGCTCCTCCCTGTTACCTGCATGTGGTCGTTAAGCTGTCGTTCACATACCTTTCTCTTTCTGATGTCAGACGGCTACAGGAGCAGTAAATACCGATCTAATCACAGGTCACAAACGCTACCTGCTTATCATAGTGATTGTGATTATTCAACTTTCTAAGAAATCACTCTCTCGTACGCACATTTGCTGTGGAAGAAAAAACACGTTTAACTTCCTAACGGCTGGAGACGAGTCGGGGTTTTACCGACGTGTCCAGAGGTGTTTACTTGTTTTGACCAGTGAGCGTGTTGTTGACTGTGCGAGTCCATCGTGAAAGACAATCCTCTCCGATGCCTCCAGCTCATGTTCCCTCGTCAGGAATTTATCTCCCCTGAAGCAGCACTTGAGCTGTCAGACACTTCTGCCGGTTCAAGTGGGATTCACAAACACACCAGAGCCGACTGAATCCAAATGACTGGCAATAAACAGACTAATAAACTTGTTTGTCTGGAAACATTAGGTCGTAATGAAAGAATGTAATTTAAAGCAGGGGCCGACACCCACTCCTCATCTGCTCTGAAGTACAGTTTGACATGTATAACACTTAATACAATTACACCGTCCTTCACAAAAGCTCGACAACAACAGTTTAAATCATGTAGAGTTGAAAGCAGTGGGTGAAGGTAGTGGTGAGGTGATCCTGGATTTTTAAAACCGCACAGGTCTGTAAAGAGGGAAACCAAATAAAAGCCACGTGTGGACAGAGTAACACAAACTTACATGAACTACCTCGTGCTCGAGTATTTTTGGGACCAAGTGAAGACGCAGCAGTGAAGCCTGAGTGACACCTGGAGAGAGCCGGTGTAAGTCCTGCAAGGTCTTAGTCTTAGTCTTTAAACTCACCTCAAATTTGAATAAACGAGTCTTGACAAACTTACTTAGTCGGGTTTAGTCTTCACTACATTTAATACCCAGAAAATTCATTTCGGGGCCGACACAGTATTTACATTCAGTCAGCGTTCCACTGTGAAGCCTCGGCCTCGTCTCCGAACATCACACGGCCAGAGGGTTCAAATCTGGTCAACGGTTATTACCAAGAGAAGGGGAACTGCACTCTATTAGATTTTAAACCATACATCTAGTCCATGGAATTCCCTGGATTCTTATTTATTAAGTCCACACACACACACATGCAGAGATAGAGAGACACGCTTAAATGTGGCATCTGCTGTGCAAACCCCGCACACTTGAGGTTTCTGTTTGGATGGGCTCGTAGCCAGAGGACACACACACACACACACACACACACACACACACACTGTACACTGTGACCTGTTGCTCAATGGGCTGTGACCGGAAAGCCTCTGAGCTCAGCAGAAGGAAACATGAACCCTCAACCCCACAAGGGATGAATAGACTATTTCAGATTGAAATTTGAATAAAAAAGAGAGGAGTAGAAGGAGAGGAGAGGGAAAGGGAGGAGAGGGGGAGATATTCAGGAGACAAAATCAAAGAAAGAGATCGAACCAAAGAAGAGATTAAAATCTTTAGAAGATAATAAAATACAAGATGAGGGAGAGGAGGAGTTTTAGAAAAAGAAGTGTGAAAAGCAAAACTCTTCAAAAGGAAAGTGATTGAGAGTCTTTTCTGTAAATTTCGTTTCCAAGAACTGATGCATTTTCCCTGGAAGTCGTTGAACCACCCACCCAGTGAATGTGCTTATGTGTGTGCTTGTATGAGGGTGTGCATACATGTCAGCTTAGCGGAAAAAACAGGCTTGAGTTCCTCAATGACAAAACATGGCCGTCAGTCAGGGGTCGGGGGGGTGGGGTTCACAGGTCGGAGGCCGCAGAGGAGAAAAGTCCCCGTCTCATTAGTGACCTCGTCGCAGAGAGGAAGGTTTGAGAGGAGGAGGAGGAGGAGGAGGAGGAGGAGGAGTGAAGACTCGGAGCTTCTCTAAAAGACACAGTTTATGCCATCAACGTTGGGTGTGACGTAACAGACGTGTGACGGCCTGTGTCAGAAACTCTAAAGTGGATGTCTCTCTGCAGGCGTGGGCACGGGACTGAGAAAGAAATTACAGTATTTACAGATTATAATCAACACTTTTGCTTATTAGTTTTAAAAAACCCCACACTTATGATACTTTACATCTGGCGTCCGCCTACGACTGAGACGTTTGATTCAGTTTTAGATTGAAAAAACTTGGATGGTGGATTTCAGAGGTTTATTGTGTTTCCTTCTTTTGTCGACAATGAGCCAACTTCCTCCTCCTCTTCTCTATTAACATGTAATTAGCTTGCGTCAGAGTTGGTTTGTCTCGTGAGTGGAAGGTTCACATTCCTCTCGTTCATCTGATCAACACCTGGATGAGCTGTGTGAGAAAAATGCTTGTTCACTTCTGTGTCGTCGTTTAAAGGTCCAGGGTGAAAGATTTAGGTAGATTTATGTTTACATGCTTTATATAGTCAGAAAATCACGTTGAAAATAAACAACGCTGAGGTGTGGATCTGGATTATCTTTCTCTTTATGAGTTGTTTTTATTCTAAACTGGATTAAACAGCAGCACGTTGCCTCATCAGACACTGAAACGACTGCACACAGAGTTTATGATGGACCTGCTCTGATGACCTCACAGACTGTTCAGGGCGACGTCCACATCACAACCTCAGCTCCTTCATGTACAAAGCAAACAAACCCAAAGTAAAGATGAGAGTTCAGCTCGTCCAACTGGAACAGCGCAGACACGCACACGCACACACACACACACACACACACACACACACACACACACACACACTTCAGTGGGTATTAATCACAGACACACTCACATACACAAGCATTTTTCCTGGGATTCTCCTGTGGGGTTCAGGTGCAATCAGCAGTCTGTCTGTAGTTTGTGTGCGTGTGTGTTTGTGTGTGTGTGTGTGTGTGTGTGTGTAACCAGTGTAACCAGGCCATTTCCTCAGAGCGAATGTATTTACATACATGGCCTCAGTAATCCGTAGCTATTGTTATTGATGTATTTTTCCGATATCTAAGTTACAGTATCTGTGGCCCAATTACTTTCGTGCACCAGCAACTTTCTCTCACTTGCTGTTTCGACTTAATGTCGTCAACACAACTGACGGTTCCTGTGTGAAAAATTAGCCCGTGGGTTAAGCAGCGAATTATGTCACCTAGTTATGTCTACAGGTTAAGCGACCACCTCTAGTGGCCATAAAACACAGGACTTTCACACAGGTGACCCGTGTTTGTTTTCCATTTTAAACCAAAACTTAAACCACACATGTACTTCATGGGATGTATTTACACTGTTAATGTGATACTATAATTACAGAAGAACACATTTCCTTTAGCGGCTCTGACGAAACACGTACAAACTTGACAAACTAGTTACTGAATTTACAGTGAGAAAACACTTTCCTCTGTTACACTAAAGTTTGTAGACACACGTGTGTACATGACATATTTAGTCCAGAGCTGTTTTTCCTCTCAATTCCTATGAATTCCTATGTTTGTTTTTTGCTATTGTTAGAGAATATAATGACATTTTAGACAATAGCTTGCTTCTAAATCAGCTGCAGGACTTTTGGGAAGGTCCATTTCCTCTCAACGTGACAATGCCCGTCTGTACGCTGTAATGGTTTTCCCAGTTTGCTGTGGAGGTGTGACACCACGTCCTGTGTGTTGGCGCGCAGCTGGAACACTGAGCCGGGTCTCACCACCCGGCAGTCACTGTGGGAAATGTCCGCAGCCTGGTTTCAAATCTGGTGGAAAAGGTTGAAACCAGAGGAGTGGAGGTTGTTTCTAAAATCACTTATTCGACGGTCACATATGGCCGGAATGTGCTGGTGTCGATTTACTTTCAGCCATATGCTGCATCCTGTTCCCCTCTGTCATTCTACTCTCTGTCTCTCTCACACACACACACACACACACAATGTAAAACCCCACCGGACTCCACTTAACTACTAAAAACAGGAAGTTGCTCACATCCCACCACAAATTCCACATTGCACACACACACACGTGCAACAGAAAGAGAACGGGACGGAGGGACGGATGAAAAAAAAGGAAAACACCAACCACCCATGAAACGCTCAGTACTCAGGAATGAATGGAATACCGTTCGTGTCACTCAACACTCGCTCCTCATTGGCTGAGAGGAATCCCGGGGGCGGCGAGGAATGTCGTGATTGGCTGGAAAGGAACGGCATGGCCGTTTGAATTGGCCGGGGTTCAAGCTGCTGTGTAATTCACTGTCAGAGTGACTAACAGGCTCCTTCCTCTTGCCCTCTCAGTGATAAAAAAAGAAAAGTGATTTACTTACGGGAAGGCTGGCAAACCGGATCCACCCTCCTTTGTTTCATTCATTCATCCAGTTAAAGGCAAATAGGGTTACAGCAGACTGAGTCACCAAGATAGATGACATCTTTATAACCACAATACTGGGAAGGTACAGATATGCCTTTTGTTTTCAAGCAAAGGTCATGGAAAGATAAGAATATTACAAATTCAAACAGGAGAGAATGGAATCATGAGGAGGGGAAGATGAATAGAGGGAAGAGGAAGCGGGGGGGGGGGGGGTTGAGATTAGAAACAGCCAAAACAGTAGGGATGACAAACAAAAAGGATTTTCAAAGGAGGAAGGAAAGATGAATAACCCAATAAATAAATAGGACCGAGAGCAAATAACAGGAAGGAGGAGCAAAATGAGGAGAAAGGGACACGTGCCAACGGGAGGGACGCATGGGAAACGGACGTTTCTCTTTTTGTATTTACACTGCAGATGTAACCAACTGTAAAAATCCTATAATCCCCTTAATAAATATGTTGGTCTTGTCCATCCATTCATTGTCTATACGGCGAATCCCCAGAGTATCACAGAGGCAACTACTCACATTCCCACCTACAGTCGGTTTAGAGTCTCCAGTTCTGCTTGTGTTTGGACTGTGGGAGGAAGCCGGAGAAAAGAAACCCAGACGTGATGAAAACATGCAAACAAAGACCTCGGCTGAACCGGGACTCAAACTGGAAACCTTGTTGCTTTGAGGCAGCACTGCCAGTCGGTATTGTTTTTGGTGAAAATTGATTAACTGGTGTTGTCTATGTAAGATCATTTGATTTAGTTCAAGTAAACGTGATGGAGTCTTGTCTTTAAACACTTTATTTGAGTAACGTTTAACAAGATACAATGGCCCTATTTTAATTATCCATCCACACTGGACAGGTTTCCCTCCAACCTACTTTAATCATGCAAAGACAGAATCAGCAGAAAGTGTTGTATGTTGTGTGCAGGGACAGTTTGGACATGTATGTGCATCAGCTCCCTGCTGTGACTCCTCTTCAATCAGAGGCTTTAGATTAGTTCAAATATCTGTGCAGCCGTCACATGCCTGCAGGGGTGTAAACTGTAGGAGGAGGATTTCATTCAATATGAAGCAGCTGTGCAGAAACAGATATTAGAATCACCCTCATAGTTCCTTACTTCAACGGAATTGACGCAGAATTTAAATGCATCTACTGGTTTAATCGAAATGGTTTTATTTTTTAAAGAGGAAAGACAAATCAGCTGCTGAGTGTAGAAGGGAAAAGTGATTTCCAGTGCAATCGATTTCAGAACCTTCTCGCCTTAGCGGACGGATTCGTTCCATTAAAAAGTCAACCTTCCACACACACAGGATACGGAAGTCAAGTTAGTTTTCTCGCTGTGTGGCACATGCACACGTGCACATGTATGAGCTGCAGCAACAGCGCTGCTCTACCTTCTGACCTCTGCGCCCACCCCCATCAGCTCAAAACACACACAGCAGGTCGTAACCCCATCTCAGCAAAGGTCAGGGAGGGTCGCTGAGGATCAGAAGGTAATGGGATTTAAAAACAAAGATGTTCACACATGAATAGTTGTAGGAAGGAAAGAGAGGAGGAGTGGAGAGAGAGAGAGCGAGGAAGTGGAAGCAAAGGCGTCAGGAGTTAAACTACAAAAGCACAAAAGCAATTGTTTCATAGTGATTTTGAGACTGTAACACATAATAATCATTAACTCTATATAATTAGGGAGGATAGATAGTTTCATGCTGGTTTAGCTTCTACAACTTACAACT
The DNA here is from genome assembly GCA_026259375.1 of Verasper variegatus. NCBI lineage: Eukaryota > Metazoa > Chordata > Actinopteri > Pleuronectiformes > Pleuronectidae > Verasper > Verasper variegatus. The sequence continues at coordinate 24,947,778 of CM048040.1, read as the reverse complement.
GTGTCAGACCACTTTCACTTTCTTCTGCAGCCTGAAGTTCGGACTTTTGGACAAGTTGAAGTAAAGTTTGAGACGACATTTAACAACATGGGAAGAAAAGAAGCGGCTCGAGGATTGTTTGTCTCCACGTCTGATGGTAAAACAACCAGGACGTGCAGATAAAACCAATCAGTGTCAAGTACAGGCCCGTGCACGTGAAGACAACATGACGTGGAAATCTAACCAGATCAATAAGCGACAGGAGACAGGATTCTTCTCCACTCCACTGAGTCAGTCTGCTTCGGTGTCAAACCATGCACGTGTTTCCACTGCTGTTTTATCTGGTTGCACAACCGTCCCTGGTCTCTCTCTCTCTCTCTCTCCTCTCTCCCCGACCTGTCAAAGCAGACGGCCGCCCACACTGAGTCAAGTTGTCGGAGGTTTCTTTCTGTCTGTGGGACCTGTTGGGTTGAATATTGTCCGGTGTTGACCGAACTGCCGCTGCTTTCAGACATGCACCGATCTCCGCACACTTTCCAGCAATTTTCCAGAGAAGCTGTATGTGAGGAGGCAAATCTCTGAGTCAGCTGCTGTGGATATATCCAGAAATGTCTGGAAAATATAGACTGTAAATAAAGATGGACGATGTGTCTCCATCCAAAACTGAAGCCAAGATATCCCCGATCTTGCGATGAAGACGTCATTTGGAGTCGGCACATGAGAAAGCGTTGTTTACTGAGACAACTACTTACATGCATACAGGAAACGGGCTGTTATTCAAGCAACCTGCAACAATTCGGCATCTAACAACCAAATGCTTCCTGTGTCCACCACACCTGCACATGCATGATACTTGAGTGTGAGCGGTCATGTGACACGCGTTTTCAGGCCTGTTAGGAAAACCGACGCGCAGCCCAAACGGCAACTTCAAACGGAAGCGTAGTTGTGTGGAGGTAGCCTGAGGAATGTGTTTGTATCGTGTTTCATTTGTCTCCTAACATCTGGAGTTGGAGCGGCTCTTTGACTTGTTAATGTGCAACGGATAAAACTGAAAAGTGATTAAGTTGAAATCCGCGACGGAGAAGTTTGGCTACAACACTTTTAAAGAATTTACAGAGAAAGGAAAGAGAGAATAAGAAAGAAAAAGAGGATTAATCTTCAGCAGCGGAGCGTTTCCCAGCTTAAAGCCAGTTCTCCCATTCACTGACACACAAAGACACTGGGAGATGCTCTGCTTTGTGTGTGTGTGTGTGTGTGTGTGTGTGTGTGTTCACTCGTGCTTGTGTGAGCAGATCCTTAACTCTCTGTTGACCTTTGACCTTCATGTGTGTGTTACAGCCTGTCTGTAACCGCAGTCTCTGAATAGACGCCCCTCCTCATATCAGGGTATCAATCTAGTCTCTTCTCGCAGCGCCAACACCAGGTCGAGCTGTCAATCACCACACCCCTGTACACGAGGTGCGTCTTCGTAAACTTTGAATAAACGGCACAAGAAAAACATTTGCGTTTCCCCCAAATCAACAGGACTTTAACGTCTGGACGCCGGACGCCACCGAATTGCCTCCGATAACTAATAGTGTCGAGGACACGCCCCCTCTCTCCATGCTGTCATCTCCATAGCCCCTCCCACCGCCCTCTTTACCTCACTCACTCTCTTTTTCTCACACACTCATTCACACGTTCATCCTCTGTCTCTGTCGGCCCAAACGCTGCAACAACAAACCAGGGGAAGTCTCATTCATCTGCAGGACCCGTGTTTACACAGCACGCTCCCTCTCCCTCACTCTGTTGTTTCACTCGCTCGACCACTCTCTCCCCCATCCTCACTTCATGCATTCTCTCTTTCTCTGTTTGTATTAGTCTGCAGTTTTTTGCTGATGATACTCTCTGATGGTTTTAAAGTTGCAGTCCTTTCCTGCTGATACCGCTTGTGACCCCAACTGGACAGAGCGTCCCCAATATCACTGATCTGGGACATTTCTGTGTCACAATTTGTTGAAAGCATGAATGAAAGTTCTTTGTGATTTCAAACTTCTCTTCCATTCTATCAAATTGAACACTCGTCACGGACTTAGGTTCTGTCCATTTCTTCCACGGTAAATAAAGATGGACGCTACGTCTCCATTTCCTTCTAAATGAAGCCAAAATATTGCAAATAGGAGTTGCAGCCATCTTGCACAAAAACATCCTGCTCAAACCTGATTGGTCAGAGTACAAACTGTATTTTGCTAAAATGACAGAAACTATCTTTTGGAAAAATCTATTTAATGTGAACTTTAACTATTGCGTTCCGTCCACTAACATGGATAAGGTGGGGTTTATGACCTATACTGCAGCAAGTCACTAGGGGGCAGTCATGATGATTTTGGCTTCACTTTTTGGGAGCTGTCATGTCGTCCATCTGTATATATACAGTCTGTGGGCCAATCACAAACAAGACGTCTGAAATGTTATGTTTTGACCCTGGTGGCCACCGTAGATAATGTTACTAAACTAAAAATGCTTTGATTCCTTCAGTTTCCCACGAGAACTAATTTACAGTCAGTTGTCAGAGTGTCGTCTTCATTATTCAGCCTAGTTCTTTTTCTCATGCTTCATTTCTGTGTTTGGTGTGAAAATTCTACTCTAATGTGTTCTCTGATTTCCTGTTGTTGAGGAAGCTCCTCCTCGTATCAGTACGCACTGATCTCACCTTAAAAACCACACATCCTTTCTACCCTTTCTCGTTTCTCTTTCATTGTTTTGCTTTTCACTTCTTTTAACGCTCCCGTGTTGTTTCGGACAAACTCTCTGACAGCTGGACGTGGAGCCGCTCTGTTCTCCGGTCAAAGGGGATCGGGGAAGTCTTCACGGTGTGGATATCGAATTTGAAATATCTTCCTCTCACCCTGGGACCCACGGCTCATTAAATCAATTCTGTTTTGGGGGGGCCCGTGCTGCACGGGGAGTAGGAGGGGGGGGCACCTGTGAGCCATTTGTGGGTCCTGACCCCTAATTTTGAGAAACCCCCGCTGCAGTAATGCAACACCTCTGGGAAAGAGAAAACCTGAGCTATGATTTGAATGTCGGAGGCCTCCAGTAGCTGATAACATCATATCTGTCAGAAGATGAAGTGAGCGGATACAATTAGATTTGACAACTCTTCACTGGGGATTCAAGAGTAACAAGAAATGCTGTCACATGTTATTACATCATCAGTTTGCTATTGAAAATATCCCCAGTATTTTATTATAGTGTGAGAATAACAGGTTTTCCACTTGTTTATAGAACTTTATAAAAGCGACTACCAGTGTAGAATACCAGTTCACCTCCAGTCCAACATGCTACCAAACAGCAGCCAGTGACGACAGCTCTGACAAATGTGTGTCCAACTTCCAACAAACATTAAACCTGCATTCTTACTGGTTGTATTGGTTTAACAGCAGCAGCAGCAGCAGCAGCAGCAGCAGTCCCACTGTATGGAAAATGCACAGCTCCAGTTATATTCATATAACATGAATCCAAACGTGAACAGATCCCACTGTGCATATGTGGGAAAAGATCATTTGTTTTGCGGCTCTGTTGAAACGACCCTCCTTCCCTCCGCTCTCGCCTGAGGTGGATTTTCCAAGGAATTCCCACGCCTTCCTAGAAGGGGCTGAATGGAATTCCTCAAGCAGCTTTTCTCCTTCTCCTTTACTCCCTGTTTTTTTCTTCTTTCTCTGACAGTAAAAGAAAACTGCAGGCCTCCATTCATTCTCCACGCCTCTCTTTCATCTCCCCCCTGCTCTCTCCCCGGCTCTCGCTCCCTCGGCCTGACACTTTCTCTACCCACCTTTCTTTCTTCCTTCCTTTCTTTTTCTCTGAGCCACTTTTCAGCCCTGCTTTCTTTCTGTCATGTTTGTTTCTCATCACTTTGTTTTCACTTTGTCAGGAAGTTTTGGTAACCATGGAATCGGAGCAGCTTCACCTGTTTCTGCACACACACACACACACACACACACACGCACAGTGACATCAGCAGTGTCTTTCCAGTTTGCAAGACGGCGAACTGCAGGTAAACCTGTCAGGGAGGAAGTGGTCAGCGGTGATGTCGTACTTCTAGGAAACACATGAAGAAGAGATCTGTGGCACTCATCACATCAGAGAAGCAGCTGCAGGTCATGGTCTGTTCAGGTTATTGGCCCCAAGTCTTTCCTCCAGGTGACACGTGTGTTGTTTTGTTTATTATGGTTTGCAAAAGTTTGTGTTTGTGTTTTTTCTTACCAGCTGTTGGTGACGGTTTCCTGTCAAGCAAGCGAAGACATCACATCACATCTGATAAAAGAAAGAGGCAGTCGACAGCTCGTCAGACATCAGCTTGTTACTGATGCTACTAAAAATCTCTACTTTTTTTCCGAGGTCACCTGAGAACCTCCGTCCTCCATCGGCGGTTATGAAAATGAATTTGTGGAATGTTTTATATACTTAAAGACACTGGTTGGATCTCAGACTGGACAATTACAACTTTATTTATTTTGTTAAATGTTGTTTTTGTTAATTTACATGAGCCAAGTCAACACAAAATGATGCTTCTAATGACAGGTGATTATTTCCTCACTTAGTGTTGCATCTAATACAAAAAGTTGTGATGATGATTTACGAAGAAAGATAACATAATTACCATATAGAAAAGTTTGCATCGTCTATTCGGGTGAATACAATGTGTGCACTGGGTATGCATCACCCCCTCAATGATTTTTATTTCAAAATCGTATGAAATAAGAATTAGGGGTGGGTGGGGGGGATTTAGCAAATACCCTTAAATCTTAAGAGGATTTTTTGCAGTATTTTTCTTTTCATGTGAAACTTGTGGGAGAGCAGAAGCTGCTGTGGACATGATTTCTTCAGGCCGGCAGGACAAACAGTATTAAACTCGTGTGTTTGTCAAAGAGCCGGCGTGGAGAGGTCTTATATAATTGAGGGTTACCAAGTAGCACACATAGTTTCAGGCCAGGCAGGAGTGAGATCTGTCATGAGACGCAGGGAGGAGCTGCAGAAAAGAACACTGTCAGCAAACACTGGCTGTGTAACTGGGGATTAATTAAACAAAAGCTCCTCAGCCAGGTGAAGTTCTGTAAGTCATGTCTCTTTGCTCCCTTCGTTCGTCTGTCATCTCAGTGAAAGGGAATGAAGACACTCCCACTGTTCACACAGGTAGCTATTATCTCCCTGGCACTTCCGCCCAGGAGGTCGTTCAGCTGCTCTGCGGCTGCTGGATGGAGGCGGGAGGAGTTAGTGCAACTTCATTGTACTGACTTTCACCCCAGTTTGCTCAAAT